>CM031385.1:8773219-9324451 GCA_018350135.1 Citrus trifoliata
TTACCTCCCCGTAGGATTCAACTCTTGTTACATGACATAACTGAACCATAAAAAACAGAGATATTTATTGGTCAATATATGTTGACGATCAGCGTCACTTAATGGAATAATACATGCGGCACTCAATGTTAATTGGAATATTACATTCAGCCATTAACAGTGCCATGTGTTGGAGTTTTTAAAAGATAATCGCACCTGTCTGTCAATTTGCAAACAGTTAATGGACGATTTCACTGACAGGTTCTAGCCATATCTTACCCAAGGAAACACTCCTCTGGAAGCTAGAGTTGCTTAAGTCAGCTTCTGCATATGCCAATGCCGTCTTGATGCTGTAAAAGCTCAAACACTGGTACTTTGCAGGTTTGGGACAGTCTGGTTATTTTCAGCAATGATAACAGAAGATTTCTTCCAAGTAGATATAATATTCTTTTGAGTGCTAAGCCTGAGAGACAACAATCAAGTTAGAGGGTTATGACCCATATAGCAACATTTTCCCATGCACGTAGCTAGGCTTGAAGTTTGTGATTCCTGTAAGAATTATGCTGAGTTCCATCTTTATCTTTGCAGTGGAAGGGATCAGTTACTGCCAAGTGAGGAGGAAGGTGACAGACTTTGCCGTGCTCTACCCAACATTCAGACTCGTAGGTTTGGTGGCGGCGGTCATTTTCTGTTTTTGGTAGGATGGTTTACCCTCACCAGATACTTAATTTTCTAAAATCTCATAACTAATGCTGCTGCGCGAAGAAACATTTAGTTTGTATATTCTTGTTTCTTGTTTTTCAAACAGTAGATCTTCATGAGTGGTTTTGCTGTGCATGGCAGGAAGATGGTGTTGATTTGGTTACCACAATCAAGGGTGCTGGTTACTATCGCCGGGGAAGACTAGTTTGACTATGTTTCAGATTTCATACCGCCAACTACTATCGAAGTGAATAAAGTATATGAAGAATACAGGTAAAATAATTTAGCATGAGACCTACGGATGCAGAATGTGTTCTGATATAACATAGATGATATATAAGCATTACCCTCCCACTTAAGATATGTGTCATATGAAAATCCACAAAAATGTTGATGGCAGATGGATGGTTGATCTGACTAGCTCTGTGATGCTATCAACTTTACCGGACGGGAAGATTGTGAGGGGTCTCTCTGGAATACCATCTGAGGGACCTGTCTTGCTAGTTGGAAATCATATGTTGTTGGGACTTGAAGCGCTTCCAATGGTACCAACATTCATGATCGAGAGAAATATTCTTGTTCGAGCCATTGCACATCCAATGGTGTTCTTTAATGCAAAAGATGGAGGATTACCTGACTTAGTAACATATGATACATTTAGAATTATGGGCTCTGTTCCAGTCTCTGCAATAAATTTCTATAAACTTGTGTCTTCAAAGGCTCATGTCCTGCTTTATCCTGGTGGAGTACGAGAAGCTTTCATCGTAAGGTATGTCTTTTCAAAAAGTGATAAACGTCATTAACTATTTCCAATAGACAAATCATCTCAATGTTCATTGTGTCTTAAATTTTTCACCAATTGAAATGACTATGTGCAAGATTAAAGTGACATAAAATACTTTGTGTCCACTTTTGTGTTATGGTATAAATTGAGTGGCCATACATGATACATACTTTATAGTTCATGAATACATTTGCAATAATTCTTCGTACATTTATCTATAGGGTGAAGAATATAAGTTATTCTGGCCAGAAAGTTCCGAGTTTGTCAGGGTGGCAGCTGCATTCGGAGCCAAAATTGTACCTTTTGGTGTTGTTGGAGAAGACGATCTTGCTCAAGTAATTAAGCTTGAATACTTCCATTTTTCTTTTCAGTAATCTCCATTATACACATACATTTTATCAGGAAAATCAGATGAATATGTTTTTGAAGTGTCACTAATGATTAATACCTTCATCCTTAGCTTTTGCGGTGTATGAGAACATTATCAAAATTTAAGAGCAGTAGTTTTTGTCAATTGTCATAAGTGTGATTTCAGTGAGTATTTGATTGCATTTTCATAATTTTTCAGATAGTTTTGGATTACAATGACCAAATGAAGATCCCTTACTTAAGGTCTCGAATAGAAGAACAGACCGAAAAGGTTGTTAGTCTGAGGTATATATATATAAATATTTAGAAAGTGTTTCCTTAATTTGTTTCTTCATACCCATGAATTCATTAATATTCTTCAGTTTTGTTTTTGTGTTTTTTTTTTCCAATTCATTTTTTCCTGCTGTGAACTGTAGGACTGATACTGGTGGTGAGGTGGCAAACCAAGCAATGCACGTACCGTTTTATATACCAAAAGTTCCAGGCAGATTGTATTATTATTTTGGAAAACCAATTGAAACAAACGGTAAAAGATCCCTTGGAGAGTCTGCAGTCTAACAAGTTTTATCTCTACTTATTTTGTAGTAGAGAAGGTTTTATTTTCCTTCATATATGTTTGTTAGATATTTTTCATCTTGTTGATTCTTAATGCAAGTTGAGTAACTAAAGTTGTTAATTATGTTTTGATATGAAGGGAGGAAGCAAGAATTAAGAGACAAGAAGAAGGCTCAGGAAATGTATTTACAAGTAAAGTCAGAAGTTGAGAAATGCGTTGCTTATTTAAAAGAGAAAAGAGAGAGTGATCCATACAGGAATATTTTGTCCAGGCTCATTCACCAGGCTGCCCATGGCCTTACGTCCCAAATTCCAACATTTGAGCTTTGATTTACACCATGAAGAGAATTACATTTGGCTTTTGTTGATCTTTATTTAAGTTGAATTCCAGTGGCCAATTAAATAAAATGCAAGCCATTTGACCACACCTTTGAAGGCGTTCCCTTGGTAGTTAAAATTTTTTTAAAAAATTAATATACATTAAATGTTGTGCACAAATTACATGTAAAATTTTGTTGCGTAAAATATTAGTTAAATTTATTATCTATTCCTTCTCGTGAATGAGTCAGTTTAAGGGCATTTTGTTCATTGGATTACTTATAAAATTTTCTTAACTGTTTGGATTCATAAATATAGAGTTGAATTTGGAATTATTGCTGGTGAGATAATAATTTTTAAAATATCGTATTTTATTATTAATTTTAACTTATATTCGTTTTTATTTAAAAAATAAAAGGAAGTAAGGTTGTATTGCTGAGAAATTTTTTTTATTTTCTTAACAAAAAAAAAAAAAAAAGCTAGTCGAAGTTAGTAATAATTTAAATATGTTTTAAAGATTATCAATTTATTCGATTAACCGAAATTAACCCGTAAATAAATAAAAGAAAGTTGATAACTAACTTAGATGAGCAAGGTCAATATAATATTGTCTTTTAACAAAATGACAAAACAAATTTCATCACATCATATAAAGGGTTAAACATGTAATTTTGCTAAAACCACGTCCCCGCCGCCACAGTTACACACTTACCCAATATTAACTTCCCGTTGTTTTGTAGCCATAGTTAGTTAACGATCGCGATTGTTGAGGGAGAAAGTTCTCGATGACGACCCTCGGAGCTTCTATCTTCTCGACCGACATATCGACGGCATTTCGTCCGGAAATGACGTCATTATTCTGGAACCAAAGACGGAATCCGATTTTAAAGCGACTAGCGGTGTCCACAGAGCAGCTGGCATCAACAGCAACGACAGTGACAAGCAAAACGACGCCGAAGAGAAATTTTGTGGAGAAGGAGAGTAGTGAAGCAGCCGCCTTCTCGACTGCGACGGCAGTGAAAAGCAAAACGACGTCGACGGGGACGACGTATTTGTCTGAGGAGAGTGAAGGTAACAGAAAGAGTTTGAAAGATTACTTCGATGAAGCGAAAGACATGATCAAAGCAGACGGAGCTCCGCCTCGGTGGTTCTCTCCGTTGGAGTGCGGGTCCCACTCTCCAGATTCTCCTCTCCTCCTCTTTCTACCCGGTACGCCTGTCATTGTTTGTCGTATTTTTACTGCTCTTTGGATTTTACTACAGTTAATGAAGTACAAAAATTGTCTAGAATAAGAGGACAGGTGTCAGGTTTTTAGTCTGCCATTTAGACATTGTCACGACTCACGCGTGTTTGGAGGTTGGAGCAAACGGAAAGCTGCTGTGAAATAAAAAACTTATGAAAAAGCAATAACAGTAATATTATTCACGGTACATATTTTGTATCTCAATTGTACTTATTGTGTGCTCATTGATAAGAACCATAAATCTAGTACATTAGTTATAAAATAAAGTCAAAAAAAAAAAGAAACTGGTTTCATTACCAACATTATTAAATATGTAATAATATTGAAGAAAATTTAAGAAATTTAGAAATTGTTTAAATCCTTCTGGTAGTATGGTCCCCAATTTTTTTTTTTTTTTTGGGTCCGTAATAAGGGATATGAATTTTGTAGGGATTGACGGTGTTGGAGTAGGACTTACAAGGCAGCATCAAAGACTTGGGAAGTCAGCATCTATCCTTATTTAGTGCAACACTGCAAAATATATTTTCAATTATGATACATTATGTAAGATCTGATAATCACATTATTTCATTATCATTCATTGATCTTGGAATGATTTTTCCATTTGAGGTAGGATATTTGATGTATGGAGCTTGCATATTCCAGTTAAGGATCGGACATCATTTACAGGTTTTTGTCTTTCATTTTTATTATTTTTGTTGTTGTTGTTGACTTTAATTAATTAGAAAGGAAAATTTTCTCTGACATTATTTTTCTTAAAATATATCAATGTTTTCATGTTTCAGGTCTAGTGCAGTTGATTGAAAGAACGATAAGGTCTGAGCATAACCATTCACCAAACAAACCCATATATCTTGTTGGAGAATCTCTTGGAGCTTGCCTTGCTCTAGCTGTTGCGGCACGTAATCCTCACATTGATCTTGTGCTAGTTCTGTCCAACCCAGGTGAGAATTTAGTAATTTCTCATCAGCTAACTTGCAAAAATAATTTGATGCACAAATAATTTGATGTATAGAGAATTGAATAATCAATATGTCAGAATATTAATTAATATAACCCTTTGTGCTTTCCTGACTGGGTACCAAACACCCACCATAATTTGAATAGATATAGCTTAAAAGATACAACACCTGGATAAACTGAGCCTTACTCAAGTAACTCAACATTGATATGCCTTTTTATGTAGCTACCTCTTTTAGCATGTCGGTGCTTCAATCGGCAATATCCTTACTGGAGTTCATCCCAGGCCAATTAACTCTTACCCTGTGTCATATATTGAGCTCAATGACAGGTAATTTGCTATTCTCTGTTCCTCATATTTTCATATTCTGGCTTTGCTGTTTGTTTGAGATATATATTTCTGTAAGAAATAATTTAAGTGGACATAGGATAAATTGGATTTTATATGGGAGTCTTTGTAACCCAAGAGTTTAAGTAATAGTTTTGTTGAATCCTTGAGGAAGTTGTTGCTTCCATAAATTAGATTGTTCAAAATAATATTTTTATCATTTGATGAAAACAATTGTACTATATGCATCCAGGTGATACTTTGAAGATGGCAATAGATAATGTGATCAAAGGAATCTCTATACCACCAACAATTCAAGATCTATCAACCTACCTTTCGGTAAGGTTCAACTCTATAACATGGGCATAACTGAACTATGGATAACATTATACCACTGTAGGTATAAGATTTTCGCAGACATTTTTCTCTTAGTATGTTGTACTTAACAGTATCATGATTTTTAGTCATTTTGCAGAACATTGTATATTTGTTAAGAGAGAAGAGTGTTTTAGAGTTCTACAGAAATGATTGCCCCATCACTTTTGTAAATAATTTAGTGATTTAATTCATTAACAGGTTCTTGCTGATATCTTGCCCAAGGAAACACTCCTCTGGAAGCTTGAACTACTAAAGTCAGCTTCTGCGTATGCCAACGCCCGTCTCCATTCAGTAAAAGCTCAAACGCTAATACTTTACAGGTCCAAACTCTTTAGTGCAGTTTATTTATGTCCAATGATGATTAGGAAATACAGATCACTTGGTATATGTAATGTTGAGTTTTGATAATAGAATTCTACTCTTGCTCAACTAGCATATTGGTCGATTAAGAATTAATTAGCTCAAACAAGAAATCCCAACAAAATGTAAGCCTAAGAGTTGGCGCCGATCAATCAGAGGCTTACATAGACAGTAATCTTTTTTGTTGGCTTAAGGTTATTTATGATTATTTTCTGAATAATGTGTTGAGTTCACTCTTTATTTTTACAGTGGAAAGGATCGGATGCTGCCGAGTGAAGAGGAAGGTCAAAGACTTAGCCGTGAACTGCCCAATTGTCAGACCCGTAGGTTTGATGACAATGGTCATTTCTTATTGTTGGTAGGAAGACCTCTCACTCACTTTCTTCTGTTCCAATTACTGTCTGTTAAGTTTTCTAAGTGTTTGTCTCAGACGTTAGTGAAAAATTAAGTATCACCATTATTTTCTGAAATTTTACTCATCTTTGAAATGAATCCAGCATCACAAGACTTTGAAAAGGGGGTGGACTTAAAAGAAATAGCAAAAAAACTGAAAATAGCATGTAATTACTGTCTGTTAAGTTTTCTAAGTGTTTGTCTCAGACGTTAGTGAAAAATTAAGTATCACCATTATTTTCTGAAATTTTACTCATCTTTGAAATGAATCCAGCATCACAAGACTTTGAAAAGGGGGTGGACTTAAAAGAAATAGCAAAAAAACTGAAAATAGCATGTAAATGTGTGCTATTCTGGTATGAAACCAAAATTTTTTATTTGTTTGTTTGATGCCACTGTTATTGTTAAGTTCTAAGAATGTGCTTGGCAATATTTATCAGGCTCAATATTCTCGATTAAAATTATATAAGATTTCATATGTAGTTCTGCTCATGTGTGGCAGGAAGGAGGTGTTGATTTAGTAACCATAATCAAGGGTGCTGGTTACTATCGCCGTGGAAAATGTATCAACTATGTTTCAGATTTCATACCCCTAACTACTACTGAATTCAATAAATTTTGTGAAGAAATCAGGTAAAGTAATTTAGCATGAAAACTTACAGGTTTAAAATGTATTGAAGATATGATAGTCATAAGACTACACTTATTTCCATGGGATGAGAGTATACCTAATGCACATACAGAGTAGATATGCTCAATCTGATAAATCTCTGATTCTTGAGCGTACCACTTGGTGTATATCTGTGGAAAATCACAAATATGTTGTTGCCAGATTGAGGAGTGATCTTACTAGCCCTGTGATGCTATCAACTTTAGAGGATGGGAAGATTGTGGCTGATCTTTCTGGAATTCCTTCTGAGGGACCAGTGTTGTATGTTGGATATCACAACTTATTAGGACTTGAAGCATTTCCAATGGTACAGCAATTTATGATCCAGAGAAATGTTCTTGTTCGATGCGTTGCACATCCAATGTTCTTTGAGTTGAAAGATGGAGGATTACCTGACTTTGTAGGAAATGACATGCTTAGAATTATAGGCGGCGTTCCTGCCTCAGCAGTCAATTTGTATAAACTTCTGTCTTCAAAGTCTCATGTCATGCTACATCCAGGAGGAATGAGAGAAGCTTTACACCGGAAGGTATGTACCTTTTGACAGTTATATATTAAACTTTATTCAGTATTCCATTCAGATAAATCGGCTAAAATGTTCATTGTGTCCAGATTATATTCACCAACTGAATCGCACGAAAATCAATATTATCAACTTGCCAATGGAAGTAAAAATACTCTGATGCTAAAAAGATGATGACATTCAGATATCCAACTTTGTTTGCAAAACAGGATAGAGAGAATCTTCAAACAGATCAATGTAAACCATTTATTAAATTGCAGCACTCTCTTCTCTGATAATACAAGTTCTCTACCTTTCTCCATTGTAGGTATCTAATTCTGTTTTCTGAAGGAAATTCATTCTACTACATGCAGTGCTGACAAATTTCATATGTGCTTGCTCCCTACTTTATCTTAGTTGTATGACTTATAAATTACTCCTTGTATAAGCTTAGCTAACAGAGAGCTTGAATGCATATGCTTTTATCTCATTTTTGCATGACAACACATAATAGATGCCCTACTACTTCAGAAATATTAGAGCTGATTTGCAATAACTTTTCATATTTTAAGGGAGAAGAATACAAGTTATTCTGGCCAGAACGTTCCGAATTTGTCAGGATGTCATCTACATTTGGAGCTAAAATTATACCTTTTGGAGCTGTTGGAGAAGACGATATTGCTCAAGTAATTAATTAAACTCGAATGCTTTCTTTTCCTCTCTTCACCATTTTTCAGTAGATGAACATACATTTATATGTTAAGCTTGAGATGCTTTTTCCCAAGCTTTATTTAATCGTCACTCGTCAGACCCCTTATAAAAGAATATTTGATTGCATTTTCATAATTTTTCAGATAGTTTTGGATTACAATGACCAAATGAAGGTTCCTTTCTTAAAGTCTCAAATAGAAGAAATGAACAAAAGGGTTGTTAAGCTGAGGTATATATTCTGATGACGTATGCTAAATTTGATCTATCCACAATTATGTATACCTTGATTTTAGTATTCATAATTTTTTATAATTAAATCTTTTCCTGCTGAGAATTGTAGGACTGATATAACAGGTGAGTTGGCAAACCAACCAGTGCACCTGCCGCTTCCAATCCCAAAAATTCCAGGGAGATTTTATTATTATTTTGGGAAACCAATTGAAACAAAAGGTAAGATCACTGAACTGCCTTAATCACTAACAACTCCAAGGATTAATTATCGTCTTTTATACTGTTTGATTCCTATTGCATATTTTGCTTGTGATAAAATTGTTAACTAATTTGTGTGATCAAGGGAGGAAGCAAGAATTAAGGGACAGGAAGAAGTCTCAGAAATTGTATTTGCAAGTAAAGGGTGAGGTCGAAAATTGCATTGCTTATTTGAAGGAGAAAAGACAGAATGATCCTTACAGGAACATATTGCCTCGCCTCATTTACCAGGCTACTCATGGCTTCACATCTCAAGTTCCAACATTTGAGCTTTGATTTTTCTACAAATTTAAAAGTTGATTACTATCTGTATTCATTAAGAAGTTCTGACGATGCCCTTTGATGAAAAAGAATGGCATCATTGTATTACATTTATCTGAAATGCAATGTTCTCATTTCTTCAGTGTCTGAAACTTTCACTTAAAAGGATTGAAGTTAAGAGCAAAGTGGAAAAATTGTTTTTAGTTTTACATTTGCTTATGTTACTTACTGAAAAACATGATTCATTCTTGGTAAAATTGTGATGCAATGAATCACCACACGATTGAAAAATGCAACTCCAAGTTGCCTTACCAGGCCTATCTGGTGGGCTACAGATGTGATGGGCGTTTCGCTTGAATTGCCGCCGGTCTCTCTTATACTACCGGGGTTTAAACAAAAAAAATTCTTAAGTTTTTCATTTGTTCTACTAGGTTCCAATTTTTTAATGATGGAGAGTTGTCACTTCAATGTGTAATGTGTACGTTACGAAATACGAAGGGTTTTATAGATGCAATTGATAATTAAAAAAAAAAAAAACCGATCTAAATGTTAACATTTTAAAAAAAAATCAGGACCTATGTATTTTTCGTATCTTAAATGAGGAAAAAAGATTAGAATTATGATATGCTTACAAAGGTTGAAATATATTATTTATAACTCATATGAGGTGTCACCAACCAATGACTAGTATATTTTTAGTAATAGTGGATGTTCTATAATATTATTACTGAGATAATTTCACAATATCTACATATAAATAACATGTTAAGTGTCAGCTCATTTATGAGAAAAGCTTCATATTTTAATTTTGTACACTTATCAACACTTGATTCATTGTTTTATTTTTTTTTTCGAAACACTAGGTCACATTCCGATTATTTTCATTGTAGCAACCGTTACTCATCAAGCCGATACTATTTCATGATATTTATTAGAGTAGTATAATTGTGGTGCCGTTTCTTGCTTCCCTTTAGTTTCGGACTTTCACTTTTTTTTTTGAAGGACAAAATCTAAACTTTTTGTTTGGTACGCATTCCCGGACGGCTTTAAATAAAGATGAATTAGACTATTATCTTGGGCTCAAATGGCTTAATTGTGGTTGTCTAGACTCTATATGTTAGTACAATCTTTTTCATATTTTCTTGGTATGGTCAAATTAATAGATGTTTTAACTTTTAAGTTATATTAGGAAAGTTTTTTTTTTAGGCCTTTTTTTAATTAATAATTATTCTATAATTAAGATTTTTTAATACCAATTCTATGTTTGATAACGTTATTGTTAAAGAACTATAATTAATAATATTGTCTAATCGTTAATTCATTATTAGTTTTTCCAAGAAAAACCATTAAATTTTTTTATGAGTTTAAAAAAATAATTATTTAACATTATAAAATTTCTTACACCTTTCTTTATAAAGAAAATTATTATATTTATTAGCTCAATTTTGAAGTAAAAGAAAATATTTTCTTGAAATAATAATATGAAAGAAGTAAAAAGAAAATTTTCTTGACTATTTTTCCTTTTGAAATTTCTTGATATCTTGTTGATTGTTGGTATTTAAGATATAGTTAAACAATAGATTGCATTTTAAGAAATTTTATGTTTCTTTGAGTGTTGAAACTGAAAGGCCTCTTAAACAATTTCGCCTAGAGCCCCAAGTAATCTAGAGCCAGTTGCAAACATTTAGATAGATTCATGATAAGGAATTGAGATACTTTTATTTCAATTTAGATTCCAACATCCTTGGTGTAGATAGATATATTAAGAATTGCATTTATTATCGCACTCATGACATGCATTAATAGGATAAAAATAAAAAAGTAAAACAATTATGGCTATATTACAGTGACTAATACTTACAAGGATAATTTCTCTAGCTATTAGAGATGATTATCAAAAGAAGGCTCATGTGTGCTCGTGCTCGTGTCATGCCGTGTCGTGCTCACTATGTGTATCGTACAGTGCCTTGCCTTTTTTTTTCTTTTTTTTTTCCTTAGGCCTAGCCTGGCATACGTGCCATGCCCAAACATGTTGTGCCGTGCTGTGCCTAAGAAAAAATGCCCGATAAGTTTTTTTTTTTAAGTGTGCATTCCAAGTTATTGCAGTATTTTTTCAAGTTATGTACTTTTTTAGGTTCATGTGCTTTTATTCAAAATTGATAATATTCCATATTCCAAATTCCAAATTCAAAATTCAAGTCCATATTTAATAACAATAAACTAATAATAGTAGGAGAATATAATATTAATTATTAAGTTTGACCATATGGTATTAGAATTATTTTTTAATACTTAAACAACAACATCAATAATAAATTTTTTTTAAGGGTTAACTTAATTTTTAACTCGAACTTACATAGATTCTTAAATTATAGTTCATAATAATATTAATATATATTTATAAATCATAAAATTTATAATTTTATTTATTAAAATCACGGTACTAATTAATTATTTAATAATTTATAAACATAAATCATTATAATATTTTTTTAACTAAGAATTAAATGAATTTGGTAAACTTGCACTAACAAAATATATTAAAAGATTCAATTTCAATTTATTTTTAAAATCATAAAATTTTAAATTTACTTTCATTAAAAGTGAAATGTTCTTATTGTGAGCATTTTATGTGAATCATATTGTTTTTTGAGTTTTTTTTTAATATGCTTTAAGCTATCTCTAATCGTGGCATGCTTTTAAGTCCTATATGCCTAAAATTCTAAGCCCAGCCTAGCACATGTGCGTGCCGTGCCGGGCCGCATATCCTACCAAAATGTGCTCGTGCTGTGCAGTGCCCATGCCATGCCCTCCCGTGCCCTACCGTGCCCATGTCGTGCCACATGTTATCTAGCCCACTAGCCATCTCTAGCTACTATATTGATGGTTGCATTGATTCATGATGAGAATTGAGATACTATATAGTAGGGCTGGGCAAACGGTTCGGTTTTTTTCTGAACCAAACCGAAAAAACTTAATTCACTTCGGTTTGGTTCTAAGGTAAAACACCGAATGGTTTGAAATTATAAGAACCGATTGGTTTACATTCGGTTCAGTTCAAAACCAAACTGAATCGAAGAACCGATTGGTTCAATCCAATCATTTACAAATTAATTTAATCAAAATTCAAAATAAAAAAATATAAAAAGCTAAATCCCAAATTCCCTTTTTGAAATCCTAATTTCGTAACCCTAATTTCTAAACCTAAAGTCCAAAATCCAGCTATCCCCCTTATCGGATCGGTGACTCGCGGCCTCTCCCTGAGTCCCACGCATCACGGTCAGCGGTGGCACATCCCTTCAAGCATGGTGACGCTGTCAAAGCCCTCAGTCCCTCACGGTTTCATCCGTTCACTAGCTCGGTCCCTCACGGTTTCACGCGTTCACTAGCTTGGTCCCTCACGCTCACGCTTACGGGTTTACGTTGCTCATCTTTGGGCCTCACTGTTCTAATCGCCACTCATCTTCTCTCATCACTCACAGTCTCACACCTCACAGTCTCCCTGGTCCAAACCTCCTACCATCAGCCCGTATCTTTAATCTTCACTGCTACAGGTTCTTTTTTTTTTAAATTTATGTTGTGGCCTTTGTGTTTGAATTGAAGCTTATGTGGGGTTAAATTTGTGGAGGTGTTAGTGTATATCAGTTGCTGGAACTGGAAGTCTGGAATTGTACAAGTGAAATAGTTGTATAATTGTATATTGTGAGAATATTGATATGTAAATATTAAATTATCAACACCCTTCATTGCTTTTGGAATTTGGATACAGAGAATATTTGTGGTCCTTTAACTTCTACTTAGTTCGAAAATGGATGAGAAAAAGTATATATCGTTTGGTGGTTGAAGACTTGAAGTTACTTAACATTGTTAACTAGTTGAATTTGAATTGCCAATGCCATAATTATGCAATTATAAACAAATATTGCCGCATAGAAAAGAAAATTCAAGAATAAATTTATAATTAGTTAGCATAATTGTGAAGTAAATTAAAGTTGTTGTTTCAATTTTTTTCATTAAAAGTAAATCAAATTATTAAATAAATCATGATTGCTTATTTCTTTTTATTTGATTTATTTTAGATGTCTAATTATTCAAGAGTTCAAGACAACTTTAATTGTGTAGCCGATGATTTTGAGCATGAAGTTGAAGTTAATGATAATGAAAATGATTCGGCAACAATTGTCACCGGTGGAAACAGGCGGAAAAAGTCATCGTCATCCAAACCACTACTACTAAGGAAAAAAATGGCTCCAAGATCAACAATGTGCCAACATTTCACTAGAGTTCCAAATGATCATACAAAGTGTAAATGCAACTACTGTGGTTAAGAATTTGAATGTGGGATGGTCGGGTACGGGATTAGCACTTTGAGAACTCATAACCGTGAAAGATGTCTGTTGTGCAAATTTTAATGTACTCGCAAGCGCACGAATCTATTGTTGTATAGATCAATGGTGACGAGTGTCGATCCCACGAGGAGGTGGATTTTAATTATATATAGAATTAATTTTGTAAATAGGTGGTTGGAATTATGGTGGAAATGATTTGGAATATGCTAAAACTTAAATTAAAATGGCGAGAATAAATTCTAAAACTGGAATTGAAATGGCGAGAATAAATTGGAGATAATTCTATTGAAATGACGTACTTGGGTATTCGGATCCGTATCAACATGCATCATGGGCTAAATAATCCGTATTAATGCCAATTAAATCATGAAGGGGGAATCCACACCTCATGAACCACGCTCTAATCAATATGGTGCTAAGGGCTTATCGTGCCAAATAATAATAACCTTGTACTAGAGGGCCGGTGAAACCAAGGCGGTACTAGACAAGATTAGTATTATTTGTCGACGAGAAGTCAAAACATCCACAAAAACTAGAGGGGAAGAGAAAATAAATTTACCAAATAAAGCCCATGACACATGTTGAGACTTCACCTTCAACCCAAGCTTGAAAGGAAATTAGCTACTCATAATTGAACTAGGGGCAAAATGGGAATTTATTAAAATACGAAGAAAATACAAGATAGAGAGGGAATTACAGAAAATGGATCCCAAAAATGGATTCAGAGATATCAAATTAGGGGGGGGAGGCCCCCTTTTTATAGATACATGGAGTAAATCATGGCCATCGGATTAAAAACAGTTTGGACGCTCAGGATTGCGCCACGTCATCAGTCAACAGTCCACGGTTTGACCACGCGGATGAACAGTAACACGGTTTGACCCGGATGAATAGTAACGCGGTTTGGTTGAAAATAATCCTGTGTGATGCATGCACCGTACGCGAGATTTTTCGTCCACTGATATGCTGCCACGTCACCATCAACAGTATATAAGAATTTTAGTCCAACAGGATCGTGACACCTCATCAGTCAATGCCACATCATCGGTCAATGCCACGTCATCGATTTGTCTATATGAACAGTGTCGTGAACAGTAACGTAGACAGTATCGTACCCATGAATAGTACCGTACATGTAAATAGTGCCATTTTTCCTTTTATACTCCTCCTAAGGTTTTCAACTGTCCTGAGTTCAAAAGTGATGTCCGTTTTGCCGTCTGATCTCTCCTTTATTGTGAAATGACTATAATGCCCCTAAAATACATAAATTACTTAATTAAAATAAAACACATGTAATTAAACCACAAGAATGTTAAATACATAAAAGTAAGGGTTGTTAGTAAGACTTGAAATGTAAAATGACGGTTTTCTCCTTTATAAATATGCATTTTCTAACACTCAACACACCCCCCAACCAGCTGATTGCTAGTCCCTAGCAAATAAAGCGAAAACAAAATTCAAATTTCAAAATGATTTTTTTTTTTTTGAACACTCGTATTTATTCAATCAGATTAATGATAGCGATCAAAGAAAAGTATAAACATTATCTCCAGTCTAAAGAAACATCACATCTTCATCAACCATCCACATGAATCAGCCCAGTAGACTTTGTTATAGCTACTTTCAAGAATGACATGTCTAACCCCAAATTCTCACTGGAAGTAGTGACACTCTCACAAAGAAATTAAACCCAATAAAAATAGTCACTCCAATGAATGGTAATTGAGAGAGAAAATAATAAAGAAGTGATATCACATGCTCTCACCAAGATGAAAGAAATATGCCCTCAGCTTAGAAATAATACGATCTCAAGTAAAATAAAAATGCTAGTCAACCCACTTTATTCATCTTTTTTTTTTTATTATTTTTTTTTATGCATCACTACATCTTTTTTAGCCCATATAACTAGCTTCTATTTCAGATTATAGTTCCCTAAAATCAAGAAGGACTTTTATTAGGACGTAATGTAGGTTAAGGACATGGTTAACAAAGAATGGAAATAAGGAAAACAAAGTGTATGTTTGAGAAAAGAAATGCAGAGATTTTTTTTTTTTTTTTTTTTTGGAAGTTGCAAGGTGGATTTCACCTTTTATTGTTCTTTTTTATTCTTTTGAAACAACAACTTTTGTTTTTGATTTTTTTTTTTTGGCATAACTTCACTGAACAAAATAATTATTTACATTTTTCTCAAACATAAATAGGTGATGTAACTTATAAGACATCGGGTAATACTCCAAATCGGAGTGGGTCAAGATGATAAGTTGACAAAGAAAATATTTTTTATTTTTTTTTTTAAAGGCTCAAAAGGGTTAACTATGGATATATCACAAAAGGGATGGCTAGAAAGGCTCAAACGGATCAAAGATGGCCTTTCCATCGTCTTTTAGGGTTCTAAATAATCGTCCATATCTACTAGTTAGATGGGCCTCCAAATGTAGCAACACACTTTTTTTTTTTATTTTACAACAATTTTTTTTTTAAGGGTTAACTCAAAAGAAAACTAGAGATTGTGTATAAAATTATAAACTACAAAGCTGTATGAAGAATGGGCAACATGGTTACTCTCCAAGAAAAATAATAGGCTCAAAAACTCACTTGGTACTTATTATGACATGTTCATTCCTTCAAGCAACTCATATTTGTCTCCGACATAAACATGTAAAGTAGCAAACATAGTGTAACATCACTTAAGACCAAAGATAATACAAATACTAAAATTTGAAATTCATCATGTCATCCAATATTAAAACAAATCACACATTTTTTTTTTTTAAACAACATTCTACCCCCCAACCTATTCTAAGCATGAAAGGAAAATATGCATGCAGAAATGCGAAAATGACACAGAAAAACTAATTAGAAAAGTTACACTTAAAATGATGAAAAAACAAAATGAATTTTTTTTTTTTAAACTTAGAAGATGCGTTTCTAGAGGCACTACACTCCATATTCAGCCATCTTCGACTCAAAAGTTGGAAAATGTATATTTATAGAGGAGAAAATAAAAAGAAGAAGAAAATGAACATTAAAACTTAACAAAGAAAAATAAATATTTTTTTTTTTTTTTTTTTTTTTATATATGAAGAAGATGTGTTTCTAGAGTTACTACACTCCATATTCAGCCATCTTCAACACAAAACGTTAGCAACAGTTAGTTTCTACAACAAAAAATTAGTAAAAACTTAACCAAAATTCCACAATTGTCGACTATTCCCTCCCCCCAACCAGAACGAAACATTGTCCTCAATGTTTGAAATGAAAGAAGTAGAGTTTAGAAGACATCACCTGGGTGGTGCAACACAGAAGAAAATATTTACAAGCGGAGAGTTAAATCTAATTGGTACTTCTTACTGCCGCTACTGTTACCATCATTATTTGGTCGCTCCAACACAAAGGTCCAGGGGTTTGGCTCCGGTCTATAAGCTTGTAACATATCAAGTAGCTCATTAGCAGTGTGAGCACAAATAAAAAGTTTTTTCGCATGGGAAGGAATGAAGTAGTTTTTTATTGCATGGTTAAGAAATGCGATAAAGCCATCATAAAAGTTATTGACATTTAACAAACCGATGGGTTTCTGGTGGATGTGCAGATGGGCCCAAGATGCTAGTGTGATAAGTGCCTCTAGTGTTGCAAGATCTCCTGGAAGGAAAATAAAAGCATCAGCATAATTAAGCATTTCAGTTATTCTTTCTTGCATACCTGAGACGACTAACTCTTCTCCAGTTGATGAGTCAGACGAACTGCCCAATGGTTTTAGGACTCTTGGGATGATGCCTAACACTTGACTTCCTCTGATAAAAGTTGCTTCTGAGACCATTTTTTATAACCCTCGGTTACCTCCTCCATACACCAAGTGTAATTTTCTCGCTGCTATACTTCGACCAAGATCTATGGCTGCCTCAACGAACTCTTTATGTTTGCCATAGGTAAATCCAGAAAGTACACAAATGTTCTTGAATTGTCTATTGGGAGTAGCTGCCATTGTGATACTTCTCAAAAATAATTTGTGAGTGCTTGACAAAAGAAATCACATTTAAGAGTCTTGGTGACAGTAGGTCACAGCTGTGTATGAGGTAACATGTCAGTGTCAAATAACGCGTAAAGCACATGGCTCGTGAGTCAAAAAGAAAACAGTAAAAGGAAAAAAAAACAAACAGTAATTAAATTATTAAAGACAATAATGCAAACAATAAAATAACAGTGAAATGAAATAAAATAACAGTAAAGTAAAAAGGATATTTACAGGTAGTTGCGACTGTGGCTCACATCTTCCTCTGGTTTTACGTCCAGAAACGGCTTGAACGCCCTCTATGGGTCGAGGATAGGCTTCCTATCCAGTTTTCTTATAAACTGGCAAACAGGGTCGTTTATAGTCAGATTCCCGAGACTATATCGTGCATGCTCTTTCTGAAATAATGGCCATAACTGGAGAATCGCTCCTTGCACATATCCACTGGGATGCGTTTCAAGAGACAATAGGATATCATCTAATGACTCCTTATTCAAGCCATCCCTAATGAATTGAATCTTATCTTCCCTGTTATCAGACACCATTCCTAAAGAACATGGGTTTCTACCGCAACTCATTCTGGCACACTTATGACAAGCAACAGAAATTCTTCGAGCTCGTCGTTTTCTTGCATAATTTCCTTTACCACAACCAGGCATGAATGCAATAAATTTTGGAGGTAACTCACCTGCCAATCGTACTTTCGCCTCGATTAACCAACGGATGTCAGCAGGTATGTTATTCTTCATGAGTAATCGCATGCGTTCGGACCGAGCTTTGTAGATCGTAAGGAGGGCATTCTGAGGAAGTGAAGGGAATCGCTTGTGAAGCTTCGCTAAGATCTCGTTTCTATCCATACCTTCGCCTCAGAATGTCAGTTATTATGGGAAACTGAAGTAACCGACTTGATTGTCACGGAGTACCGTTATCCGCCACTTCACCGGGGTAAGAAACTAAAGCACACAAACAGAAAAACAAATTAAAACACACAAAGAAAATTAAAATCGTCCTCTTATTGAATTTACCTCAAGCTCCAACTGGATGTCGTAAACACTTCTTTCAATGTCTCTGAGTTGGCGTTCTAAACTCTCAACATAGGCTACTAACTCTGGTGGTTGTAGAGCCCAAATGCGTTGTGTTTTACAAAATTGAATCTGCCTTTTGAGATGAGTTTTGACACGTTGAAGTGGTTTAAGAATGTTCAGGAGGAACGGTCTAAGTAAGGTACTCATGATTAAAAATAATAAGAGAAAACGTAATAGTTAAACAAACACACTTATGCAAAAAATAATTTCAATTAGCAAAAGAATAATATAAAGAAAGAAAATAAAATCAAATCAACGAAAAGAAAAGAAAAAAAAAATCAATTCAACTCTGGTGGGTCACTCAAATTTATTTCGGTGTCTTCTCCATGTGGTTGGTACTCTAGATATGGCTTTAATCTTTGACCATTAACTTTAAACGTGACACCGTTCTTTGGGTCCTTAATTTCAATTGCCCCATGTGGAATAGGTGCAAGCGAGAATTGAATAAAAGTACTTTCTGACCTGGAGTGAAAGATTTTCTCATAACGTGCTTGTCGTGGAAGACTTTCATCCGCTGCTTGTAAATTTTGGCATTTTCGTATGCATCATTGCGAATTTCTTCAAGTTCTGCCAGTTGTAATCTTCTTTCTAAGCTGGCTTGTTGCATGTCAAAGTTAAATTTCTTGATGGCCCAATACGCACGATGCTCGAGTTCCACAGGTAGGTGGCAAGCTTTTCCATACATTAGCCTGTAGGGTGACATCCCAATCGGGGTCTTGAAAGCCGTTCTATATGCCCATAATGCATCATCAAGTCGTAATGACCAATCTTTTCTGTCTGGCCTCACCGTCTTTTCTAGTATGTGCTTTATTTCTCGATTGGAGATCTCAACTTGGCCACTGGTTTGCGGATGATACGGGGTCGCCACTTTGTGTGTGATTGAATACTTTGTCAAAAGAGATTTGAATGCTTTGTTACAAAAGTGGGCACCACCATCACTGATTATCGCTCGAGGGAATCCAAAGCGTGAAACAATGTTGCTTTTCAAAAATCCTATCACCACTGTGTGATCATTGGTTCTGCATGCAATTGCTTCTACCCATTTTGATACATAGTTAACAGCAACCAATATGTATTGATGGCCAAAAGAAGATGGAAAGGGTCCCATGAAGTCGATACCCCATACGTCAAAAATCTCAACCACTAAAATTGGATTTAGTGGCATCATGTTCCTTCGCGTAATGCTCCCCATTCGTTGACACCTATCACATGAAGAACAGAAAGTATAAGCATCTCGAAATATAGTTGGCCAATAAAAACCACATTGTAAAATTTTAGTCGCTGTTTTCTTAGCACTGAAATGGCCTCCACAAGCTTGTTCATGGCAGAATGAAAGGATATTCTGAATTTCACTTTCTGGAACACATCGTCTAACAATTTGGTCTGCACAATACTTGAACAAATATGGGTCATCCCAAAAGAAATTCTTTATCTCTGCAAAGAATTTAGCCTTGTCTTGCTTGGTCCAATGCTCTGGAAGTTTGCCTGTAATAAGATAATTAACTATATCAGCATACCAAGGTAATACTTCCACATTCATTAATTGTTCATCTGGAAATGACTCATTCAATGGTAATGGCTCTATAATTGTATCAAAATGTAGACGAGAGAGATGGTCCGCCACAACATTTTCTGTCCCTTTTTTATCTTTGAATTCCAAGTCAAATTCCTGCAAAAGTAACACCCAACGAATTAGTCTAGCTTTTGCATCTTTCTTTGTGAGAAGATATTTCAGAGCAGCATGATCTGTGAAAATAATTATTTTACAACCAATGAGATAAGATCGAAATTTTTCCAATGCAAACACTACTGCTAGCATTTCTTTTTCAGTAGTTGAATAGTTCAATTGTGCATCATTCAATGTCATACTAGCATAGTAAATAACATGGGGAATTCGATCAACTCTTTGTCCTAATACTGCTCCTACTGCATAATCAGATGCATCACACATGAGCTCAAATGGTAAGCTCCAGTTTGGGGGCTGAATGATGGGTGATGATGTCAACAAATGCTTTAATTTTTCAAACGACACAAGACATGAATCATCAAAGACAAAAGGTACATCCTTAGCAAGTAAATTGCATAAGGGTCTAGAAACTTTGCTAAAATCTTTAATGAAACGTGTTGAGTGTTAGAAAATGCATATTTATAAAGGAGAAAACCGTCATTTTACATTTCAAGTCTTACTAACAACCCTTACTTTTATGTATTTAACATTCTTGTGGTTTAATTACATGTGTTTTATTTTAATTAAGTAATTTATGTATTTTAGGGGCATTATAGTCATTTCACAATAAAGGAGAAATCAGACGGCAAAACGGACATCACTTTTGAACTCAGGACGGTTGAAAACCTTAGGAGGAGTATAAAAGGAAAAATGGCACTATTCACATGTACGGTACTATTCACGGGTACGGTACTGTCTACGTTACTGTTCACGACACTGTTCATATAGACAAATCGATGACGTGGCATTGACCGATGATGTGGCATTGACTGATGAGGTGTCACGATCCTGTTGGACTAAAATTCTTATATACTGTTGATGGTGACGTGGCAGCATATCAGTGGACGAAAAATCTCGCGTACGGTGCATGCATCACACAGGATTATTTTCAACCAACCGCGTTACTGTTCATCCGGGTCAAACCGTGTTACTGTTCATCCGCGTGGTCAAACCGTGGACTGTTGACTGATGACGTGGCGCAATCCTGAGCGTCCAAACTGTTTTTAATCCGATGGCCATGATTTACTCCATGTATCTATAAAAAGGGGGCCTCCCCCCCTAATTTGATATCTCTGAATCCATTTTTGGGATCCATTTTCTGTAATTCCCTCTCTATCTTGTATTTTCTTCGTATTTTAATAAATTCTCATTTTGCCCCTAGTTCAATTATGAGTGGCTAATTTTCTTTCAAGCTTGGGTTGAAGGTGAAGTCTCAACATGTGTCATGGGCTTTATTTGGTAAATTTATTTTCTCTTCCCCTCTAGTTTTTGTGGATGTTTTGACTTCTCGTCGACAAATAATACTAATCTTGTCTAGTACCGCCTTGGTTTCACCGGCCCTCTAGTACAAGGTTATTATTATTTGGCACGATAAGCCCTTAGCACCATATTTATTAGAGCGTGGTTCATGAGGTGTGGATTCCCCCCTCATGATTTAATTGGTATTAATACGGATTATTTAGCCCATGATGCATGTTGATACGGATCCAAATACCCAAGTACGTCAATTTAATAGATTTCCTCTTCAATTATTCTCGCCATTTTAATTCCAATTTTAGAACTTATTATCGCCATTTCAATTCCAATTCTAGGGTAATTTAAATCACTCCCACCACAATTTCAACCACCCATTTACAAAATTAATTCTATATATAATTAAAATCAACCTCCTCGTGGGATCGACACTCGTCACCATTGATCTATACTACAATAGATTCGTGCGCTTGCGAGTACATTAAAATTTGCACAACAAGTTTTTGGCGCCGTTGCCGGGGAGGTAAGTAATTTTAATTCATAGAATTAATTTTTGTGAATTATTTCTTTTATTATTTTTTTTTTGTATTTTTTTTAATTATCAAAAAAAAAGAAAAAGAAAAAAAAAGTGAATCTACATATAAAGGTTAGTATTTCTTTTCTTTTTCTCTTCTTTAAAATTCTGTAATTTAATTTTCAATTTATTTTTTCTTTGTAATTTTTTTTATTATCTTATTAATTTATTTTTAGTTAATTTATTTCACGTATTTTTTTTTGTGTATTTATATATTAAGGTTGTAATTGCGCAATAAGGTTAGTCTTGTAATTTCTCCCTCTTCTTTATTTTTATTTGTTTTGTTCTCATCTTTATTTTTATTTTATTTGTTTTGCATGCGTGGTCGTAGGTCATTATTACCTAATCTTGAACCTATAGACCTTGAATTAGAAAAAACACTTCGCACACAAAAGCACATTAAAAATAAATTTGGAATGGATCTACAAGCACCACAGGAGAGGCCATTTAAGGACTATTTTAGTCCCTTAGCTAATTTGAGCACATCATGCATAAGATACCCAAATGTAGCTGCTAGGAGTTTTGAATTAAAACCTAGTGTGCTAAATTGTCTCCCCACATTTTATGGCCTAGAAAATGAGGACCCATATAATCATCTGAATGATTTTCATGCCATCTGTCAAACATTTAAATATGAGAATTTTTCAGATGATGATGTAAAACTTAGATTATTCCCATTTTCTTTAAAGGATAGAGCTCGTTCATGGTTAAATACTTTGCCTGCTAATAGCATTTCATCATGGGAACAAATGGTAACAAAATTTTTGAATAAATATTTCCCAGTGCATAAAACCAATGCTATTCGCAGGGAAATCTCAGAGTTTACTCAGAGAGAGGACGAGCAATTTTTCGAAACGTGGGAGAGATTCAATGGGCTACTCTTGAAGTGTCCACATCATGGGTACGAGAAATGGCACCAGTGCCAATACTTTTTGGAGGGATTACTACCAAATGTGCAAGAATGGCTAATGGCAACAAGTGGAGGAGAGCTAATGTCAAAAAGTGCATCAGAAATTTGGGAATTCTTCCAGCGACAAGCGGATAATTCCCAACAACGGAGTCGATCACTCAGGAATACTAGAAGAATTAAAGGAGTAAATGAGGTTCAAATTGGCGAGTCAACTTCAGGAATTAAAGAAGTCAAAGCGATAATTGAAGGTCTCTCTCGACAAATAGCATCGTTATCGACTGCTAAATCAACAGAGGCACATGACCCTGACTCATATCCAGATCAAGCCAATGCCATAGGTGTAATGAGAAAGCCATTAAATTACAACCCATACTCCAACACATATAACCCTGGATGGAGAGACCACCCCAATTTTTCATGGTCTCAAGGATTCCAACAAAATGGACCAGCAGCTCCAGCTCCACCAATGCAACAAATTCCTCAAGTGCCTCAAGCCTCTCAGGCTCCATTCAGACCATACAATCAAAACCAGAACTACACTCAACCCAGACCATGGGAAGATTCATTCCAGAATCTCAAGAATCTTACTCACTCCACGATTGAGCAACAAAACCGCACCATTGATGGACTACGAAATGAGTTGAGAGCGGGCTTCAACTCACAAGCTCAATCAGTTTCAAGCCTAGAGAAAATGGTGGGACAACTTGCTTCTTCGGTTCAGACCTTGGCAATGACTGTTGAGAAGGGTAAATTTCCAAGTCAACCAGTGCCTAATCCTAAAGGAGTACATGAAGCAAGTACCAGTTCACCACAAGCAGCATGGAGAGGTCAAAGCAGTCATGACCTTGCGAAAAGGAAAAGAAGTCGACAATAAAGTGGAGATGCCGGTGACCAAAGAAAATCAAATTGTACCTGTGAATGTTGAGGACTCATCACCGGAGGAGAAAGAAGAAACAAACCCACGAGAATACGTTCCAAAAGCTCCATTCCCTCAGAGGTTAGCTAAAGGCAAGAAGGGAAAATCCACAGGTGAGATTCTCGAAATCTTCAAACAGGTAAGTGTTAATATCCCTTTGCTTGATGCTATTAAACAAGTTCCATCTTATGCCAAGTTTCTTAAAGATCTTTGTACTAAAAAGAGAAATATGCATGTTCAAAAGAAGGCATTTTTAACAGAAAACGTTAGTTCTATACTCCAACATAAAATTCCTTTAAAATGCAAAGACCCAGGATCCCCCACTATCTCATGTAGTATAGGGAACCACACAATTGAGAATGCTTTGTTGGATTTAGGAGCTAGTGTAAATTTGTTGCCTTATTCAGTATTTGTGAAACTTGGACTTGGCGAATTACACCCAACTCCAGTGGTGTTACAACTTGCAGATCGGTCCACGAAAATACCTCGTGGTATTGTGGAGGACGTGCTTATCCAGGTAGACAAATTTTATTTTCCTGTTGATTTCATTGTAATTGACACTCAACCAATACAGGATTCAAGGAAGCACATCCCCATTATCCTAGGCCGACCTTTCTTGGCAACTGCGGATGCTCACATTCAATGTAGAACTGGAAATATGCAGTTGTCTTTCGGCAATATGACTATGGAACTGAACATCTTCAACATTGCCAAACAACCTCACAGTGCAGATGATGGAATTGTTGATGTGGATTTAATTGAAGCATTAGTTGATGACACTTTTATTTCAAACCTCAGTGATGATCCTTTACAAACATGTTTAACTCACTTTGGTTTGGATTTTGATATTGACAGATCGGTTGAAGAGGTCAACGCCCTACTTGACTCAGCACCATCTATGGACACTAATCAATGGAAGTCAAGAGTTGAACAACTAGCACCATCAGAGAAGAAACTCATCCCATCATCAGAATCACCACCAAAACTTGAGCTCAAACCATTGCCCAACACATTGGAATATGCATTTTTGGGGGAAGAAAGTGCTCTACCGGTAATCATCTCTTCATCCCTCAATGACGAACAAAAAGGTAAGTTGTTGGATGTTTTAAAAGAGCATAAAGGAGCATTAGGATGGACCATAGCAGACATAAAAGGTATAAACCCTGCAGATTGCATGCATTACATTCACCTTGATGAAAATGCTAAATCTAGTAGGGAAATGCAACGTCGGTTAAATCCTAACATGAAAGAAGTTGTAAGAACTGAAGTCCTTAAGCTATTAGACGCAGGTATCATTTACCCAATTTCTGATAGTTCATGGGTCAGTCCTGTACAAGTTGTCCCCAAAAAGTCAGGAGTCACAGTAGTTACCAATGCTGATAATGAATTGATACCCACTAGAGTAACTACAGGATGGCGTGTATGCATTGATTATAGAAAGTTAAATTCTGTCACACGTAAAGACCATTTTCCTTTACCATTTATCGATCAAATGCTTGATAGATTAGCAGGCCATGAATTTTATTGCTTTCTAGATGGCTACTCAGGATATAATCAGATTCCCATAGCACCAAAAGATCAAGAGAAAACCACTTTCACTTGCCCTTTTGGCACTTTTGCATATAGGAGGATGCCATTTGGATTATGTAATGCACCTGCTACATTTCAACGATGCATGTTGAGCATTTTTTCTGATATGGTTGAACGTTTCCTTGAAGTCTTTATGGATGACTTTTCTGTCTTTGGTGACTCGTTTGATCAATGTTTACATCATCTAACATTAGTTCTGCAGAGATGTATCGAGAAGAACTTGATCTTAAATTGGGAGAAGTGCCATTTTATGGTAAAACAAGGTATTGTTCTCGGTCACATCATTTCGAGTAAAGGTATTGAGGTTGACAAAGCCAAGGTGGATCTCATTTCTAATCTTCCTCCACCTAAAACAGTCAGAGAAGTAAGATCTTTCCTTGGGCATGCTGGTTTTTATAGACGTTTCATTAAAGATTTTAGCAAAGTTTCTAGACCCTTATGCAATTTACTTGCTAAGGATGTATCTTTTGTCTTTGATGATTCATGTCTTGTTGCGTTTGAAAAATTAAAGCATTTGTTGACATCATCACCCATCATTCAGCCCCCAAACTGGAGCTTACCATTTGAGCTCATGTGTGATGCATCTGATTATGCAGTAGGAGCAGTATTAGGACAAAGAGTTGATCGAATTCCCCATGTTATTTACTATGCTAGTATGACATTGAATGATGCACAATTGAACTATTCAACTACTGAAAAAGAAATGCTAGCAGTAGTGTTTGCATTGGAAAAATTTCGATCTTATCTCATTGGTTGTAAAATAATTATTTTCACAGATCATGCTGCTCTGAAATATCTTCTCACAAAGAAAGATGCAAAAGCTAGACTAATTCGTTGGGTGTTACTTTTGCAGGAATTTGACTTGGAATTCAAAGATAAAAAAGGGACAGAAAATGTTGTGGCGGACCATCTCTCTCGTCTACATTTTGATACAATTATAGAGCCATTACCATTGAATGAGTCATTTCCAGATGAACAATTAATGAATGTGGAAGTATTACCTTGGTATGCTGATATAGTTAATTATCTTGTTACAGGTAAACTTCCAGAGCATTGGACCAAGCAAGACAAGGCTAAATTCTTTGCAGAGATAAAGAATTTCTTTTGGGATGACCCATATTTGTTCAAGTATTGTGCAGACCAAATTGTTAGACGATGTGTTCCAGAAAGTGAAATTCAGAATATCCTTTCATTCTGCCATGAACAAGCTTGTGGAGGCCATTTCAGTGCTAAGAAAACAGCGACTAAAATTTTACAATGTGGTTTTTATTGGCCAACTATATTTCGAGATGCTTATACTTTCTGTTCTTCATGTGATAGGTGTCAACGAATGGGGAGCATTACGCGAAGGAACATGATGCCACTAAATCCAATTTTAGTGGTTGAGATTTTTGACGTATGGGGTATCGACTTCATGGGACCCTTTCCCTCTTCTTTTGGCCATCAATACATATTGGTTGCTGTTGACTATGTATCAAAATGGGTAGAAGCAATTGCATGTCGAACCAATGATCATAAGGTGGTGATAGGATTTTTGAAAAGCAACATTGTTTCACGCTTTGGATTCCCTCGAGCGATAATCAGTGATGGTGGTGCCCACTTTTGTAACAAAGCATTCAAATCTCTTTTGACAAAGTATTCAATCACACACAAAGTGGCGACCCCGTATCATCCGCAAACCAGTGGCCAAGTTGAGATCTCCAATCGAGAAATAAAGCACATACTAGAAAAGACGGTGAGGCCAGACAGAAAAGATTGGTCATTACGACTTGATGATGCATTATGGGCATATAGAACGGCTTTCAAGACCCCGATTGGGATGTCACCCTACAGGCTAGTGTATGGAAAAGCTTGCCACCTACCTGTGGAACTCGAGCATCGTGCGTATTGGGCCATCAAGAAATTTAACTTTGACATGCAACAAGCCAGCTCAGAAAGAAGATTACAACTGGCAGAACTTGAAGAAATTCGCAATGATGCATACGAAAATGCCAAAATTTACAAGCAGCGGATGAAAGTCTTCCACGACAAGCACGTTATGAGAAAATCTTTCACTCCAGGTCAGAAAGTACTTTTATTCAATTCTCGCTTGCACCTATTCCCAGGTAAGTTACGCTCTCGTTGGTCTGGTCCATTTATTGTTCATACTGTTTTTCCACATGGGGCAATTGAAATTAAGGACCCAAAGAACGGTGTCACGTTTAAAGTTAATGGTCAAAGATTAAAGCCATATCTAGAGTACCAACCACATGGAGAAGACACCGAAATAAATTTGAGTGACCCACCAGAGTTGAATTGATTTTTTTTCTTTCTTTTCGTTGATTTGATTTTATTTTCTTTCTTTATATTATTCTTTTGCTAATTGAAATTATTTTTTGCATAAGTGTGTTTGTTTAACTATTACGTTTTCTCTTATTATTTTTAATCATGAGTACCTTACTTAGACCGTTCCTCCTGAACATTCTTAAACCACTTCAACGTGTCAAAACTCATCTCAAAAGGCAGATTCAATTTTGTAAAACACAACGCATTTGGGCTCTACAACCACCAGAGTTAGTAGCCTATGTTGAGAGTTTAGAACGCCAACTCAGAGACATTGAAAGAAGTGTTTACGACATCCAGTTGGAGCTTGAGGTAAATTCAATAAGAGGACGATTTTAATTTTCTTTGTGTGTTTTAATTTGTTTTTCTGTTTGTGTGCTTTAGTTTCTTACCCCGGTGAAGTGGCGGATAACGGTACTCCGTGACAATCAAGTCGGTTACTTCAGTTTCCCATAATAACTGACATTCTGAGGCGAAGGTATGGATAGAAACGAGATCTTAGCGAAGCTTCACAAGCGATTCCCTTCACTTCCTCAGAATGCCCTCCTTACGATCTACAAAGCTCGGTCCGAACGCATGCGATTACTCATGAAGAATAACATACCTGCTGACATCCGTTGGTTAATCGAGGCGAAAGTACGATTGGCAGGTGAGTTACCTCAAAAATTTATTGCATTCATGCCTGGTTGTGGTAAAGGAAATTATGCAAGAAAACGACGAGCTCGAAGAATTTCTGTTGCTTGTCATAAGTGTGCCAGAATGAGTTGCGGTAGAAACCCATGTTCTTTAGGAATGGTGTCTGATAACAGGGAAGATAAGATTCAATTCATTAGGGATGGCTTGAATAAGGAGTCATTAGACGATATCCTTTTGTCTCTTGAAACGCATCCCAGTGGATATGTGCAAGGAGCGATTCTCCAGTTATGGCCATTATTCCAGAAAGAGCATGCACGATATAGTCTCGGGAATCTGACTATAAACGACCCTGTTTGCCAGTTTATAAGAAAACTGGATGGGAAGCCTATCCTCGACCCATAGAGGGCGTTCAAGCCGTTTCTGGACGTAAAACCAGAGGAAGATGTGAGCCACAGTCGCAACTACCTGTAAATATCCTTTTACTTTATTGTTATTTTATTTCATTTCACTTTTGTTTTATTGTTTGCATTATTGTCTTTAATAATTTAATTACTGTTTGCCTTTTCCCTTTTACTGTGTCCTTTTTGACTCACGAGCCATGTGCTTTACGTGTTATTTGACATTGACATGCTACCTCATAAACAGCTGTGACCTACTGTCACAAAGACTCTTAAATGTGATTTCTTTTTTCAAGCACTCACAAATTGTTTTTGAGAAGTATCCCAATGGCAGCTACTCCCAATAGACAATTCAAGAACATTTGTGTGCTTTCTGGATTTACCTATGGAAAACATAAAGAGTTCGTTGAGGAAGCCATAGATCTTGGTCGAAACATAGCAGCGAGAAAATTACACTTGGTGTATGGAGGAGGTAACCGAGGGTTATCAAAAATGGTCTCAGAAGCAGCTTTTATCAGAGGAAGTCAAGTGTTAGGCATCATCCCAAGAGTCCTAAAACCATTGGGCAGTTCGTCTGACTCATCAACTGGAGAAGAGTTAGTCGTCTCAGGTATGCAAGAAAGAATAACTGAAATGCTTAATTATGCTGATGCTTTTATTTTCCTTCCAGGAGATCTTGCAACACTAGAGGCACTTATCACACTAGCATCTTGGGCCCATCTGCACATCCACCAGAAACCCATCGGTTTGTTAAATGTCAATAACTTTTATGATGGCTTTATCGCATTTCTTAACCATGCAATAAAAAACTACTTCATTCCTTCCCATGCGAAAAAACTTTTTATTTGTGCTCACACTGCTAATGAGCTACTTGATATGTTACAAGCTTATAGACCGGAGCCAAACCCCTGGACCTTTGTGTTGGAGCGACCAAATAATGATGGTAACAGTAGCGGCAGTAAGAAGTACAAATTAGATTTAACTCTCCGCTTGTAAATATTTTCTTCTGTGTTGCACCACCCAGGTGATGTCTTCTAAACTCTACTTCTTTCCTTTCAAACATTGAGGACAATGTTTCGTTCTGGTTGGGGGGAGGGAATAGTCGACAAATGTGGAATCTTGGTTAAGTTTTTACTAATTTTTTGTTGTAGAAACTAACTGTTGCTAACTTTTTGTGTTGAAGATGGCTGAATATGGAGTGTAGTTACTCTAGAAACGCATCTTCATTACTTAAAAATAAAAAAAAAAATAAAAAAAAACAAAAAAAAATTTATTTTTCTTTATTAAGTTTTATGTTCATTTTCTTCTTCTTTTTATTTTCTCCTCTATAAATATACATTTTCCAACTTTTGAGTCGAAGATGGCTGAATATGGAGTGTAGTGCCTCTAGAAACGCATCTTCTAAGTTTAAAAAAAAAAATCATTTTTTTTTCCATCATTTTAAGTGTAACTTTTCTAATTAGTTTTTCTGTGTCATTTTCGCATTTCTGCATGCATATTTTCCTTTCATGCTTAGAATAGGTTGGGGGGTAGAATGTTGTTTAAAAAAAAAAAATGTGTGATTTGTTTTAATATTGGATGACATGATGAATTTCAAATTTTAGTATTTGTATTATCTTTGGTCTTAAGTGATGTTACACTATGTTTGCTACTTTACATGTTGATGTCGGAGACAAATATGAGTTGCTTGAAGGAATGAACATGTCATAATAAGTACCAAGTGAGTTTTTGAGCCTATTATTTTTCTTGGAGAGTAACCCTTTTGCCCATTCTTCATACAGCTTTGTAGTTTATAATTTTATACACAATCTCTAGTTTTCTTTTGAGTTAACCCTTAAAAAAAATTGTTGTAAAATAAAAAAAAATGTGTGTTGCTACATTTGGAGGCCCATCTAACTAGTAGATATGGACGATTATTTAGAACCCTAAAAGACGATGGAAAGGCCATCTTTGATCCGTTTGAGCCTTTCTAGCCATCCCTTTTGTGATATATCCATAGTTAACCCTTTTGAGCCTTTAAAAAAAAAAATAATAATAATATTTTCTTTGTCAACTTATCATCTTGACCCACTCCGATTTGGAGTATTACCCGATGTCTTATAAGTTACATCACCTATTTATGTTTGAGAAAAATGTAAATAATTATTTTGTTCAGTGAAGTTATGCCAAAAAAAAAAAAAATCAAAAACAAAAGTTGTTGTTTCAAAAGAATAAAAAAGAACAATAAAAGGTGAAATCCACCTTGCAACTTCCAAAAAAAAAAAAAAAAAAAATCTCTGCATTTCTTTTCTCAAACATACACTTTGTTTTCCTTATTTCCATTCTTTGTTAACCATGTCCTTAACCTACATTACGTCCTAATAAAAGTCCTTCTTGATTTTAGGGAACTATAATCTGAAATAGAAGCTAGTTATATGGGCTAAAAAAGATGTAGTGATGCATAAAAAAAATAATAAAAAAAAAGATGAATAAAGTGGGTTGACTAGCATTTTTATTTTACTTGAGATCGTATTATTTCTAAGCTGAGGGCATATTTCTTTCATCTTGGTGAGAGCATGTGATATCACTCCTTTATTATTTTCTCTCTCAATTACCATTCATTGGAGTGACTATTTTTATTGGGTTTAATTTCTTTGTGAGAGTGTCACTACTTCCAGTGAGAATTTGGGGTTAGACATGTCATTCTTGAAAGTAGCTATAACAAAGTCTACTGGGCTGATTCATGTGGATGGTTGATGAAGATGTGATGTTTCTTTAGACTGGAGATAATGTTTATACTTTTCTTTGATCGCTATCATTAATCTGATTGAATAAATACGAGTGTTCAAAAAAAAAAAAAAATCATTTTGAAATTTGAATTTTGTTTTCGCTTTATTTGCTAGGGACTAGCAATCAGCTGGTTGGGGGGTGTGTTGAGTGTTAGAAAATGCATATTTATAAAGGAGAAAACCGTCATTTTACATTTCAAGTCTTACTAACAACCCTTACTTTTATGTATTTAACATTCTTGTGGTTTAATTACATGTGTTTTATTTTAATTAAGTAATTTATGTATTTTAGGGGCATTATAGTCATTTCACAATAAAGGAGAAATCAGACGGCAAAACGGACATCACTTTTGAACTCAGGACGGTTGAAAACCTTAGGAGGAGTATAAAAGGAAAAATGGCACTATTCACATGTACGGTACTATTCACGGGTACGGTACTGTCTACGTTACTGTTCACGACACTGTTCATATAGACAAATCGATGACGTGGCATTGACCGATGATGTGGCATTGACTGATGAGGTGTCACGATCCTGTTGGACTAAAATTCTTATATACTGTTGATGGTGACGTGGCAGCATATCAGTGGACGAAAAATCTCGCGTACGGTGCATGCATCACACAGGATTATTTTCAACCAACCGCGTTACTGTTCATCCGGGTCAAACCGTGTTACTGTTCATCCGCGTGGTCAAACCGTGGACTGTTGACTGATGACGTGGCGCAATCCTGAGCGTCCAAACTGTTTTTAATCCGATGGCCATGATTTACTCCATGTATCTATAAAAAGGGGGCCTCCCCCCCTAATTTGATATCTCTGAATCCATTTTTGGGATCCATTTTCTGTAATTCCCTCTCTATCTTGTATTTTCTTCGTATTTTAATAAATTCTCATTTTGCCCCTAGTTCAATTATGAGTGGCTAATTTTCTTTCAAGCTTGGGTTGAAGGTGAAGTCTCAACATGTGTCATGGGCTTTATTTGGTAAATTTATTTTCTCTTCCCCTCTAGTTTTTGTGGATGTTTTGACTTCTCGTCGACAAATAATACTAATCTTGTCTAGTACCGCCTTGGTTTCACCGGCCCTCTAGTACAAGGTTATTATTATTTGGCACGATAAGCCCTTAGCACCATATTTATTAGAGCGTGGTTCATGAGGTGTGGATTCCCCCCTCATGATTTAATTGGTATTAATACGGATTATTTAGCCCATGATGCATGTTGATACGGATCCAAATACCCAAGTACGTCAATTTAATAGATTTCCTCTTCAAATTATTCTCGCCATTTTAATTCCAATTTTAGAACTTATTATCGCCATTTCAATTCCAATTCTAGGGTAATTTAAATCACTCCCACCACAATTTCAACCACCCATTTACAAAATTAATTCTATATATAATTAAAATCAACCTCCTCGTGGGATCGACACTCGTCACCATTGATCTATACTACAATAGATTCGTGCGCTTGCGAGTACATTAAAATTTACACAACAAAACGTCTATAAAAACCAGCATGCCCAAGGAAAGATCTTACTTCTCTGACTGTTTTGGGTGGAGGAAGATTAGAAATGAGATCCACCTTGGCTTTGTCAACCTCAATACCTTTGCTCGAAATGATGTGACCGAGAACAATACCTTGTTTTACTATAAAATGGCACTTCTCCCAATTTAAGACTAAGTTCTTCTCGATACATCTCTGCAGAACTAGTGTTAGATGATGTAAACATTGATCAAACGAGTCACCAAAGACAGAAAAATCATCCATAAAGACTTCAAGGAAACGTTCAACCATATCAGAAAAAATGCTCAACATGCATCGTTGAAATGTAGCAGGTGCATTACATAATCCAAATGGCATCCTCCTATATGCAAAAGTGCCAAAAGGGCAAGTGAAAGTGGTTTTCTCTTGATCTTTTGGTGCTATGGGAATCTGATTATATCCTGAGTAGCCATCTAGAAAGCAATAAAATTCATGGCCTGCTAATCTATCAAGCATTTGATCGATAAATGGTAAAGGAAAATGGTCTTTACGTGTGACAGAATTCAATTTCTATAATCAATGCATACACGCCATCCTGTAGTTACTCTAGTGGGTATCAATTCATTATCAGCATTGGTAACTACTGTGACTCCTGACTTTTTGGGGACAACTTGTACAGGACTGACCCATGAACTATCAGAAATTGGGTAAATAATACCTGCGTCTAATAGCTTAAGGACTTCAGTTCTTACAACTTCTTTCATGTTAGGATTTAACCGACGTTGCATTTCCCTACTAGATTTAGCATTTTCATCAAGGTGAATGTAATGCATGCAATCTGCAGGGTTTATACCTTTTATGTCTGCTATGGTCCATCCTAATGCTCCTTTATACTCTTTCAAAACATCCAACAACTTACCTTTTTGTTCGTCATTTAGGGATGATGAGATGATTACCGGTAGAGCACTTTCTTCCCCCAAAAATGCATATTCCAATGTGTTGGGCAATGGTTTGAGCTCAAGTTTTGGTGGTGATTCTGATGATGGGATGAGTTTCTTCTCTGATGGTGCTAGTTGTTCAACTCTTGACTTCCATTGATTAGTGTCCATAGATGGTGCTGAGTCAAGTAGGGTGTTGACCTCTTCAACCGATCTGTCAATATCAAAATCCAAACCAAAGTGAGTTAAACATGTTTGTAAAGGATCATCACTGAGGTTTGAAATAAAAGTGTAATCAACTAATGCTTCAATTAAATCCACATCAACAATTCCATCATCTGCACTGTGAGGTTGTTTGGCAATGTTAAAGATGTTCAGTTCCATAGTCATATTGCCGAAAGACAACTGCATATTTCCAGTTCTACATTGAATGTGAGCATCCGCAGTTGCCAAGAAAGGTCGGCCTAGGATAATGGGGATGTGCTTCCTTGAATCCTGTATTGGTTGAGTGTCAATTACAATGAAATCAACAGGAAAATAAAATTTGTCTACCTGGATAAGCACGTCCTCCACAATACCACGAGGTATTTTCGTGGACCGATCTGCAAGTTGTAACACCACTGGAGTTGGGTGTAATTCGCCAAGTCCAAGTTTCACAAATACTGAATAAGGCAACAAATTTACACTAGCTCCTAAATCCAACAAAGCATTCTCAATTGTGTGGTTCCCTATACTACATGAGATAGTGGGGGATCCTGGGTCTTTGCATTTTAAAGGAATTTTATGTTGGAGTATAGAACTAACGTTTTCTGTTAAAAATGCCTTCTTTTGAACATGCATATTTCTCTTTTTAGTACAAAGATCTTTAAGAAACTTGGCATAAGATGGAACTTGTTTAATAGCATCAAGCAAAGGGATATTAACACTTACCTGTTTGAAGATTTCGAGAATCTCACCTGTGGATTTTCCCTTCTTGCCTTTAGCTAACCTCTGGGGGAATGGAGCTTTTGGAACGTATTCTCGTGGGTTTTTTTCTTCTTTCTCCTCCGGTGATGAGTCCTCAACATTCACTGGTACAATTTGATTTTCTTTGGTCACCGGCATCTCCACTTTATTGTCGACTTCTTTTCCTTTTCGCAAGGTTATGACTGCTTTGACCTCTCCATGCTGCTGTGGTGAACTGGTACTTGCTTCATGTACTCCTTTAGGATTAGGCACTGGTTGACTTGGAAATTTACCCTTCTCAACAGTCATTGCCAAGGTCTGAACCGAAGAAGCAAGTTGTCCCACCATTTTCTCTAGGCTTGAAACTGATTGAGCTTGTGAGTTGAAGCCCGCTCTCAACTCATTTCGTAGTCCATCAATGGTGCGGTTTTGTTGCTCAATCGTGGAGTGAGTAACATTCTTGAAATTCTGGAATGCATCCTCCCATGGTCTGGGTTGAGAGTAGTTTTGGTTCTGATTGTATGGTCTGAATGGAGCTTGAGAGGCTTGAGGCACTTGAGGAATTTGTTGCAGTGGTGGAGCTGGAGCTGCTGGTCCATTTTGTTGGAATCCTTGAGACCATGAAAAATTGGGGTGGTCTCTCCATCCAGGGTTATATGTGTTGGAGTATGGGTTGTAATTTGATGGCTTTCTCATTACACCTATGGCATTGGCTTGATCAGAGTATGAGTCAGGGTCACGTGGTTCTGTTGATTTAGCAGTCGATAACGATGCTATTTGTCGAGTAAGACCTTCAACCATCTCCTTGACTTCTTTGATTCCCGAAGTTGACTCGCCAATTTGAACCTCATTTACTCCTTTAATTCTTCTAGTATTCCTGAGTGATCGACTCCGTTGTTGGGAATTATCCGCTTGTCGCTGGAAGAATTCCCAAATTTCTGATGCACTTTTTGACATTAGCTCTCCTCCACTTGTTGCCATTAGCCATTCTTGCACATTTGGTAGTAATCCCTCCAAAAAGTATTGGCACTGGTGCCATTTCTCGTACCCATGATGTGGACACTTCAAGAGTAGCTCATTGAATCTCTCCCACGTTTCGAAAAATTGCTCGTCCTCTCTCTGAGTAAACTCTGAGATTTCCCTGCGAATAGCATTGGTTTTATGCACTGGGAAATATTTATTCAAAAATTTTGTTACCATTTGTTCCCATGATGAAATGCTATTAGCAGGCAAAGTATTTAACCATGAACGAGCTCTATCCTTTAAAGAAAATGGGAATAATCTAAGTTTTACATCATCATCTGAAAAATTCTCATATTTAAATGTTTGACAGATGGCATGAAAATCATTCAGATGATTATATGGGTCCTCATTTTCTAGGCCATAAAATGTGGGGAGACAATTTAGCACACTAGGTTTTAATTCAAAACTCCTAGCAGCTACATTTGGGTATCTTATGCATGATGTGCTCAAATTAGCTAAGGGACTAAAATAGTCCTTAAATGGCCTCTCCTGTGGTGCTTGTAGATCCATTCCAAATTTATTTTTAATGTGCTTTTGTGTGCGAAGTGTTTTTTCTAATTCAAGGTCTATAGGTTCAAGATTAGGTAATAATGACCTACGACCACGCATGCAAAACAAATAAAATAAAAATAAAGATGAGAACAAAACAAATAAAAATAAAGAAGAGGGAGAAATTACAAGACTAACCTTATTGCGCAATTACAACCTTAATATATAAATACAAAAAAAAAATACGTGAAATAAATTAACTAAAAATAAGATAATAAAAAAAATTACAAAGAAAAAAATAAATTGAAAATTAAATTACAGAATTTTAAAGAAGAGAAAAAGAAAAGAAATACTAACCTTTATATGTAGATTCACTTTTTTTTTTCTTTTTCTTTTTTGATAATAAAAAAAAATACACCAAAAAAAAAATAATAAAAGAAATAATTCACAAAAATTAATTCTATGAATTAAAATTACTTACCTCCCCGGCAACGGCGCCAAAAACTTGTTGTGCAAATTTTAATGTACTCGCAAGCGCACGAATCTATTGTTGTATAGATCAATGGTGACGAGTGTCGATCCCACGAGGAGGTGTATTTTAATTATATATAGAATTAATTTTGTAAATAGGTGGTTGGAATTATGGTGGAAATGATTTGGAATATGCTAAAACTTAAATTAAAATGGCGAGAATAAATTCTAAAACTGGAATTGAAATGGCGAGAATAAATTGGAGATAATTCTATTGAAATGACGTACTTGGGTATTCGGATCCGTATCAACATGCATCATGGGCTAAATAATCCGTATTAATGCCAATTAAATCATGAAGGGGGAATCCACACCTCATGAACCACGCTCTAATCAATATGGTGCTAAGGGCTTATCGTGCCAAATAATAATAACCTTGTACTAGAGGGCCGGTGAAACCAAGGCGGTACTAGACAAGATTAGTATTATTTGTCGACGAGAAGTCAAAACATCCACAAAAACTAGAGGGGAAGAGAAAATAAATTTACCAAATAAAGCCCATGACACATGTTGAGACTTCACCTTCAACCCAAGCTTGAAAGGAAATTAGCTACTCATAATTGAACTAGGGGCAAAATGGGAATTTATTAAAATACGAAGAAAATACAAGATAGAGAGGGAGTTACAGAAAATGGATCCCAAAAATGGATTCAGAGATATCAAATTAGGGGGGAGGCCCCCTTTTTATAGATACATGGAGTAAATCATGGCCATCGGATTAAAAACAGTTTGGACCCTCAGGATTGCGCCACGTCATCAGTCAACAGTCCACGGTTTGACCACGCGGATGAACAGTAACACGGTTTGACCCGGATGAACAGTAACACGGTTTGGTTGAAAATAATCCTGTGTGATGCATGCACCGTACGCGAGATTTTTCGTCCACTGATATGCTGCCACGTCACCATCAACAGTATATAAGAATTTTAGTCCAACAGGATCGTGACACCTCATCAGTCAATGCCACATCATCGGTCAATGCCACGTCATCGATTTGTCTATATGAACAGTGTCGTGAACAGTAACGTAGACAGTATCGTACCCATGAATAGTACCGTACATGTGAATAGTGCCATTTTTCCTTTTATACTCCTCCTAAGGTTTTCAACCGTCCTGAGTTCAAAAGTGATGTCCGTTTTGCCGTCTGATCTCTCCTTTATTGTGAAATGACTATAATGCCCCTAAAATACATAAATTACTTAATTAAAATAAAACACATGTAATTAAACCACAAGAATGTTAAATACATAAAAGTAAGGGTTGTTAGTAAGACTTGAAATGTAAAATGACGGTTTTCTCCTTTATAAATATGCATTTTCTAACACTCAACAATGTCAAAAGTTCAAGGACTTGCAAAAAGACCAAACAACATTAACTCAAGATGTTGGTAGTGATGAAGTTGTAGCAAGAGGATTTAGTCAAGAAGCTTGCAGACGAGCAACCGTGAAAATGATTGTTCTTGATGAATTGCGTTTTTCTGTTGTGGAGAATCCAAGTTTTAAACATTTTTGTAGTGTTGCAGCTCCAAGATATCTTCTCCCATCACGAAAAACCATTAGTAGGGATACTCTTGAGATGTATTTAGAGGAAAATGCTAAGTTGAAGAGTTTATTGGCAGGGAATAAGCAGAGAGTATCTTTGACAACAGATATTTGGACTTTCATTACAACAACTAACTACATGGTCATCACAGCTCACTTTATTGATAGAGATTGGAACTTACATAGGAAGATTATCAGTTTTAACACTGTTAATGATCATTCATCGGAGACCATTGGTAAGAAACTTGAAAAATGTTTAATTGACTGGGGTATCGATCAATTGTTTACTGTAACTGTTGACAATGCAAGTCCAAATGAGGGTGCTCTTAGGTACTTGATTGATAGAGTGAAGACTCGGAGGGATGATGACTTAATGTTGAATGGAGATTATTTGTATGTTCGTTGTTGTGCACATATATTGAATTTGATCGTTATTGAAGGGTTAAAGGAATTAGAGCAGAGTATAGTTAGTGTTCAGAATGTGATGAAGTATGTGAGATCTTCCACTGCCAGGATGCAAGCATTTCAAATTTGTGTGCAACAAGAGAAGATTAATTGCCGAGGAAGTGTGATTTTGGATTGTCCCACTAGGTGGAATTCTACATATTCCATGTTAAATACGACATTAAAATTTAAGCCGGCATTTGATCGAATGACACTTGAAGATAAGCTTTATGATGCTTATTTCAATGAAAAAGAGGGTGGGAAGAAGAAAATGGACGGGCCGCCATTGTACAATGATTGGGAAAATACTCGACGCATAGTCAAGTTTTTTAAGACGTTTCATGATGCAACTTTTCAGTTTTCTTTATCTTTGAAGGTGATATCAAATCTTTATTAAATTTTTTTAATTTTTGATATATATAATAATATGATGAAGTTTACTTTAGCTTTATTAACATTGTTTTTATAATTTATTTATATAATAGAATACAAAAGACAAAAAAAAAAAGAAATTCTATAAGCTATATTTTCTATGAGCTATATTTTTTTAATTTTTGATATATAATAATATGATGAAGTTTATTTTAGCTTTATTAACATTTTTTTAGGTGACATCAAATATTTGTTACAATTTGATATGTCAAATTGAACAATCTTTGGGATTATTGTCCGCTAGTAATGATAGTCTTTTGGGTTTCATGGCAATTAAAATAAAGGAAAAATTCGATAAGTATTGGGATAATTGTTTCAAGATAAATAAGTTGTTAATTGTTGCTTCCGTACTTGATCCAAGGGGAAAAATGAAATTCACAACACATTGCTTTGAGAAATTATATGGCAAGGATAGTGCCAAATATGTTGAGATGAAGGAAATGGTCAAGAATTTGTTGATTAAACTTTACGAGTCTTATAATGCACAATACAAACCGGGTGAAAGTGGCAGTGCAAGTGGAAGTGCAAGCGGAAGCACAAACGGGAGCCAAAATTTAGCTATTGGAAGTGGAAGTGGTTTGAATTTTTGGGATTTGGGTGATGATGATGATGTTATGATTGAAGATCCTTTCTCTGAATTTAGTAAAGCGGTTGCGGTTAGTGAAGGTAGCCTGGAGTTGTCAAATGAGTTGGATCTGTACTTGATGGAGAAGACTGAAAAAATTGCAAAAAGTAATTTGGGCACTAAATTTGATATTTTATTATGGTGGAGGGTGAATAGTGTCAATTACCCAATCTTGTCAAGTATAGCAAGGGATGTTCTTGCTATTCCGGTGTCTACTGTTGCCTTTGAATATGCCTTTAGTACTGGAGGTAGTATACTAGATCAGTATAGAAGCTCTTTGACTCCAGACATGGTGGACGCATTGGTATTGTTACAGAATTGGTTGCACACTTCTCTTTTCGTGGATACAACAGCAGACCTAAATAAATTAGTTGAAAACAATGAGTTTATGGATCAACTTGCAGAAGGTATATTTTGTAAAACTTTAATTTAAATTTACTTTTTAAGTATTATCAACATTATATAATTTGTTTAATTTTAATCTAAGTTTATTTTTTAAGTATTACTAACCTTGTTCAATTTGTCCAATTTTTTTTATGTAGAACTTCGCAAATCAACATCGGCCGACCAACTTTGTAGGTCAACATGAAAATTACAGTCGAACATAAACCATTTTAGGTAATTAAATTGATATATATTTATTTGCTAATTATTAAATCACTTTATTTTATTTATTTTAATTATTGAGTGCTTTGGCTCACTTTGAAAGTTTGAATTTTGATGTAGGTGATGTGGGTGGAGGATGAAATCGTTGCTTGTGTATTGAAGTTGAAGGCTTCTCTTATTTTGTTTTGTTTAGAGTATAGGATTTTGATGTAGATGATGTGGGTGGCGGATGAAATTGTTGCTTCTCGTATTTTGTTTTTTACTTGATGGCTTTGTATTTGAAGTTGTTGCTTGTGTATTGTAAACTTGTTGTGTTTTATTTTTCTTGTTATGAACTTATAATTTGTAATAGATTTTAAATTTAGGTGTGTTTTTGAATTGTGACTATTTTGTATTAGGACTTTTGTTATTTTGTTTTTTACTTGAAGGCTTTGTATTTGAAGTTGTTGCTTGTGTATTGTAGACTTGTTGTGTTTTAATTTTCTTGTCATGAACTTGATTTTGTAAAATACAGGTGAAAATTGTAAAATACAGTAAGATTAGGTGAAAATTGTAAAATGCAGTAAGATTTGGTTAAAACTGTAAAATACAGGAATATGTGTGAACCGAACCAAACCGAACCGAACCGATTTCGGTTCAGTTCCAAAATTCAGTTTGTGTTCGGTTTGAGTTTTTTAGAACTGATTGGTTTCGATTTGAGCTCCGAACCGAACCGAACCGAAAAATGCCCACCCCTAGTATATAGAATCACGTGCGCTAAATTTTTTGAATATAGCTGGAGCTTTCCAATCTCATTAATTAAAGGAACTTACGTGCTTACTCATTTCAAATATTAATGTGTATAAGTTTTGCCAACCTTAAACAAATTCCAAATCACAGTCGAATGCCAACCTAAGCTTTAAACTAATAATACTACTACAAAACCTATCTGGCCATTAGCTTTATTAAGTCAGCTGGCATGTGTAAAAGTACTACTTCTCCATTAATTTTTTCAGTCTCAAACAGAAGAAATTAATCCCCTAAGTTACATGCATGTAACTTAGCATTAGCCTAATAATATATATAGAACCGTCCATACACCGTACTGTATGTAACTATAAAAAGGACACCTTTAATCTCCATTTGCACTTAGAATATCTCAATTCAAGAAACTCAAAAACCATTAAAGGCAAAGCATTTAACCTAATTTAAATGACCCAAAAACTAAATAAAAGCATTAATATAGAAGATTAGCCCAAAAAAAAAGGAAAAAAGAAAAAAAAGCATTTAGTTTATAAACGGAGGTTGAGATCAACTTTCACTTTTTCAGCATAGTCATCATCAGACTGAGTAAACGGGAAGGCGTCGGGAGTAAGAAGCCCAGCAACAAAGCTATGATAATTAGGACCATTAGTAGGAGAAGCTGCAGCCACAGCAGAGGTTGTTGAACTTGACGAGTGGTACTGATTATAGTGGCCTTAGTGATGAAACTGGTACTGGTAAGGATACTAATTAAACCGAGTCGAACCGGGCATGATCGACAAGAAAGGGGGAGGGGGAACCGTGCTGCTGGTCAAAAGAGGGGAAGTGATGGGTGGGGTTAACGTGATGAGAAGCAGCTGTAAAGCAGCTTGGAGGATCAACCTTGATAGGAAAGGTGATGTTTATACAAGCAGCATTAATTTAATTTAAAAATATGTTAAGGGCCGCGTACTATACTTTAACCTATCTCTAATTTTCTTATACTCTTAACATTCGCGTGTTTAAAATTTTAAGCCAGCTCATCTCTAATTGTCTTACACTCTTAATAATCGCGTGTTTAAAATTTTAAACTCGACCCAGCCCATGTACATACCGTGCCATACCGCGTGCCCCACCAAAATGTGTTCGTACTATTTCATGCTCGTCTCCATCCATTAGCCATCTCTAACTACTACATTGATGGTTACATTGATTCATGATGATGAGAATTGAGATACTATATAGAATCACGTGCACTAAATTTTTTTGAATATAGCTGGAGCTTTCCAGTCTCATTAATTAAAGGAACATACATGCTTACTCGTTTCAAATATTAATGTGTATAAGTTTTGCCAACTTTAAACAAATTCCAAATCACATTCGAATGCCACCCTGATACTACTACAAAACCTCTCAGGCCATTAGCTTTATTAAGTCAGCAGGCATGTGTCAACTCCCCAGTTCCAGTTAGTCTGACGAAATCGATTACATATTCTCTTTACCAATGAATCCTCTCATGAACTTATAATCAATCAACTGATGATCGAGCTTTATCAGCACCGATCATGACCGTTCAAAATATATGTCGCAGAAGACCTAGCCAGTGCAAAACGGAAAGAATGATCGTGCATGTACAGCCATGAGATCAGATTAATCTTATGGCTACCATTTCATGCCCTAGCGGGAAAAAAGAAAAAAAAAAAAAGCTACCAGCCAATAACATGCATGACTACAAATCAGAGCATATCTGAAGCAAGCTCCTAACCTACAACAGCTAATGCAATGCTAGCTATAGCTAGCTCTGTACCAAGTATGTTAACTAGAGATTTCCTAAACTGTCCTTCCCTTTTCTGATTCTGGTCTCTCCAACACGACGTTGAAGCCACATGATATACACATACAACTAAGAATCAGATGGTCCAAAATGAATAAAAATCTCATCGTTTTAGGGATATATTCATGACTAAAGAATCTGAGATTAATTGCATGGTAAGGATAACAAACAGAGAGAAGATAAACATGCATCACAACATCAGCATCAACACATGCAAGATAGGATCGATGAAGTTATATAAAAACCTTATACAAATCAAAACCAAATCATAAAGAATGAATATATAGCCAAAAAGAACATAAAAAACACATCAAAATAAACTAACCCATTGATTGCATCTGATTAAGCAAGCTACCATGTAAAAGTACCACTTCTCCATTAATCTTTTTCAGTCTCAACCAAGAAGAAACTAGCATAATATATATATAGAACCGTCCGTACACCGTGCTGTATGTAACTGTAAAAAGGACAGCTTTAATCTCCATTTGCACTTACAATATCTCAATTCAAGAAACTCAAAAACCATTAAAAGCAAAGCATTTAACCTAACTTAAATGACCCAAAAACTAAATAAAAGCATTAATATAGAAGATTAGGGGAAAAAAAAAAAAGGCAATTAGTTTATAAACGGAGATTGAGATCAACTTTCACTTTTTCAGCATAGTCATCATCAGACTGAGTAAAGGCGAAGGCGTCGGGAGTAACAGGCCCAGCAGCAAAGCTATGATAATTAGGACCATTAGTAGGAGAAGCTGCAGCCACAGCAGAGGTTGTTGAGCTTGACGAGTGGTACTGATTATACTGGCCGTACTGATGAAACTGGTACTGGTAAGGGTACTGAACCGGGTCGAACCGGGCATGATCGACAAGAAAAGGAGAGGGGGAACCGTGCTGGTGGTCAAAAGAGGGGAAGTGATGAGTGGGATTAACGTGATGAGAAGCAGCTGTAAAGCAACTTGGAGGATCAACGTTGACAGGAAAGGTGATGTTTCTACGGGCAGCAGCTCGCTCGCGTTTGTGGGCATTTTGGTGGCCACCCAAAGCTTGAGAAGAGTAAAACTTGCGGGGGCAGTAAAGGCACTTAAACAGCCTCGCCGTTGATGAGGTGCTGGTGGCCACAGGCGCCGGCGGTGGTGGCAGCGATGGGTGTGGGTGTTGTTGAGCTTGAGCTTGGCGCTTGGTGGGCCTAGGGTTGGAGCAGCTGGGTGGCTGCTGCTGGCTCATGAGGAAGTTGTACATGTTAGGGTCTGCCATTTTCATGAAACCAATTAAAAGCACACTCACTGAAGAGAATCAATATACAGTACTGACTGTGTGTGCGCGAGGTTTATACGGGGTTTTTCTTGTTTTGTTTTTATCTTTGTTTCCGTTATGGCTTCCAGCAATATGATTGGTTCTCATTCTTTGGACGCATATGCCCCTATTCTTGGTTAGTATGGTACTATACTGCCCCACGCCCATTCACTCTTGACACGCCATTATCGTTATGGGACACCAGGCATTAGAAAGGGCAGTGACCTCATCTCAAGTCACTTGATATGATGCTAGACAGGCCTTGAGTTTTTAATTTAGCAGTTAACGCACAGAGGAAATTAATGCTTCTACGTCAAGTTAAATAACTTAGCAAAAACTCAAAAAATTTCCCCTTCACAAACCGCGTACTCTATCTAAAGATGGCGAATGGGCGAAACGGCACATGCACAGATGGAGTACTCTATCTAAAGATGGCCAATGGGCGAAACGGCACACGTGCAATAGAACAAACACAATACGTTTCGGTGGAGCATGATGTGGGTTGGGTCGGGCTTAGAATTTAAGGCACGAGAGTCTTAAAAACACGATACAATTAAAGATTGGCTGAGCACGGTACAATGAAAATGCCCACAATAAGTACATTATATTTTTTAATGAAAATAAACTTAAAATTTTATGATTTATAAATAATTTAAAGTTGAATTTTTTAAATTCATTTAATTCTTAGTTAAAAAATACTATAATTAATTTATATTTATAATTTATTAAATAAATAATTGATATCATGATTTTAATGAATAAACTTATAAATATAATGATTTTATAAATATGCATTAATATTATTGTGAACTATCATTTATGACTCTATGTAACTCTAAGTTAACAATTAAGTTAACCCTTAAGAAAATATTATTATTATTGTTGTTGTTGAGTATTAAAAAAATTCTAATATTATAAGGTCAAACTTAATTTTTAATATTATATTTTCTTACTATTATTAGTTTATTATTATTGAATATAAACTTGAGTTTTGATTTTTTTGATTTTATTAAATTTGAATAAAAGTATAAAGCTAAGAAAAATATATAGACTTAAAAAAAGTAAGCAAATAGTTTAGTATGCGCATTAAAAATTAAAAAAAAAACTTAGTGAATTTTTTTTCTTAGGCACAGCCCATGGCACGGCATGTGTCGGCACGTGTGCCAGGCCGAGCCTAAACAAAAAAATTTAATCTCGACACGACACAACACAGACATAAACACGCACGAGCCTTACTTACCGCCCGGCGACCATCTCTAACTGTATCTATCTCCACCATAACAAATTAAACATCGGGTAACTACTAGACTAGGCATTGGCATATAAACTAACTAACTATAGTACCAAAAAGAATGATGCGACATTGTAAAAGAGATGGGGCAAAGGGCAGAATGGGAAACGAGTGAAGAAAATAATAGTATATAATAATATGGATTTGGTAAAAATAAAAAATAAATAAAATAAAGTGGTGACACGTACCTCCTTTTATTTCTCGATCGAGTAGTGCAGAAAGTGGAGTGTGTGTGTGTGTGTGTGTGTGTTAATTGTGAAATGTCAGCCAATTTTTTCTCTCTCATTCTGAAACAGCTCAGCAGGAATGGTGTACACTAGAGACGTCTGTCTGTCAGTCAGAACTGCCAAAAGAGCAAAACGGGTACACGTACAAATTAAATCAGCCAATCAGCGATATATTTCAGTTACTAAAAGCTAGCACAGAGGGAATAAGCAATATGCAGGGCCAAAAGAGATGAGACCCCTGAACCCGAACCCTCCAGAATGATCTGATCACATCTGATTCGAAGTCTCGAGTCATTAGCTGGGCGACTCGAACCGAACATCAATTCATCAATAGATCAATAGTAGCTCAGTGTAGTAGTTGTTTCCTCTAATGGGTTTGTTTTAGGTTACGGGTATAGTGAAACTGAAGCATCATCCATCAGTGCAAGCAGCTGCTCTCTTGATAACTTGATAACTTGATTTGATGCCTTTAGTTTCTGTTTCCTTTATTAGCTAAAGTATCCTGTTTAATCTACGTTATAATCACTTCATTTCAGAAAAGATAAAAAGGAGTTGGATCTTGATCATGATCATGAGCTCACCATCACGTGACAATTAACTTGTGCTAAAATTAAATGACACACTTGGATATGAACTTCGACTTATGAAGTCTCTTATTTTTTTGGACCAACCACATTTACAACTACGCCACTAGATATAAGACTGGACCATTACATGTTTCCTTCCTACGTATATGGACATGGTAAATCCTCTACCTAATCTTTTCGTTTGAAATTAATCTCCGAATAGTCACAACCCTTATTTTTTTTCTTTCTTACAAAACCTTTTCAAGAGATGCGCACGTCATTTGAGTTTTTTCAGAAAATTACTAGCTATGCAATATAACTTAATTGCATCAAGAATTTCGCTCTTATTATTCCTTCAGCACAAACGCTCAACTTGTATCAAGGAAAGTTACAATTATGATAATTGTAAATTTGATTGATTTTTAAAAATCGATTCAATCAATCTTAGTGCTGATTAACGATCGATCTTTGTCTGGTTCAATTTTATTGTTGAATAACAATCAATTTTTGAATTGACTGACTAATAGTATTGAGATAAACGCTCGTTTTGACTGATGTCGTTGCCTTTGTTTTATTTCACTTAGCATTAAGCTGAACTTCATTACTATTGGAAATTGATTGAATTAAAATATTTTCAAACTGATATCTATGGATCCACGTACGTTGCAACAGTTGCAACGTACAACACTATTTGCCTTCATTTGGATATACCAGTGGATTAAAAGTGATTAAAATCTAACAGTTGGGGTTAGATAAATTTTAAATGAGGACTCGATTGGCAACCGTTGAAACCGGTTATGTATTTATGTAATAGAAAACGTCGGTTTCACAAAATGCATCACAATGAGAACAACTCTGTTTAATGGATGGAAAAAACAGAAATTTGGTTTTATCGTATCGCGGTTGAGAATTAATCTGAATGTAAAATTTAAAGAAGACGATTAGAAATTCTTAGGGGGAAAAGATGCAAGTTTACGAATTAAGCAAGGCAGTCATTTTCATCAACCAAGTGCAGGCCGTTAACAAAACTAAGTTAAGAATTCATAACCCCAATTTCGTCCGTACATAATTGGTCAGCAGTAGAGAATACAAAAATCCAACCACATGAGAACATGCCCCGGAAGTAAGAACTCATCTATTACCAATATCGTCACATTTAACCTTTACAAAAACAAATAAATATCTACCTGCACAGTTTGTTCAGAGGTAAATGGCATATCTTTGTTCACTTTCTTTTCCAACAAATTAATTCCCTCTCACTCGCTCTTTTAATGTAGCACTTATTGGAATGAAATTAAACAATCACTCCTACTTACTATTCTCACCTTCCCTGATTTTAACAAATAAACATAACTGGCCCTCCCAAGCTAATTACCACCGTCTTTCTCCTTCAAAGATTATTAACTTTTTTTTGTTTTTGTTTTTTTGGCATTATCTGCTGCATCGACTCCAAGGTCACAACAACAGATCAAACGGACACCATATTCACTCTATTTTGACATAATGAGATGTGCATATTTCATTGCCAATACTGTTTCCGGTTATCCACATCTTCGCCTTCACGATTGGAATTTCTGTTTGCTTTAATTGATGTCGTTCCTCACTTAATCTGCACACATCGAAACTGAAATTTCACGATCACAATTTGTGGGGGATGGACAAGATTTCAATGTTCAAGATTTCTGATGAGTGGAAAATATTTAGATGCCCACAATTTCTTCAGTGTGGAAAAATTTTCGATAGTGACTGTTGAGGTAATACCTCGAGGAGACCAGGCGTGAAGAGCAGATGCTTGTTGATAGAGTTCTGCAAACAGGAGAGTCCTGTAAGAGCCAGGTAGCAGGCGAGCAAGAGCAGAAATACTCTGCTCGTCCTCGAATACGACATTAATGGGGTGAAACTCCTGGTAGAGGCACGAGGCCATTCCTGCTAGAGTTGAAAGGCGAGGTGGCCAGGTCGGCGACAGTTGACAAGACGTGTATTCCAATCCGAGAATCAAGGCACGAAGTCCGTTCCCGTTCGCCCACAACGCCAATAATGGGGTGCCCACATCCGAGAGTACAGAGAATAATAGGCGTGGACTTCGGAAGACTGCGGTTGAGAGGAAGCATATAAAAAGGTAGCCAACGAAGGTAAAAAGGTGAGCATTTTTAAAATATAACTAAGGAAAGAGAGCTCTAAGAACTGAGATTAGAGAAAAGCCATAAGATTCGTGGCAACATTCCCAGAACCTTGACATCTGACTTGAGCGTCGGAGGGTTTACGCCGGGAAAACAACCGGCGTACTCTGACTTACTTCTGTGAACGCAGGAACCTCTGGGGAAGAAGTTTCGCGAGGAGAGATCCTGGTCGCATTAAGGTTGATCGAGCAAAGACCCTGGTCGTAGAAAGCAGACAACCAGAATCTCGCATCAACATTTTGGCGCCGTCTGTGGGGATTGGTACGAGAAGCCAATTTTTTGTCTCTATCAATTTTCATCTAGTCGAAGCAAATCAGAATGTTACAGTGCATAAATAGATGAGCTTACATAAACAAGGAAGCAAAAACCTTAAATGAGAGCACATTGAAGGCACACGTTTGTAGAACTCAGAACAGGTCAGATGTTAAATTTTTATTTACAAACAATTTTTTCATGAAAATATAATTATTTCTCTAAATCCTGCTATGTGAGATGAGGATGCCTTATATTCATTAAATTGATTGTGCTCATATTAGGGCTGACGGTATAACTTAGTTAACTTGATTTCTTGAAAGTTACTTAATATGAGAATGATTTAAGAAATGAGAGCTAAGCTAGCGTTGAGAAGCCGATCAAAGTTTACTAATAAGGCATGCAAAGGCTCACCAAGTCTCAAAGCCTGTTTTATGGCGAGACAGAAACCAAGCGTGCCAGGATCTGCTCGGCCACGAGAAGGCGAGCAGACTCCAAAGCAATCGAAAAATTTCTAAGGCATGCAAAGGCTCACCAAGTCTCAAAGCCTGTTTTATGGCGAGACAGAAGCCAAGCGTGCCAGGATCTGCTCGGCCACGAGAAGGCGAGCAGACTCCAAAGCAATCGAAAAATTTCTAAGGCATGCAAAGGCTCACCAAGTCTCAAAGCCTGTTTTATGGCGAGACAGAAGCCAAGCGTGCCAGGATCTGCTCGGCCACGAGAAGGCGAGCAGACTCCAAAGCAATCGAAAAATTTCTAAGGCATGCAAAGGCTCACCAAGTCTCAAAGCCTGTTTTATGGCGAGACAGAAGCCAAGCGTGCCAGGATCTGCTCGGCCACGAGAAGGCGAGCAGACTCCAAAGCAATCGAAAAATTTCTAAGGCATGCAAAGGCTCACCAAGTCTCAAAGCCTGTTTTATGGCGAGACAGAAGCCAAGCGTGCCAGGATCTGCTCGGCCATGAGAAGGCGAGCAGACTCCAAAGCAATCGAAAAATTTCAAAGGCATGCAAAGGCTCACCAAGTCTCAAAGCCTGTTTTATGGCGAGACAGAAGCCAAGCGTGCTAGGATCTGCTCGGCCACGAGAAGGCGAGCAGACTCCAAAGCAATCGAAAAATTTCTAAGGCATGCAAAGGCTCACCAAGTCTCAAAGCCTGTTTTATGGCGAGACAGAAGCCAAGCGTGCCAGGATCTGCTCGGCCACGAGAAGGCGAGCAGACTCCAAAGCAATCGAAAAATTTCTAAGGCATGCAAAGGCTCACCAAGTCTCAAAGCCTGTTTTATGGCGAGACAGAGGCCATGCATGCCAGGATCTGCTCGACCACGAGAAGGCGAGCAGAATCCGCGAGCAACGAAAAAATTTCTAAGGCATGCAAAGGCTCACCAAATCTCAAAGCCTGTTTTATGGCGAGACAGAGACCATGCATGCCAGGATCTGCTCGACCACGAGAAGGCGAGCAGAATCCGCGAGCAACGAAAAAATTTCTAAGGCATGCAAAGGCTCACCAAATCTCAAAGCCTGTTTTATGGCGAGACAGAAGCCAAGCGTGCCAGGATCTGCTCGGCCACATGAAGGCGAGCAGAATCCCCAGCATCGGAATATTTTCCAAGGCATGAGGCAAAACCATGTGCAGAGCCAAAACCTGCTCAACCAGACAAAGACGAACAAATTCTCAAACGGAAAATAACTTATGATTACAACACAAAAAAGTAATCGAAAACAACTTTATTAATTTGCTGATAATTAACAAAAGAGATAATCTTCACAAAACATTGTTCATTACAACTCAAGAAATATATTTAAGAAGAGGGTGGATCAGTAAGCCGAGCAGCCTCGATTGGCTGGACCTCCTCAGGTGCAGGGGGAGTATCACCAGTCGCATCCGGGGGGGTGCTCGCCTCGCCAACGCCAGCAGGGGCTGCACGAAGAGGAGAATTTTCCTCCTCAATCACGATCGGCTCTACCCCTTCGGCATCTTCCTTGGCCGCCTCCTCGTCCATATGTTGAGCAACACCAGCTGCAAGGTCATCCATCTTCAGATCAGGATGCTGCTTTCCGAGGACGGCCATGATGCAACGATAGGAGTGGCGAAGTCCCTGGTCGTACTGGTTGTCGGCCTCCCTCTCCAAGTTCTCGACTTCAGCTCGGTGGGAATCGTGGAGAGATTCAAGCTGAGCCTCATACAAAGCCCTCTGCTGTTGCAGATCCTCCTTGACTTTGGTCAGCTCCTCCTCAAGGGTAGCGGCTTTTGCTTGAGCAAGAGATTCTTGCTCGATCAGCTTAAGGTTCTCCACATTCAGCTCCCCTGCTTTCTTCTCGGCAACATCAGCTCTGGTCGTCGCCGACTGAATGTCCTCCTTCATCTTCCGATCGTGACGCCCAACCTTAGCCTTGTAATAGGTGGTCATGCAGCTCAGGTGAAAAGCGCTATACTGCATGGCCCCCACCAGCTCACCCAAGGTGCAGCCATCAAAGTCCTCCAGGTCCTTCTTAGTCACGAGTTTAGATAACTCATTGACATAAGGGGCCAAATGTTCGGCCCCACTGTCAGGTAAGCGAGACCGAGGACCGACAGGAGAAGAAGAGGAAGCAGGATCTGTTGCTGCTCCACTAGTCTCCCCGACTTTGGCGGGAGCAGGAGGTAAAGTCTTCAAGGGAGCGACCTGCTGCACGAGGTTGGCCCGCTTGGCAGTTGGGGCGCCCTTACTCTGGTCCCTCTTCGTGGTGGGAGGTCTAGAACGTTTCCTGGTCAGAGACCCAATCACAGCGTCCTCCATCCTATGGCCAGGAAGTATCAAGCGAGACTCGAGAAAGTTGTAGGTGGTTAACAGTTCTCGGCACGAGCAGGAATTGGCTAGTACTGCCTCGACCCGTTTGAGCTGGTCAGATTTGAGCGGGAAGTGGACACCCCAAGAATCTGTAACACAAGCAAGCATTTGAGTAAGAGATAAACCAATAAAGTACAGACAGCAAGAGAGACAAGACATCTAATACGAGCAGGCAACCTGGGACCACGAAACGGGGTGGGAAGCGGAAGTCCTTCCCATCAACCTGTGCAACTTGACCCCAGGGACCTCCCGCGAAAAAGAACTTCCTCTTCCAATTCCCACCACCCCCAGTAGGAAGATCGGTTATGGGTTTCCTGGTCTTGGTACTTGATTGGAAGTAATACCAACCGGCGTCTTTGGGGCTGCTTTTCAGCTGGTACAGGTGCTTCACCTCGTCGACCGTGGGCTCGCTTTGGCAACATCTGTCCCACAGTATGAACAGACCAGAAAGCACTCTCCACCCGTTGGGGTTCAGCTGACCAGGAGCTAGATTTAGCCCGTTAAGAATCCGGGCAAAGTAGGGTTGCAAAGGACACCCCAGCCCATACCTAAAACTCTCCAGAAACAGGATAACGTATCCCCTAGGAGGCCGGCTAGGGGTATCTTTCTTTCCTGACATCTTAAGAAGTACCTCACCAGGAATGCTATACCTAAGCCGGAGGTCAGCGAGCTCGTCAAACGTGGTCGTGCACGTTATATAGTCAATGGCATAATCTCGCGACAAGGCTCTACCTCTTATTGTACCCCGTTCTTCTGGTCGTGAGGTTCCAGATGGAGACACCGCGCCAGAGTCACCTTCACCATTCTCACTCGGCGTATTTTCCGAGCCGGAAGGTCCTTCCTCACTACTATTTCCACTCGAAGAGGGTGCCTGGGGTGACATCCTCCTAGCACTGGTCCCAACACTAGGCTTAATGGGTTCTAAGGGGATCCCAGGGTCAAAGGCAGGATCGGTGAGCAGACCAGGCAAGAAATCTAGGTCATCGTCATCAACCACAACAACTTTCTCTTTACCCTTCGACATTCCTAAGGAATAACCAGAACACCCCCACCAACTACTACCCAAACAAAAGAGAAAAGAAATTTATTTACAACTAACCGAGACCGAGAAAATAGAAGAAATACCTGGAGCAAAGATTCGGTCAGAGAGAGGCAGGGATGAAAGCGTTAATGCCGAGGTTCAGTTGCCGGAGAAACAAGAAGGGGGAAAGGTCACAAATTTGTGTTCGAAGATTTTGGGTTCACTTACTGGGAAGCAAACTCGTGGGTAACCAGGCATTTAAGAGTCCCGAAACCCGAGGGTCACGTAACCGTCAGTTTGAAATTCAAATGAAGGGGCAGATCTTTGCCACATCATCTCATGCGCAATTTAATGCGACACGACTCTTGGCAGCCTCATCTAGTCCCACGCAAACAAGAATCAATAAGTTTCTACTGCTGGTCCATTACATTGCCCAACACCAGAAACTGGGGGACCGGTGTTGAGGTAATACCTCGAGGAGACCAGGCGTGAAGAGCAGATGCTTGTTGATAGAGTTCTGCAAACAGGAGAGTCCTGTAAGAGCCAGGTAGCAGGCGAGCAAGAGCAGAAATACTCTGCTCGTCCTCGAATACGACATTAATGGGGTGAAACTCCTGGTAGAGGCACGAGGCCATTCCTGCTAGAGTTGAAAGGCGAGGTGGCCAGGTCGGCGACAGTTGACAAGACGTGTATTCCAATCCGAGAATCAAGGCACGAAGTCCGTTCCCGTTCGCCCACAACGCCAATAATGGGGTGCCCACATCCGAGAGTACAGAGAATAATGGGCGTGGACTTCGGAAGACTGCGGTTGAGAGGAAGCATATAAAAAGGTAGCCAACGAAGGTAAAAAGGTGAGCATTTTTAAAATATAACTAAGGAAAGAGAGCTCTAAGAACTGAGATTAGAGAAAAGCCATAAGATTCGTGGCAACATTCCCAGAACCTTGACATCTGACTTGAGCGTCGGAGGGTTTACGCCGGGAAAACAACCGGCGTACTCTGACTTACTTCTGTGAACGCAGGAACCTCTGGGGAAGAAGTTTCGCGAGGAGAGATCCTGGTCGCATTAAGGTTGATCGAGCAAAGACCCTGGTCGTAGAAAGCAGACAACCAGAATCTCGCATCAACATTTTACAAGAGGGTAAACGGAAACCAAAACACAAGGGGCGGCTATAAAAGAAGGAGGCATGAAAGAAGAAGGGGTAAGACAAAAAAAGGGAGGGGAAACGCTGCCAAATTGCAATCAGGCTATTTTTTACACAAATTCCAAGCAATTTAGAAACCATTCTTAGATTTAAAGTGCATTGTTTTCCCGTATACGCCTTGAGCTAACTTAGGCATCGGAGGGTTTACGCCGGCAAAACCACCGGCGACTCTGATCCGTTTTTGGTGAACGCAGGTCTAGTGAGAAAAAGAAGGGTGATTCCAACCTCGGTATTTCGTGCAACAGTTGACAACCTATACGTTGGTGAAAGAATCTGGTCGGCCTGAAGGCGAGCTGATTTAAGCAACACAAGGCGAGCAGATTTTAGCATCAACATTTTGGCGTCGTCTGTGGGGAGTGAATAAAAAGCTACCACCAAATTCGTAGTTACCGGAGAAACAGCGAACAACGAGACATGGATTTGCCAGGGAAGGACACTTCGAGGGAAGATACCGAGTCAGGGGAGACAATCACCCTTCGGGAAATTACAAATGAAGCTCGAGAGAGGGTGATGCAAGATCGGTTGGAACGAATGGAGAAGCAGATGGAGACTCTCGCCACCATACTGAACGAACTGAGAGATGAGCGGAGAAGGGATTGCGAAATCCCCGCTAGGAGAGATGATGTTGGAGCAGAACTCAACCTCCGGAGGCGTAGAGTCGAAGAAACCTCTCCGCAGGCGGACCAACCTTATGGGGTGCACCCCCACAGAAGCATTGGTCGGGTTCCTGGAGAACCAGCGGATGAAGGGAGGAACCAACCCCGCCTCAGGCTAGCACCGGAAGCTGATGACCGAGGGGCCAGTACTGAAGAAGGAGAGCTAAGACAGCGGTTGCAGAATGCCGAGAAGGAGCGAGATCAGTTAGCTGCACGTGATCCTGACCGTGCTGTAGAATTGGAGGGAGAGGTGCGCAGATTAGCGCGAGTGATAGAGGAGATTCAGGGTAAGAGGAAGCCCCCAAGCTGGAGGATAATGCTAGATGAAGAATCTCCACTATCGACTGAGATCATGGGTACAATAATTCCAAGAGATTTCCGCTTCCCCGACCTCAAATACTCCGGGCGAAGTGATCCGCTGGTGCACATTGAGCGCTTCAACAACATGACGGGTGTACAGGGGCTGACACCAGCCCAGAGGTGCAGAGTATTCCCGTTGACATTAGAGGGACGAGCCCGAGAATGGTACCGCAAGCTGCCCCGAGGAAGTATAAAGGGGTATGGGCAGATGTGCCAGGAGTTGGCTGAGCAGTTCCGAGGATCAGTGGCCCCAGAGGACGACATGATGGAACTTATGGGAATGAAACAAGAAGAACATGAATCCCTTCGGGATTTTGTAAAACGATATCATCGAGCCGTGCTGGACCTGGGAGCTTTTAATCACCCGCAGGCGCTGAGGGGACTGAAAGAAGGTGTAAGAATCGGCCGACTGTGGTATAACTTAAGAAGTCCCCTGGTACAAAATTATTCGTCGGGGTATGAGCAGGCGAGGAGAGATGTAGAAATTGAAGAGGAGAAATCGGCAAGAATAAAAAGTGAACAGCTGGACGAGCTGAGGCGAAAGGAACGGAGAGCCCCGATAGGGAGCGGGTCGGGAAAACGAGCGGGAGAATCTTCAGTGATGGGCGGAATATCAGCTCGGTCCCGCCCTTACCCTATAACGCCGAGATTACAACAGCTCCAGCACAGCCGGGCTCAACCTCCGCGCCCCCCATTTCCGGATCGGCAACGAGATTTCCGGCAGGTGGCTGTCCACCCCTATCACAACACTTCCAGAGCATTACATGCAACCAATTCCAGGGTTAGTCGACCAGATCAGTTAGCGACTGTGCCAGCCCGAGGTGGCAGCCATGATAGCCAAGCAGTTCAGCTGATAGACCAGAGCTTGACATATAGACAGTACACTCCATTGAAGATCTCCATGGAGGAATTGTATGAGAGGATCGAGGGAAGAGGCCTACTGTACCCTCCAGCCCCTATAACAAAACCGGCTCACCGACGGGACAAGAGCAAATTCTGCAAATTCCACGACACTCATGGTCACACTATCAGCCAATGTCGTGACCTGAAAACTCAGGTGGAGGATTTGGTGAGAAACCGTTATTTGGACGAATATGTAGATGGAGTGTCCCCCGTCATTGAATCACAATACACGCGAGATGAAGGAGCAGAGGTAAGCCTGGAACGTGAACAGCCAACTATCCGTGTAATAGCAGGGGGGCCAACATTGGCTGGAGATTCGAACAGGGCACGGAAGAACTATGGGAGATATGCCTTGACTAGCAAAGAAATGCTTTTTAATTTGCCGGCATCCAAGAAGGCAAAAGTGCGGCAAGTTCCAATTATGTGGACAGATGACGATGAGAAAGGTATCTTGTATCCGCATGAGGACGCATTAGTGATCCGGGCAATGGTAGCCGGTACAGAACTGCGACGAATACTAGTAGACACAGGCAGCTCGGTTGACATCCTGTTTAAGTCAGCTTTAGATGATATGGGGATTGCAGATTTGAAATTGGAGCGGTCAAATACATCCTTAAAGGGATTTGGAGGGGGACGGCTCACTCCCATGGGGATCATCGAACTCCCAATTACTATGGGGAAAAAACCATTTGAAAGAACGATGATGTTAGATTTTATCGTGGTAGAGGAAAGAAGCCCTTACCAGATGATACTGGGGAGACCATTCATGAGGATAAGCCAATGCGTCGTCTCCACGCATTACTTGGCGCTGAAATATAGAGTAAATGGGGTGGTTGGCGTAGTAAAAGGCGACCAGAGGATGGCAAGGAGTTGTTATGCTACAGCGGCCAAGGAGACACTGCAGGTCACTTCTCTAGATAATCGAGGAGAGTCCAAAAAGGGCCGCCAGGAGCCTGTGGAGAAACTGGAGGAAGTTGTGATAAGCGGAAGCAGCCCGAGCAGAGTAGTGAAGATCGGATCAGGAATGGTGGGGGCAATAAAAGGCGAGCTGATAAAGTGCCTACAGTCTCATGCAGATATATTTGCCTGGCCTCATGAAGATATGCCCGGAATTGATCGAGGGGTAGCTTGCCACAAGCTGGCAATCAAGAAGGGGGCAAGGCTGGTGAGACAGAAGAGGAGGTGTTTCAACCCGGAGAGGTACGAGGCCATAAACGCCGAGGTGGAGAAGCTGTTGAAAGCAGGATTTATAAGGGAAGCCAAGTACCCAGAGTGGATTTCAAATGTAGTCCTGGTAAAAAAGGCCAACGGGAAATGGAGAATGTGTGTGGACTTTACGGACCTCAATAAGGCATGCCCGAAGGACAGTTTTCCCCTACCGAAAATAGATCAGTTGGTGGATTCAACAGCAGGTCACGGTCTGCTCAGCTTCATGGATGCCTTTTCTGAATATAACCAGATACCCATGGACGAGCAGGACTAGGAAAGCACTGCCTTTATAACTAACATGGGTTTGTTTTGCTACAGAGTAATGCCTTTCGGCCTGAAAAATGCAGGAGCCACCTATCAAAGGCTGGTAAACAAGATCTTCAAACCATTGATTGGACACACTATGGAGGTATATGTGGATGATATGATTACGAAGTCCAAAGATGCGAGGGATCATGTGAAGCATCTAGAAGAAACCTTTGAGTTACTGAGGAAGTATGAGATGAAACTAAACCCGGAGAAATGCGCATTTGGGGTCAGATCGGGCAAATTTCTGGGATTCCTGGTAAGCCACAGAGGGATAGAGGCCAATCCCGAAAAGATACGAGCAGTTATCGATATGAAATCTCCGCGGACAGTTAAAGAGGTGCAGAGCCTTACAGGGAAGCTGGCAGCATTGAACCGATTTATCTCGCGGGCCACGGATAAATGCCACCCTTTCTTCCAAATCATAAAGAAAGGGAGAAAGATGGAATGGACGTCAGAGTGCGAGGAGGCATTTGGGCAGTTGAAGGAATATCTGGTCTGTGCACCGTTACTGTCAACTCCCAGAGAAGGTGACCAGCTGTTTTTGTACTTAGCAATCTCCGAATGGGCTACCAGCTCGGTCTTAGTCAGGGAAGAAGAAGGGAAGCAACACCCGGTATACTACACGAGTAAGGCCCTGGTAGATGCAGAAACCAGGTATCCACTAATGGAGAAATGGGCGCTGGCTCTGATAACGGAAGCACGCAAACTCCGACCATATTTCCAAGCCCACCAGATCGTTGTGATGACTGACCAGCCCCTTCGGCAAGTGCTTCAAAAACCAGATGCGTCTGGTCGGTTAGTAAAATGGTCAGTGGAGCTGAGCAAATTTGACCTGTCCTATAGGCCCCGAGGAGCAATCAAGGCCTAAGCCCTGGTAGAATTTATGGTAGACCGAGCGGAGCCAGGGGAAAGATATCGGGAGGAGCAGCAGTATGAGCAGGAGAAAACAGAAGGGATGTGGTTAGTAATGGTTGACGGATCATGTAGTGAGCAAGGATCTGGAGCAGGAGTTGTAATACGGAGCCCAGAAGGATCCGAAATAACGTATGCAGTGAAATTTGAGTTTCAGCTCACAAACAACCAAGCAGAATACGAAGCCTTTATCACCGGGCTCGAACTCGCACATGCCTTAAAAGCAGAGAGGGTAGAAATTCGAGCAGATTCCCAATTGGTATGCAACCAGCTCAATGATCAGTTCCAGGTAAGGGGAGAGAAAATGGGCATTTATTTGAGGAAGCCGAAGCAGATGATCGGGCTTTTCCAAGAAGTGGAGGTGAAGCAGATATCCCGGAATGAAAATTACCGAGCAGATATGTTGGCCAGGATGGCTGCAACTGCAGACCCGAAATTACCTAAGTCGGTTCCACTAGAAGTAAGGACCTCACCGAGCATAGAAGAGGAAGCGGAAGTGATGAGAGTGAGCACTGGAGGATCCTGGATGGACCCGATTCGCGCGTATATCCGCGATGGAGTATTGCCTGAGGATAAAAGGCAAGCACGAAGGTTAAAATGCCGGGCAGCGAGGTACACACTACTAGACGAAGTGCTGTACCGCCGAGGGTTCACCTTACCTCTCTTGCGATGTGTGGATGATGAGGAGGCAGATTATGTACTAAGGGAGATCCATGAAGGAATTTTCGACAATCACTCGGGAGCAAGAACTTTAGCCTTCAAGGCACTTCGGCAATGGTACTTCTGGCCGACCATGCACCAGGATGCAAAAAAGATGTCAAAAAACTGTAAAACGTGCCAAAGCTTTTCTGAGGTCCCCACACAACCCCCAGAAAAGCTGACCGTTATGACATCCCCATGGCCTTTCGCACAATGGGGAATCGACCTGATTGGTCCGTTACCGAAAGGCCGAGGAGCGGCAACCCATGCAATTGTAGCAGTAGACTATTTCACCAAGTGGGTAGAGGTGGGGGTCCTTAGCCAGATCACGGAGAGAAAGACAACGGATTTTATCTGGAAGAATATCATCTGTAGATATGGAATCCCTTACACCATCATCACAGATAATGGGAGGCAGTTTGACAACAGTAACTTCAGAGAGTTTTGCCGAAACCTAGGGGTGGACCTGAAATTTTGCACCCCAGCACACCCTCAGGCAAACGGACAAGTGGAAGCAGCCAACAAAGTGATAAAGAAACTCCTGAAGACTAGACTGGGAGAGAAGAAAGGAGCTTGGGTCGACGAGTTACCAGGGGTATTGTGGGCTTACCGAACAACTCACAAAACCGCTACAGGGGAAACCCCGTTTACCTTAGCTTTTGGTCATGAGGCGGTAGTCCCAGCAGAAATTGGAGTAGGAACACATCGGACGGAATACTTCAATGAGGAGCAAAATGGCGAGCAGATCTGCTTGAGCCTGGACCTGCTGGAGGAGAAAAGGGAAGGGGCATTGCAGAAAGTGGCCCAGTGTCAGCAAAGGGTCATGCGTTATTACAACAAGAACGTGCGCGTGAGGCAGTTCCGAACAGAAGATTGGGTACTCAGGAAGGTGAGCCAAAACACAAAGGATCCCAACCATGGAGTTCTTGGTCCGAAATGGGAAGGCCCGTACAGGGTGATACGAGCAACTGGACCAGGAGCTTACAAGCTGGCGCATCCAGACGGACGAGAAGTGAAGAGGTCATGGAACGCCGAGCACTTAAAAAAAGTACTTCCAGTAAGTAAATTGTTCTACTGATTTTCATCTTGATAAATGGTTTCTGTTATGAGCACAATGATTTGCGGCACACGCATGTATCCCACACTTTTGTAACGCATTCGAAATTTAATAAAGATGAATTCAGTATGGAACCTTTCCGCTAACAAGCCCATTAAAAAGTCTTACTAAGGCAAGCAAGTGCATATTTCTGCTCGGTCAGCGAAAGACCAGCAGCTAATTCTAACAGAAGTTTTGCAAAGGCAAACAAGTGCCTATTTCTGCTCGGTCAGCGAAAGACCAGCAGCTAATTCTACAAAAGTTTTACTAAGGCAAGCAAGTGCCTATTTCTGCTTGGTCAGCGAAAGACCAGCAGCTAATTCTTACAAAAGTTTTACTAAGGCAAGCAAGTGCCTATTTCTGCTCGGTCAGCAAAAGACCAGCAGCTAATTCTTACAAAAGTTTTACTAAGGCAAGCAAGTGCCTATTTCTGCTCGGTCAGCGAAAGACCAGCAGCTAATTCTACAAAAGTTTTACTAAGGCAAGCAAGTGCCTATTTCTGCTCGGTCAGCGAAAGACCAGCAGCTAATTCTTACAAAAGTTTTACTAAGGCAAGCAAGTGCCTATTTCTGCTCGGTCAGCGAAAGACCAGCAGCTAATTCTACAAAAGTTTTACTAAGGCAAGCAAGTGCCTATTTCTGCTCGGTCAGCGAAAGACCAGCAGCTAATTCTTACAAAAGTTTTACTAAGGCAAGCAAGTGCCTATTTCTGCTCGGTCAGCGAAAGACCAGCAGCTAATTCTTACAAAAGTTTTACTAAGGCAAACAAGTGCCTATTTCTGCTCGGTCAGCAAAAGACCAGCAGCTAATTCTTACAAAAGTTTTACTAAGGCAAGCAAGTGCCTATTTCTGCTCGGTCAGCAAAAAACCAGCAGCTGATTCAACAAAAATTACGCAAAGGCAAGCAAGCGCCTGTCTCTGCTCGGCCAGCAGAAGACGTGTGACTGATTCAACAACAATTTTTCTAAGGCAAGTAAACACCTACACCTACTCTATCCACTAAGGAACTAGCGGGCAAGATCAGATAAGGTTTGCGGTTATTTCGTAAGAGCAGTTTGTGAGCAAAAATCAGACAAAGAAGCCGATAAAGAGCATCCAAACATGCATAAATGTTCAATCGATTACAAAACGAATGAAAGTTTAAAATCTATACAAAATAAGCCTAAGGATTACAAGGGTCAACGGCTCCAGCAGGAGCAGGATCAACCAGCTCAGCAGGTGGAGGATCAATCATCTCAGTAAGTGAGGGATCAGCCGTCTCAGAGGATGGAGGATCAGCAAACCGGGGAGGCTGCGGCGTAGACCCTTGTCCCACTTCAAAGGTACGTCCCCCGTCTTCCCCCTCCGGCACCCCATCCACGGGAACCTCCGCCAGATCCTGCCCTCCCTGATCACTATCTACCTGGCCGATCTCCGCCATATACCGCTGTACTCCAGCCTCCAGCTTGCTCATGTCCAGCTCGGGATATTCCTCCTTTAACACAGACATGATACACTTATAGGAGAAAGCGACCCCAGAATCATACTCGGCATCCAGCCGATCCTCCACAGTAGCGGACTTGCCCTTCTCCTCAGCTAACTGCTCACCCAGGGCCTTGATCTCCCCCTCAAGGGCGGTCCTCAGAGTATCCCTTTCACTTTGGGTAACCTGAAGATCAGATTTCAGGTCACCCAACTCACCCTCAAGTTTGGAGGAAGTGGACTCAGCAACAGCAACTTTCTCCTCTAGCTCCGTAATCTGCTTATTCAGCTCGGCTAGCTTCTCCTTGGAGCGATCAGCAGATTCGGCTTTCTTCTTCAAGTCCTGGTTCTCAGCTTGGAGTTTCCTCTCTTGACGCGTGACCCTATTCTTGTAGCAAGATACGAGGGTGGACAACTTGAAGGAGACCCTTTGGACAGAACCCGCCAGTTCATGGAGGTCCATGCTCTCAATGTCCTGGACCATCTTCGGTCCCACCGACTTCCCATAATCCCTTTGATACGGGGTCAAGTAATCACCCTGATCACGAGCCGGGAGAGGGGAGGATCGGCCCCCAGAACGTGTGCTGACCTCAGAACTTTTATCGGTAACTCTCTCCCCAACACTCTTACGGGGCAGAGGAGGGGGCAGAGCTGGAACAGAGGCCTTTGAGGGTCCAGCACTGACTTTCTTCGGAGGTGGAGGAGGGTTGCTGGAGCTGCTCGGTGCCCGACCACGCTTTCTGCTCATCGCACTGAGGATCTTGTTGTCCATCCCAGCTGCAACGTCCACTAAACGCGACCCGACCAGGCTTGTGGAGGATAGAAGGTCGTGACAGGTAGATGCGTTCACCAGTGCAGTCTCCACCTGAAGCAAAGGTCGGTCCTCAAGCCCCTCGATCAAACCCCACGACTCTGCAATAGCAAAAAAGGTTAAAAACCCATTAAGTGGCGATTTGGTTAAGAATTTAGGCAAAATGGACGACCTGGGGTGACAAATTGTGTTGGAAGGTAAATATCACCACCCAACGAGCGAACTGCAGGACACCAGTTTCCCCCAGCAAAGAAGAATTTGTTTTTCCAATTTTTGCACGAAGAGGGGAAGCCGGCGATTGGTTTCCTCTTCGCAGAGCTCGACATGAAATAATACCAGCCCGCCTCCTTTGGGCTGCTCCTCAGCTGGTACAGGTGCTTCACTTCAGTAAAGGAAGGTTCCTCTAATCCGCATCTATCCCACAGTACATACATAGCTGAAAGCACCCTCCACCCGTTGGGATGTAGCTGACCAGGGGCCAGGTGCATGCTACCCAGTATCTTCGCAAAATAGCGTTGTAGGGGCAGCCGAGCTCCTAATTTGAAACTCTCCAGGTGCATCGTCACGAACCCCCGCGGAGGCCGACTAGGAACATCACCCTTCCCAGGAACCACCATGAGAACATCTTCAGGAATGTTGTAAAGGTTCCTAAGCTTGAACAGATCAGTTTGGGTGGTGGCGCAAGCTATGAAGTCAATAGGGTAAGAATCCGCCTCTACCCTATGACCAAGGTTCCTTCTAAGAGGGGATCTGCTCGGCCCGGAACTGCTCCCCTCACCATCACCAACTCCTTCAGGGGCCCTAACCCCACCAAGGCTGTGGTCCTCACCAGAGCCCGACGCAGGCCCACCTCTATTCCCTACTAGCTCAAGCGCAGAGGGGGGAGAAACAGCCAAAGGACGTGGGTACACAAGGGTATCCCTAACACGGGAAGGGCCTACACTACTAGAGGGGTTCAAAAAATCAGTGGGAATGGGCAAATTAAAGTTTGAATCCCCTGTTTCTTCGTCACTCTCGTCCACAATTAACTTCCTTTTCCGGTTTGACATACCGAAATCCCAAAAGAAGGCAAAGAAAACTCGAAGTATATGGACACGAAAAGGGGAACACAGAACCCAATTAATAACAATCAGAAGAGAAGTAAAAGGCAATACCTGGATTGAACTGGCACTGATAGCGCGGTCGAGAGTGGATACTGCAGACACAAGAAATGCAAGCAAAGTTCAGAGAGGAGGTTAGCCAACGACGGAAAAATGAGTAATAAAACGATGAAGGTGAAAATCTAGGGATTATAGATGAAAAGGGGAAAATGGAAGCATTTAAGAGATAGGGATGCCAGCTCACTCACCGGATATCGAGGACAGATAGCCCGTCGTTTCAAATTTCAAATACGAAGAGTCGGGAGACGCCACATCACTAACCGTTACAAGGGGCCAGGACAGATTTAAGCCCAGGCGAGCAACGGACGCGTCCATTTAGGCCCATATTCAGGTCCGTCCTAATAAATAGAAGACCAGATGAGAAGCTCCCCGGGTCGATGAGATTTAACCATCAGTTTCTACTCTTAACTCGTTTCACTCGCCAGACCAGAAACTGGGGGACTGGTGTTGAGTACATAAAAGCACCAGGTCGGCCATGCTGCTATTTCCGCCCCGGCATGGATCACTTCAGCCAAATGGCAAAGCAGAACCTGAAACATACATGAGCCGACCAGGGAAACATACCGACCAGGGATATATGCAGAGCCAATACTCATCCCCAAGAAAGCGGGAGCACGATCCCGTAGAATCGCGGCAGTTACGCTTTTCCCATAACCGCTGAAGAACGCGCGGGATCCACGATTGCCCTCAATGTGGCAATTAGAGCCCCATGAGGGGCTGTCACTACCCGAAAAAGGGGGGCAAGAGGGTAAACGGAAACCAAAACACAAGGGGTGGCTATAAAAGAAGGAGGCATGAAAGAAGAAGGGGTAAAACAAAAAAAGGGAGGGGAAACGCTGCCAAATTGCAATCAGGCTATTTTTTACACAAATTCCAAGCAATTTAGAAACCATTCTTAGATTTAAAGTGCATTGTTTTCCCGTATACGCCTTGAGCTAACTTAGGCATCGGAGGGTTTACGCCGGCAAAACCACCGGCGACTCTGATCCGTTTTTGGTGAACGCAGGTCTAGTGAGAAAAAGAAGGGTGATTCCAACCTCGGTATTTCGTGCAACAGTTGACAACCTATACGTTGGTGAAAGAATCTGGTCGGCCTGAAGGCGAGCTGATTTAAGCAACACAAGGCGAGCAGATTTTAGCATCAACAGTGACCTCCCAAAGTAGAGTCAATCGCAATAAGTTTGTGAACCTTTATTTAATTTATTGTTTTGTACAGTTTGTTTTAGCAACTGGCTCCTTCGTTTATCCATTGTCTAACTCCAACCGTTAGATTCAATCACTTTTAATCCAACGGTATCTCCGAATGAAGACAAAAAGTGTTGTACGTTTGCAATATGTGCAATGTGTTATATATATATGTAGTCATTCTCAAGTGCGGACGCTCGTATTTATTTTTCATGTGGATAAACTTTAAAACCGTGAAATTTAAGAGAGTTAATTTTTTGAATTCTTTAAAACCGCATGATTTTATAATTCATTAAATAATTGACTATTTTAAACCGTACGATTTAAAAATGTATTTACATTAAAAATAATGCGAGTGTCCACATTTGAAAATGATTATATATATATATATATATATATATATATTCTCACCTAAAATAATTAACTCGTAGCAAAAATAATTAATTGTAACTAAGATGACGTCGTATCGAGTCATGCAAGGAAATGTTTTTAATAAGCTTGGGATTATGATTAGCCAGTTGTTACTTTATGACACAATGCTGGCATGACTGACTATTTTAAGGACCTGTCTATGGTACAGATTCTGTAACAAACATCTCCCGTCATCCCACTATCCAATTGTCAATTGTTTAGTTTCTCACTCCACATCCAACGGCAGATGCTGCTGTCTGTAGCTTACAGATTCTGTAAGCTAGTCAAGTCCCTATTTTAATAATTAATATAGTATTCCAAAGTCTTCAACATCTCTTTCACTTAATAAGACATTTAAACTAAACCACAGCTTTTGATCTGTAATCAGTTTGTGGACTATTTAATGTAAATTTTTATCAAATCTGATAGCAGAGTGTGGAGAGATCAGAAAGCAAACCATGAGTCGTCTCATGCATTTACATTCAGGCTTCTCTCCAAAGTATCATCCTAATTTGCAACGGTCTGGTAAGTCTAATTCGTTCTAACTTTCTGATCATTTTACCGGGCACATGCATATTATAAACATATGTAAAACTACTTTATTGTATTCAAGAATAACAAAATTACTATTAGAATTTTTTCCCTCAAATTTTTATTTATTTTTTTAATTTTATTTATCGTGTAACAGTCTTTTGATTCAACTGCAGTTTAATTCGTCATTTATTTGGCAGTAATACTGCTATTTAATTTTTTTATTCCCTGGTAGAGTCTTGATAAATAAATTTCTACTTTATTTTTGATTTTTTGGCAACCGCTGTGAAGAGTCGTTGGCATATTGTCATCTATATGATGCTGCGTTAATCTGGATGAATAAGAGTCAGACTTGAAGATTAGTGCGTTTGCTAACCTTTGTCATTCTTTGCCTTTTCGTTTTCAATTTCAAAAACAAAAAAATAGTTGATAGCGCGTTGGTTTGCATGCTTTATAAAACATAATTTTTTTAATCTAAAAAGTTTAGGGCGCCGTTTGGTATTATTTTTTAAATATTGTTTTTGAATTTATTTTTTTCTAAGGGAAGAATGATTGATTTTTATTGAACTTAAAAACGCTTTTAGTAAATTGTCTTAAAATTAAAATGTAGAAAAGAAAATTTATAAATGTGTTTGGTAATTTGTCTGAAAATATCATTGTTATGTTAATAAAAATAAAAAAAGTTTTGTTTGAAAGTAATATTGGTAAATTAATAGAAGTTAAAAAAGTCACTACCATACGAATTTATGCATGCATATTAGAGTGTTTATTATGTTTATTTGTGTCAGACCATATATTTTTTACTAATTATAAAAATATTCTTTCTTGATTTTATAAATATAAATGATTAATTCTATTCTTTCTTTTTGTTGTGGGATCGATCCAACTTTGATAAGATATATTGGAAATGTAAAATTACCTTTTCAGCTCCTTTATAATTTTTGGAAAGCAAGTTCAACTTGTTTTGCAATTGAAAATGCAAATAATCACTACAACCAAATCCGTTTCACTATTTTATGTTTTGGAAAGTCAAAAATAAAGAATACAAACTACCCCAAATAATTTTCCACTATTTTTTTGAAAATGACTTATAATAAGACAAAAAAAGGTGGATCTAGCTGCATCAATATTGAACACATTATATAATTTATATTCAAATAATCTAATTTTAACTTGTCCAATTTATACTTTTTATTTCAACTGGGTCCCATCTCTAGGCTAATTAAAACTTTGAATTTAAACATTTCCGATTAGTATTTATGGCCAACTAAAATTGTTTGACTTCAATTGCTGGTCGAATCGGGCACCGCACCAGTTTCAATTCAAATTAATGTATACATGGCATTAATTTATTGAATTTTTGAACGGATGACCCGGTTTCGTTGGCATTACTATTTTTTTTTTTTTTTGCTTTTTTGAATATTATCTTATTGGGCACTACTATCATTACAATAATGGACCACTTTTTAAGTTTTGTGAAACGCATCTGAATTTTCCTATAGTCGTATGTTTGCTACTATAACTGGGCTGGGATGCTAAAGGTGGGGCAGGCTGACGCTCTCTAGGCACCGCTTCTAACATTATGCAATAATTATAGGATTCCAAATTTAGTGTACTAATTTATATTTCACCTTTATTTGTTACATCATTTAATGAACGATGAATTTTATAATTAATAAAATTATTACTATACTATTTGATAAACGAGTATTACATTAGTTGCTATATAAATTATAATCAAAATGTTAAGATCTCTAACATGATTACATTACGGTCTCCTATAAACTAAGTTCTTGTTTTTGCAATGGTCATTTACTCGAATGTTTATGTTACCGGAATGATAGTTTGTAGTGAGAATGAGAGGGAGAGTTGGTCAAAATCAACTGTGAAAATGGCAAATAGAAGAAACTTCACATTTGTGTACGGTTATACGAAGCAATAATTTTATTTACTGTATTTTATCTGATAAAGTTATATATTTCGGTTATTTCAGGTTGCAATAAAACGTTTGAATCGCCACTATTTGAAGGCAGGAGAAAATATGTGAAATGCTCCCAAAGTCCATTTTATTTAACTAGTAAAATTAGAAAGATTGAGGATATAAGCAATAAAAGCTGTAAATTAATGTTCAACCGTCCGGTCACCTTACAAGTTTGTTATGCATCAAAATCCGAGGATGCTAATCAAAGGACGACCTCTCAGGAAGTTTTCTTCAAGAATTTAGATGCACTCCACCGTTTTATTCGTCCCTACGCACTTATGGGCACTGTGAGTTCCTTGTTAATTACTTAATTGTCTAATCCACACACATATAAATAGTATTGATCTAGTTCTTGATACTAGATTTTGTTAAAATTCTAGAGTAGATAACTTCCATATATACATTATTATCTTTTACCTTATCTCTGGTCTCTCTCTCTCTATATATAATTTTATACTTTAATAAAGTTCGGAAAAACTATTAAATTATATGTTTTAATATCTTTCTTGTGTTTTAACAAAGTCCATTATCTTGGACCAAATCATCAAAGCTTCTTGAGTGCAACTGACTGCATTTTTCAAAGCACGGATTTAGTATTTTACAATATTATAATTGATTTGTCCACAAACTACAACATTGTCAAAACTCTTTATAATGTTGTAAAATTTTAATTTTATATTTTAAAAGTATTGGTACCAATTCTTGAGAATAATTAGCTGGCAACCGCGTATTAATTATTCTTAAGTGTGGGTGCCCTCATTTTTTTTTCTTAATGTGGACATGCTGTTAAATTTGGTTTATATATATATGGAAATGTTTGTAATGACATTAATATGGCTTTGTTTTTTCATTTATGCTTATTAGGTAATTGCTATAACATCGGTTTCTCTTCTTCCCCTACAAAATCTTGATGATTTGACTCCCACATATTTCATGGGATTTTTGAAGGTAAACTTTAAGTGACAAACAAAAACAACTGCTCGTAATGTTATTTATTTGATTGACATTAATTCTTCTTTATATGTATTTCAGGCCATGGTGCCCGGATTGCTGATGACCGTTTATGAGGTTGCTATAAACCAGTTGTATGATGTTAAAATAGACAAGGTATTTCAATAGAGGCGATAGTTACTTTTTATGCTAAAAAAAATAGTTAATGTTGTTGTTATATGTTGAGTGGTTTGATTGTCTCACACTGATTGGAGAATCAATAATACAAGGACTTAAATATAAGATGAGTCACTCGACTTAATTAAAATATTTATCTTTAGATTAGACACCTAGACATACGTAGCCTAGTCTCCCAATAAGTGATATCAAAGACACATTTTTTAGTAGCCGAAATGTGGACTCTGTGATGGACGAAAAAGCACCAAAAGCGCTTCCCCCCTATTGAGTAGAAAAAGGGATTATATATGGGCTTGTATACATGACGGGCGAACAAGGATAAATGAATAAAGATGTGATAATTATTTTTGTCTTTTAGTTTATTTATGAATTTTCCTCTTTAACATTTTTATTTTTTGATAAAAAATTCTCAAAAGTCACTAAACGACAAAAAAATGTCATAATTTTATTCATTTACCACCTAAAATACTAGGCCAGCGCCGAAACATTATATGTGATGGAATAATTATCAAATCAGATTGTATACACATAATGGCAGTCACAAAGTAAATTTGTTGAGTCCACAGCACATATAATTGTGCTTAATTATTACGTTGTTCATAATTCTTTTGCTAATTAATGAATGGGTTTATCATATTTCAAAGGTCAACAAGCCTAATCTCCCCCTTACTTCTGGTGACCTGTCCGTGGGAACTGGAATGGCAATTGCTTCCTCATCCTTATTGATGGTAAGCAAATGCTAACAACACCTTTCAAATTTGTGTTTAATTTATGTTCATTAATATATAGGAAAAATGGCTCTCACAAATTTGTATTTATTGACATCTAAAGTTTTGTTATTTATAATTCATTGGTCTCAATTTTCAGAGTCTGGCCATGGGAATTATGCTTCGATCTCCACCGTTTCTTTTGGCCCTCATCATATGGTTTCTCCTTGGAAGTGCTTATTCTGTGGATGTAAGTGCCGTCTCCCCGTGAAATTCATTCCCACATTTTAAAAATATTTTGTTGGTTTTAATGTTTCAACTCCTGTTATTTTTCACAAAATTATGTTTTCATAGGAAAGCGTACAAAATGTGCACAGTATGCTGCAAACATCATTCCTAAAAAAGCTTTTTTTAAAAAAAAAAAAAAATCCCAACGATATTTTGCACTATTCTATGTACAGTAAATACGAGAGAACGAGAATTAGTACACATGATGTTTAGAGAAACTAAGTGAAATCTTAAACCCTACAGTGATAACGATGTTAACTTTATTTATCATTTTACTATTTTATTCCGAATATTTGATGTTAGTCATAAAATTTAAATATTTTGAAAATATAAATCAAGTATGACTTATATATCCTTAATGATCATATTAATTTAATAATGAATTGCAAATTATGGAGAAAAATTACAATTAAGAAAAAAAATCATAACTACCCATATTAGTTGTATAAATTATCCATTTGAATTACAATAACATGGGCCATATGTGACCATTGGAGCGGAAGTGCAATATATATGTTTGAATATTACAAAAAGATGAGTAATCCAAAAATATACCTTGGTGGGTATATGCATTCATTTTTTTTAACCTTTTACATAAAATCCAACAAATTAAGCTCTATCCTACATAATAAAGTTCCTCCTCTAAACACAAATGCCATAATATAAATATGTGCACTTACATACATACATGCATACATACATAGGCTTTTATGATGTTGTGAAATGATTTATAATGATGTGAAAGACTTTTACACTATTATGAAACCCTAAATTTGTACCAAGATTTATATATAGTAATTTTCTAGTCCGGGACTTTAAAATGTAGGAAAGTCTAGGAAAACGCATAAACTATGTGATTTATTTGCTTTAACTTTTAAACATCTTAAACTCCACAGTTTTAAAGCTTTTTCCGGACTTTCCTACACTTTAAACTTTTAGACCAAAAAAGCATTTCATGTATATGTGTGTGTGTGTGTATTATGTCAACTAATTTTTCTTAATAATTTACAATTCATTCTTAAATTAATTTAATCATTAAGGGTATATAAGTCATTTCACTTCATTTTTATTCTCAAAATATTTAAATTTTATGCTTAACATCAAGACTAGGGGTAGAATAGTAAAATGATATTTAAAGATAACACCGTTATAATTGTAGAATGTTTGAACTTACTTTGAAACATGAGGGAGATTTCACTTGATTTCTTTTAGCAATAAGGGGCTAATCCTCATTTTCCCATGGAAATATGATTGCTCTTATTTTCAAGTTGAACTTATATCACAAAATTGTTTATTTGGTCAAAATTCATCTCATTGATAATTGGCTATTCTTGATCCTGTAGCTTCCCTTTCTTAGGTGGAAGAGAAGTTCATTTCTAACTACATTGTACATCGTGCTAGAGAGGGGACTTCTACTCCAATTTGCGTACTTCATACACATTCAGGTACATAGATACAGATTATTCTTCATCTTGTCATTTGTCGAGGAAAATTTTTGATGACCTAGAATTTAATCCTTTATGTCATAATTTGGTCACTTATTTTAAAATTCTTATTTTCTTTTGTATTTTTCTGTTGAAGCGGTTTGACATATTCCATGATCTAATAATATTTGTGCAGAAATACGTACTTGGAAGACCAATAGCAATTACGAGAACATTGATGTTTGCAGTCGCTATTAAGTGTTGTTTCTGCTCTGTGATTTCAGTTCTCAAGGTAATTAAGAAACGTGAAAAAATAAAATGTCAACAAAACATATATATAGCGAATTAATAGTTACTAATTTACTTGCTTCGGATATTTAATAGGATATACCTGATGAGGATGGGGATAGAGAATTTGGCATTCGGACGCTTAGTGTCATTTTAGGGAAAGAAAGTGTGAGTAATTAAAGTACAAATTTAATTTTACGCCCATCATTTAATTTTTTACTTTAGATGTTTCAGATTTTCTTTAATTTCTTACAAATCAATGTATTGTTATTCATTTTAAAAGGTACTTTGGCTTTGTGTTTATGTGCTGTTCATTGCTTATGGAGCCGCTGTTATAGTCGGATTAACTTCTTCACCTTACCTGCTGAGCAAACTTGTCACAGTAAGATATTGTATTGGTTATGTTCTTGTATATGAGAAATTTAAAAATATATCAGAGTTGTTATGTCAGTCATACAATAAGAAATGATGTTCTAATATGTGTGTATTAATTTTTAAAAACCACAATGTATGTGGTGATTATATTAAATTCAATTACACATGTTATATATGCATTGACCTTTAATGTATTTTAGAAGTTTATTTGTGCCCGAATGTGATTACTATCACATATTAACATTTTTTTTCCTCTCCCGTAGATAATTAGCCACAGCATGCTAGCTACTCTTCTGTGGCATCAGGCTCGAACTGTTGATCTCTCTAGTAAAGCGTCAACAGTTTCTTTTTACATGTTCATTTGGAAGGTAAGTGGTTCCACGTTTTCATGTGAAAATATTTAGTCAATTCCAAGGAAGTTTTATTAAGTTGTAGACTGACTTTATGTTTTTGCATTTGCAGTTACACTATGTTGAATACCTCATTATTCCATTTGTACGATTATGAGATATCAATGGCCCAACTTTCTGTTACTTCGTTGCTTGCTACTGTAGTTGTTGTGATGTTAATTGTGTTACATTTAAAAGATAATAAGGTTGTTTGTGACAAATGTCAATAATATCTTGACTGAAAGTTCAAAGCTCTTCCGTTTTGACATAGATAGATTGTCATTTATTTGTTAAAATCATGTTTCCTGCAGGCCCTTTTTTGTTCTATGTTTTAAATGATTAATTACAATCCAAAACCAAAATGGTAAAAATCCTTCGAAGGGAAATTCAGCAATAATGCGAAAAACATTTAAGGGAGGGATAAAATTACACTAATAGGTGGCGTTTGTTTTTTAACTTAATAACTTAAAGTGACTTAATTTAATTAATTAAGTTAATTAGAGGTGTTTGTTTTTATAACTTAATGGGACTTTTTAGATAATTTTGACTTAATAAAATAAGCGAATTTTTTTGGCTTTTTACTTAATAGAGACATCTGAATTAAGTCAATTACTTTCTAATGTCAAAAATATCCCTGCTTTATGATTTATTTTTCATGTCTATTCCAAAACTCACCCATAGATATTTATCCTACATAATAATCTCATCATTATTTTTTTAGCCGTCATGAAATCCCTCCTCATTTTGGTATCAACTCTTCAAGTATTGAAAATTAAAATTATATGTGACAACTTCGAGATAAAATAGAAAATCAATTGTTTCAAGTATCTTATTAGTTTTTTTTCTTTCTTATATTATATACGATAAAATTTGAAATTTATGGTATTTTATATATTAAAATTCCAAAATCATTATGTATTCACTTTAATATAGTTTTACTTATAAATGTTAAAATATTATAGTATTTAATATATTATTTATTTGACATTCAAATTTAATAAGGATATAAATGTAAAAGTATATATTTTCAGTTTTTTAAGTTAAAAAAACAAACAACTTGATAATTATTTTTCGAGATTCAGACGAAAAAATAAACATATTATTCAGATTCAGACATTCAGATCTATTCAGAATTCAGACTAATTCAGGTCTATTCAGATTTTAGACAAAAAAACAAACGCCACCTTACATTATTTTTAGGACTAAAGACTCTTTCTTGATCTGTAATTTATTTTGGGCTAAATTCACGTGACTAATTGGTGGTTAATAAATAGAAATATATGAGAAGTTAAATCTTAATTATATATTATTACTAAAATACATGAGCACAAGATTTTAAAAACTCGAAGAACTCGGATTAAGAGAGGATTCTAATCTCATGTTTTATTCGCCCTTCAATTTATAGGTAATAAATGGCTAGCATTAGAAGTAGCTAATGATATTGACATTTAGCAATGATTGCTCAATGCTATATAATTAATAATGAGCACAGAAGTGGGATTTGAATTTGAATGCACAAGTTTGAGTCTCTTGGAATTTATGGAAAAGATCAAAAGGCGCACTCTTGGAATTTATGGAAAAGATTATCTTAACTTAGTCATCTACCATGGTTATATGAGGGTGACTTTAATGAGATTCTCAGTCTGCAAGAGACTGCAAGAGAAAGAAGGGGGTGGCGCCCAGAATTTAAGTGCAATTTTAAGAGTTTAAAGACGGTCATGGAATGTGGTCTTTGTGATTTGGGCCACAGGGGTGTGCCTTTTACTTGCACAAATCGAAGGTTTAAGAAAGGTCTGATTAAAGGGAGGCTAGACAGATTTTTGTGTTCTGAGCAGTGGCGAAACATATTTTCCAATATTTTGGTTGCTCATATGGCAGCTAGGGGCTCTGATTATTTGCCAATCTGGATTGAATTTTACAGAGGACGATCATTAGAGACAGTAAGAATAGGTGGGACAGTAGATTTTATTTTGAGGATTATTGGTCCTCGTATGATGATTGCAAAAGACTGATTGAGATTTCATGGCATGATGTGCTTTGAATGGCAACAATCCTATTTCTATATTTCTATATAAAGTGGAAAATTTGAAGGAAGCTTTGAATGCTTGGAGCAGGGAAAAATTTGGTAAGAAGAGCAGGATGTTGGTGGCATTGCAGAATTAATACAAAATTTAATAAATGCTCCATTGAATTTAATAGACAGTGAGGCTATCAAGAAAGTAGAAACAAAAGTTAATAATATTTTGGAGGAGGAAGAGGATAGGTGGAGGCAGCCATCAAGGGCTGTCTGGGTTAAAGAAGGGGATCGTAATACCAGATGTTTTCATGCAAGGGCTTCAGTTAGACGAAGAGTAATAGGATTGATGGGCTGTTCGATTCAAACAACAGATTGAGAGAAGGGCTTGTAAAAATTACAGCAGAGGTGTGCAACTACTTTACTAATAAATTTACCTCCTCAAATCCTTCTCATGATTCGATTGATGATATTCTTAGTGATTTGGAGCCTAAAGTAACAGAGGATATGAATCAAATGATAGACAAAGCCTTTATGGAGGAGGAAATTCGTCTAGCCCTTTTTCAGATGCATCCCTACAAAGCTCTTGGACCTGATGGACTAAATGCTGGATTTTTTTAAAAAATATTGGCATATCATCGGTGAATTAGTAACAAATGTTTGTTTTCATATTGTGAATGATTAGGAGACATCCCTTTGTTTGAATAAAAATTAAATTGCTCTGTTCCCTAAAATTAAAAAGCCAAAAAAGGGAATCCGAATGCAGGCCTATTAGTCTCTGTAATATTATTTATAGAATTATTACAAAAACAGTGGTTAAAAAGCAAAACTGGAAATCAAAGCGCTTTTGCATCAGGTAGACCTATTATAGACAATATGATTGTGGTTATGAAGGTTTACATAAAATTAGATTAAGAAAAAGGGGAAAAATTGTATGAGGGCTCTGAAGTTAGATATTAAAAAGCTTTATGATCGCTTAGAATGGGATTTTCTAGCAAAGGTGATGATAAAATTTGATCTTATTTTGCGTTGTATTATAGCTTCTTCCTTCTCCGTGTTAATTAATGGAGTTCCTTCAGGCAATATAATCCCTAATAGAGGATTAAGACAAGGCTGCCCCCCTCTCCCTTTATCTATTTATTTTATGTGCCAAAGCTTTTTCATGTTTATTACAAAATACTATTAGTGCGAACGTAATTCATGGTGTTGATTTTGGGAGACATGGTCCTTCCATTTCTCACCTTTTGTTTGCAGATAACAGCCTAGTTTTTTAGAAAGCCTCAGTGGATGAGTGCCGACAGCTTAAGAGGATATTTGAGAAGCACTCGCTTCTGGCCAGGTGTTTAATTTAAAGAAAATCTTCAATACTTCTCAGTCTAAATGTACAGGCTGATGTCTTTGGAAAATTGAAGGAGGCCTTCCAGCTGGAGGTTGTATCTCATCATGAGAAATATTTAAGTTTGCCTTCAATGCTTGGCAGATCTAAATATCAAAATTTCAGTGAGCTGAAGGAAAAAGTTTTGCAACAAGGTTAATCGCTGGAAATCAATGTTGTTTTCTAGTGACGGTAAAAAGGTTTTGATTAAAGCTGTAGCCTAGGCGATTCTAACCTATGCCATGTGTCTTTTTGAGCTTCATTTAATCCTTTATGATAATATTTAAAAAATCATTGCAAAATTTTAGTGGGGGTCCAATGTGACGGCGAGGAATATCCACTGGATGGATTGGAAAAAGATGTGTGTGCCGAAAGAAGATGGTGGGTTTAAGCTTTCATGATCTCGGAGCTTTTAATCAAGCACTTCGTGGAAAGCTATGCCGGAGGTTGCTTCATTGCCCAGAATAATTAATAGATATTTACCGAAAGGGGAGTTCATGAAAAGTAAGTTGCGATTGAACCCTTCGTATGTATGGAGGAGTTTACTTTGAGGAAAGAAGGTATAGAGAATTGTCTAGATTGAGAGTAGGTGATGGTAAATCAATCGTTGTCTACTCATATAGATGGCTGCCACGCCTCATATATTCAAGCTAATATCACCAAAGGTTTTACTTGATTACAATATGGTTGCTGAACTTATTGATAGAAGGGGCTGTTGGAACGAACAACTAATCTGACAAAAGTTTCTCTTAGTTCATGTCAAGTTAATTCTAGAAATTCCTCTTCCTCATGCTTCGAGACAGGACAAATTAGTCTGGGATGATTGGTTATCAAGTATCTTTAATGATGAAACATCCTGAGAATCCTTCTTGCTCTAATGGTGCTCAAGGTGGATTTAAGTTCTTATAGTTTTACTGCGTACCACACAAAATTAAAATATTTTTTAGAGGGCCATCAACAACTTATTGCCAATTAACGGAAATCTCTGTAAGAGAAAAATCTTAACTGACTGTTGGTGCCCTAGAGGTAAACTTGATTATGATACTACTATGCATGCTCTGGTGAAGCATGGTTATGCTAAAATGGTATAGAAGCTCTCCTCTTTTGGTTCTTTATGGGAAATTCCTCACTTAAGCTTCAAGGACCCGGCTTGGTCTATAATGGAAAAGGGTAATATAGATGATTTTGGCTTGTTTATGGTGACAACCTAGAGTATTTGGAGTTAAGGAATAATTGGATATTTAGAAAAGGGAATTGTTGTCCGGTACTGACCTATAACCGAGCAGTGGATCTGTTGCATTCTCATAGATCTCTCTAAAAGCATTCCCCAGATAAGTTGCTCTTGAGAGGAGACTCTTCCATTTAATATTGGTCTCTCCCTGATGTTCGTTGGTATAACCTGAAAATAGGTGTGGCTGTAAATTATGATGGAGGATTGCTTGGTTTAGAAGCAATTATATGGAACTCCCAAGGAGGATTCATGGCTGCAGCAACTTGGAGATATCATTTTCCAAATGATGTTGAAGCACTCGCTATTTATAAAGTTTAAAGATGGCCAAATTAATGGGGCTTTATCCTTTGATTATTGAATTGGATTAAAAAAAATGTGATTAGGCTGATTACTAGCAAGTTTGCAAGCTAGAAGTGAGATAGGATGGTTAGTTGACGAGTTTCAAGATATGGCTAAGGATGTTGCTAATATTGTGTTTAAGTATGTACCTAAAGCTTGTAATTCGGTGGCTCACAAGTTGTCTAAATTGGCATTATTGAAGCCAAACTGTTGTCTTTGGTTGAAAGAAGCTTCTGCTGAACTCATGGCTTTGTTATCTTGTGATAATTGTTTGTCTGATTAAAACCTTAAGAAAATTATTATTTTACATAATCATGTATCTTGATACATAATTCTTCCACAGCCGTTGGATGAAAATCCAACGGTTGTGGAAGAGTATATATTATATGATCATGTAACATAACTAAAACCTTAATGAATAATTATTTTCATTAAAAAAAAAGACATGGGCCACAAAAATGACAGGGGAGAAAATATCATCTTCATTAGTAATTATTAGTTATAATTACTCTATCCCTTTTATCCAACGATTGAGGAAGAATATATATTATATGATCATGTAACATAACTAAAACCTTAATGAATAATTATTTTCATTAAAAAAAAAGACATGGGCCACAAAAATGATAGGGGAGAAAATATCATCTTCATTAGTAATTATTAGTTATAATTACTCTATCCCGCTCTCTCTCTCTCTCTCTCTTTCACTTATTTTCTTAAACTTCTTAGGTAAGTAACTACCTAATTGATATGATTATTTTCATTCTCTCCCTAACATATTTTTGTTTTAGAAAGAAAAAAGTTTTTGAATATAAGTGAGACCATTTCCATTTAAATAATTATTTTGAACATTCAGAATTTAAGAAATTTTTTTATTCCTAAAATATAATTAAAGTAATTTGTTATTAATGATAGCTTTCTAGTGCGGGCACCCTCATTTTTTTTTTCTCCATGCAAATACGTTTTTAAAACATAAGATTTAATAGATTCAGATTTTAATACTATTAAATCACACGGCTTTATAGTGCATTAAAAAATAACACTATTAAACTGTATGGCTTGACACAGATCCGTATTTAAAAAATGAGAATGCTCGCATTTGAGAATGATTATAAATATCATTATATATAATTAGAGAAAATGGATATTCTTTTAAATTTGCTTGGCGAGAGAGTTTGCAGGTGAAAAGGACGATTGCAATGATTTTACATGAACAAACAAACGTTTGATAATTAAGATGGATATATTCTATAAAAGGAAATTGAATTTAAGAATTCCCTTAAAGCATATTTGGACATGAAATAGATGGCGCTTTTTATGTCGTATGATAGGAAATTAATTTTGCGGAAAGACTTTAAAAAGCAATATTCAATCAAATTGCGTCGAGTCTTTAAGGCATGGATGCCGTAATATGTTTGATAAATTGACCAATTAGGTGTTTGATGAAATGCCAGATATTCAAATATTGGTGGAAAATCAACTTTCCTCAACATCGCATGAAGATGAGCATGCACGCAAGACTAATAGAAGATTTTTTTTTTTGAAATTCTTAGGGGGAAAAGATGCAAGTTTACGAATTAAGCAAAGAAGTCATTTTCATCAACCAAGTGCAGGCCATTAACAAAACCAAGTTAAGAATTCATAACCCCAATTTTCGTCCGTACATAATTGGTCAGGAGTAGAGAATACACAAATCCAACCACATGAGAACATGCCCCGGAAGTTAGAACTCATCCATTACCAATATCGCCACATTTACCCTTTACAAAAACAAATAAATATCTACCTGCACAGTTTGTTCAGAGGTAAATGGCATATCTTTGTTCACTTTCTTCTCCAACAAATTAATTCCCTCTCACTCGCTCTTTTAATATACCACATATTGGAATGAAATTAAACAATCACTCCTCCCTACTATTCCCACCTTCCCTGATTTTAACAAATAAACATAACCGGCCCTCCCAAGCTAATTACCACGGTCTTTCTCCTTCAAACATTAATATTTTTTTTTTGTTTTTTTGGCATTATCTGCTGCATCGACTCCAAGGCCACAATATCGTTTTGACATAATGAGATGTGACTATTTCATTATCTTCCAGCACCGCCAATATCGTTTCCGGTTATCCACATCTTCGCCTTCACGATTGGAATTTCTGTTTGCTTTAATTGATGCCGTTCCTCACTTAATATGCACACATCGAAACTGAAATTTCACGATCACAATTTGTGGGGGATGGAAAAGATTTCAATGTTCGGGATTTCTGATGAGTGGAAAATATTTAGATGCCCACAATTTCTACAGAGTGGAAAAATTTTCGATAATGACCTCCCAAAAGTAGAGTCAATCGCAATTTAATCTATTGTTTTGTACAGTTTGTTTTAGCAACTGGCTCCTTCGTTTATCCACTTTCTAATTTATCCACTTTCTAACTCCAACCGTTAGATTCAATCACTTTTAATCCAACGGTATCTCCAAATGAAGACAAATTGTGTTGTACGTTTGCAACATGTGCAACGTGTTATATATATAGAGAGTCCTTCTTTAATACCGACGCCCGTATTTATTTTTCATGCAAACATATTTTAAAACTGTAGAGTTTAAGAGAGCTAATTTTTAATTCTTTAAAACCGCATAATTTTATAATTCATTCAATAACTAATTATGTTAAACCGCACGGTTTAAAAATGTGTCAACATTAAAAATAATACAAAAATTCACACCTGAGAATGATTACATATATATTCATGTCTCAATTTCAACTAATGTGAGATTTTTTCCTCCTAGCAACAATAATTAATTATGACTAAGATGACGTTGTATCGAGTCATGTAAGGAAATTTTTTTAATAAACTTGGGATTCTTGTTTTTCAAAATGGACAATATTTTAATATATATTCTTAATTGATTAGCCAGTTGTTACTTTATAACACAATGCTATCGTGACTGACTATTTTAATAATTAGCATAGTATTCCAAAGTCTTCAACATCTCTTTCACTTAATAAGACATTTAGGCTAAACCACAGCTTTTAATATGTAATCAGTTTGTGGACTATTTGATGTAAATTTTTATCAATCTGATTGCAGAGTGTGGAGAGACCAGAAAGCAAACGATGAGTCGTCTCATGCATTTACATTTAGGCTTCTCTCCAAAGTATCATCCTAATTTGCAACGGTCTAGTAAGTCTAATTCGTTCTAAATTTCTGATCATTTTACCGAACACATGCATATTATAACCATATGTAAAATTACTTTATTGTATTCAAGAATAATAAAATTACTATTAGAATTTTTTATTTATTTATCGTGTAACAGTCTCTTGATTCTACTGCAGTTTAATTAGTCATTTATTTGGTAGTAATATTGCTATTTTATTTTTTATTCCCTTGTAGAGTCTTGATAAATAAATTTCTTCCTTATTTTGATTTTTGGCAACGGCTGTTAAGAGTCTTTGGAAACGTATAATTGGGCATATAAATAGATAACATATCATATACTGTCATCTATAAGATGCTGCTGTTAATCTGGATGAATAAGAGTCGACTTGAAGATTAGTGCGTTTGCTAACCTTTTTCATTCTTTGCCTTTTCGTTTTCAATTTCAAAAACAAAAAATAGTTGATAGCACGTTGCTTTGCATGCTTTATAAAACATAATTTTAAAAACAAAAAAAATATATTCTTTTTTGATTTTATGAATATAAATGATTAATTTTATTCTTTCTTTTTGTTGTGGGATCAATCCAACTTAGATAAGATATATCGGACATGTAAAATTGCCGTTTTGAATTCCTTTATAATTTTTGGAAAGCAAGATCAACTTGTTTTGCAATTGAAAATGCAAATAATTACTACAACCAAATCCTTTTTACTGTTTTATATTTTGCAAAATGAAAAATAAAGAATACCAACCACCCCAAATAATTTTCCACTATTTTTTGAAAATGACTTTATTATAAGACAAAAAAAGTGGATATAGCAGCATCAATATTGAATACATTATATAATTTATATTCAAATAATCTAATTTTAACTTATCCAATTTATACTTCTTATTTCAACTGGGGCCCCATCTTTAGGCTAACTAAAACTTTGAATTGAAACCTTTCTGATTACTATTTATGGCTAACTAAAATTGTTTGACTTCAATTGATCGTCGACTTCGGCACTGCAGCAATAAATGATAAAATTATCCTTGTATTGTTTTGATAGGTTTGCTATCGTGTAAATGTTCTAAAGGCACTCTCAAGGCACCGGTTCTAACATCATGCAATAATTATAGGATTCCAATTTTAGGGTACTAATTTATATTTCACCTTCGTGTGTTCCCTGTTTAATGAATGATGAATTTTATAATTAGTAAAATTATACTCTTATTATTATACTATTTCATAAATAAGTATTACATTAGCTGCTATATAAATTATTAGAAAAAAGTTAAGATCACACCATATACATTACGGTCTCCTATAAACGAAGTTTTTGTTTTCCAATGGTCATTTACTCGGATGTTTATGTTACCAGAATGATAGTTTGTAGCGGGAATGAGAGGGAGAGTTGATCAGAATCAACTGTGAAAATGGCAAATAGAAAAAACTTCACATTTACATACGGTTATACGAAGCAACAATTTTATTTACTGTATTTTATCTGATAAAGTTATATATTTCGGTCATTTCAGGTTGCAATAAAACGCTTGAATCGCCACCAGTTGAGGGCAGGAGAATCTGTGAAATGCTCCCAAAGTCCATTTTGTTTAACCAGTAAAATTATAAAGAGTGAAGATACAAGCAATAAAAGCTGTAAATTAATGTTCAACCGTCCTGTCACCTTACAAGTTTGTTATGCATCAAAATCCGAGGATGCTAATCAAAGGACGACCTCTCAGGAAGTTTTCTTCAAGAATTTAGATGCAGTCTACCGATTTATTCGTCCCTACGCACTTATGGGCACTGTGAGTTCCTTGTTAATTACTTAATGGCCTAATCCACAGTCATATACAGAGAACTGACCTAGTTCATAATCCCACATTTTATTCAATTCAAAATCCTAAACTTTATTAAAGTTTGAAAAAACTATTAAATTATATGATTTAATATCTTTCTTGCGTTGTAACAAACTCCATAATCTTGGACCAAATCAATAGAGCTTCTCAAGCGCGACTGACTGCATTTTTCAAAGTATAGATTCAGTATTTTACAATATTATAACTGATTTTTCCACAAACTACAACATTGAAAAAACTCTTTACAATATTGTATATTTTAAAAGTATTGGTGCCCACGCTTGTGAATGACTAGCTCCCAATCGAATATTAATTATTCTCAAGTGCGGATGCTCTTTTTTTTTTTCTTAATGTGGACATGCTATTAAATTTGTTTTAATTGCTATATATATATATATATATATGACATTAATATGGTTTTTTTTTCATTTATGCTTATTAGGTAATTGCTATAACATCGGTTTCTCTTCTTCCCCTACAAAATCTTGATGATTTGACTCCCACATATTTCATCGGATTTTTGAAGGTAAACTTTAAGTGACAGACAAAAATAACTGCTCGTAATGTTATTTATTTAATTGACATTAATTCTTCTTTATATATATTTCAGGCCATGGTGCCCGGATTGCTGATGACCGTTTATGAGTTTGCTATAAACCAGTTGTATGATGTTAAAATAGACAAGGTATTTCAGTAGAGGCTACAGTTACTTTTTATGCTAAATATAGTCTATACATTGAACAAAAGAATACTTAATTTTGTTGTTATATGTTGAGGGTTTGGTTGTCTCACATTGGTTGGAGAATCAGTGATGCATGGACTTAAATATAAGATGAGTCACTCCACTTAATTAAAATATTTGTCCTTAGATTAGACACCTAGACATCCGTAGCCTAGTCTCCCAATAGGTGATATCAAAGACAAGCTTTTTAGTAGCCGAAATGTGGACTCTGTGATGGACGAAAAAGCACCAAAAGCACTTTCCCCGTATTCACTAGAATAAGGGATGATATATAGGCCTTATGTAGATGACGGGCGTTAAACTTTATGAATTTTTCTCTAACATTTTTTAATTTTTATTAAAAATTTCACAAAATTCACTAAAAGGCAAAACAATTGTCATAATTTTATTCATTTACCACCTAAAATACTAGGCCAGCCACGAAACATTATATGTGATGGAATAATTATCAAATCAGATTGTATACACATAATGGCAGTCACAAAGTAAATTTGTTGAGTCCACAGCACATATAATTATGCTTAATTATTTCATTATTCATCGGTTTTTTGGCTAATCAATGAGTTTACCATATTTCAAAGATCAACAAGCCTGATCTCCCCCTTACTTCTGGTGACGTGTCCATGCGAACTGGAATAGCAATTGCTTCCTCATCTTTATTGGTGGTAAGCAAATGCTAACAGCACCTTTCAAATTTGTGTTTAATTTTTGCTCATTAGTATATAGGAAAAATGGCTATAAAAAATTTGTATTTTTCGACATCTAAATTTTTGTTATTTATAATTCATTGGTCTCAATTTTCAGAGTCTGGCCATGGGAATTATGCTTCGATCTCCACCGTTGCTTTTGGCCCTTATCATATGGTTTCTCCTTGCAAGTGCTTATTCGGTGGATGTAAGTGCCAGTCTCTGCGTGAAATTCATTGCCACACTTTTAAAATATTTTGTTAGTTTTAATGTTTCAACTCGCGTTATTTTTCACAAAATGATGTTTTCATAGGAAAGCCTACAAAATGTGCACAGTAGGATGCAAACATCAATCCTACAAAAGCTTTTTTTTTTTTTTAATAAAATCGGACCGATAGTTTGCACTATTCTATGTACAGTAAAATACGAGAGAATGAGAATTAGTCCCCATGAAATCTTCCCCATATTTTAAAATAGGTTCAAACCCTACAATGAGAACAGTATTAACTTTATGTATCATTTTACTATTTTACTACTAATATTTGATGTTACCCATAAAATTTAAATATTTTGAGAATATAAATCTAGATGACTTATATACACTTAATGATCAAATTAATTGAATGAATTGTAAATTATGGAGAAAATTACAAGTAGGAAAAAAAATCATAAATACCCATATTAGTTGTAGAATTACAATAACATTGGCCATATGTGAACGCTGAATCGGAAGTGCAATATATATGTTTGTATAATCCAAAAATATACCATGGTGGGTATATGCATTTATATATTTTTAACCTTTTGCATAAAATCCGACAATTTAAACTCAATCATGCATAATGAAGTTTCTCCTCTAAACACAAATGCCATAATAGAAATACGTACACTTACATGTATGTATGTATATGTGTGTGTGTGTGTGTGTGTGTGTGACGGTTGGGGGGGGGGGGGGGGGCGAGAGCTTCTCTCTTGCGGATGTTTGTATGATTTTTCATGCGGATTTGAGGTTTCATAACAATATGGCTTTTATGATGTTGTGAAACGATTTATATGGATGTGAAAAGCTTTTACACTATTGTGAAACTCTAGATTTGTATTGGGATTTACATATAATAGTTTTTTGGTCGGTGATTTTAAAACGTGGGAAAGTCTAGGAAAATGCATAAACCATGCGTGTGTGTGTGTGTATATAGATATAGATATATTATGTTAGCTAATTTTTCTTCATAATTTACAATTCATTATTAAATTAATTTAATCGTTAAGGGTATATAAGTCATTTCACTTCATTTATATTCTCAAAATATTTAAATTTTGTGCTATACATCAAGACTAGGACAAATAATAAAATGATAAACAAAACTAACACCGTTGTAACTGTAAGATGTTTGGACTTACTTTAAAACATGAGGGAAATTTCACTTGGTTTCTTTAAGTGATGAGGGGGTAATCCTCGTTTCTTTAAGCAATAAGGGGGTAATCCTCATTTTCCCCCCTGGAAATATGATTGTTCTTATTTTCAAGTTGAACTTATATCACACAATTATTGTTTATTTGGTCAAAATTCATCTCATTGGCAATTGGCTATTCTCGATCCTGTAGCTTCCCTTTCTTAGGTGGAAGAGAAATTCATATCTAACTACATTGTACATGGTGCTAGAGAGGGCACTTGTACTCCAAATTGCTTACTTCATACACATCCAGGTACATATATACAAATTATTCTTCATCTTGTCATTTGTCGAGGAAAATTTTTGATGACCTAGAATTAAATCCTCAATGTAATAATTTTGTCAACTACTTTAAAATTCTTATTTACTTTTGTATTTTTCTGTTGAAGTGGGTTTGATATATTCTATGATCTAATAATATTTGTACAGAAATACGTACTTGGAAGGCAAATAGCTATTACGAGAACATTGATGTTTGCAGTCGCTATTAAGTGTTGTTTCTGCTTTGTGATTTCACTTCTCAAGGTAATTAAGAAACGTGAAAAATTAAAATGTCCAACAGAGCATATATATAAACAAATTAATAGTTGCTAATTTACTTGCTTCGGATGTTAATAGGATATACCTGATGAGGATGGGGATAGAGAATTTGGCATTCAAACGCCTAGTGTCATTTTAGGGAAAGAAAGAGTGAGTAATTAAAGTACAAATTTAATTTTAGGCCCATCATTTAATGTTTTATTTTTGATGTTTCAGATTTTCCTTAATGTCTTACAAATCAATGTATTGTTACTCATTTTAAAAGGTACTTTGGCTTTGCGTTTATGTGCTGCTTATTTCTTATGGAGCCGTTATTATAGTCGGATTAACTTCTTCACCATACCTGCTGAGCAAACTTGTCATGGTAAGATATTGTATTTACGTTCTTGTATATGAGTGATTTAAAAATATATAAGAGCTATTATATCAGCCGTACAATAAGAAATGATGTTCTAGCATATGTGTATTAATTTTTTAAAAACCACTGTGTTGAATCAAAGTAGAGTAAAAACTCTAATTGATCAAGAAGAAGAAAAACTCTCTTTAGAATAATCTCACAAAATTGCAAAAGAGACGAACTCTTAAGAAAACTTTCAAATGCTTATAATAAAGCTTTGATTGTTGAATGATAAAACTCAAATACAAATAGGATATTTATAGGTTACAAGAAACAATCTAAACCACTAATTAAAATAACCACAAACTAATTTAAACCATTGAAATTAAACATGAGAAAAATACCTAATTTTCACCTAACTAAATTGATGTAAGCAATGACATCAAATTAATTTGGGTGTGGGCTTATTTTTGGTTTGGATAAACTTGGGCTATTTGGGCTAATATTGACTTCTCAACACTCCCCCTTAAAGTTAGCCCCCATTCTTTGAATCACGCCAAGCTGACGACGGAAACGTTCAAACTTTCCAACACTCAAGCTTTTTGTAAACAAGTCCGCAATTTGCTCATCTGTCTTGACTTGCCTCATCTCAATCTCTTCTTGCATAACTTTTTCCCTAACAAAGTGGTAATGCACTTCCACATGTTTAGTTCTTGCATGAAAAATAGGATTCTCCGCCAGCAGAATTGCCGATTGGTTGTCACAGTACAACATAACTGCATAATCTACTGGTTGATGTAGATCATTCATTAGTTGTATCAGCCACGTGCTTTCTTGAGCTGCCATTGCTGCTGCTTGGTACTCTGCTTCCGTAGTTGACAAGGACACAGTCGGTTGTCTCTTGCTACACCAAGAAATCGTTCCAGATCCAAGGGTAAACATATACCCAGTAGTTGATCTGCGAGTATCATGATCTCCTGCATAGTCAGCATCACAGTAGCCAACTAGTTTGCAATTTCCACCTTTCTTGTATAGAAGACCATAGTCTATTGTACTCTTCACATATCTGAGTACTCGCCGAACCGCTTCTAAATGAAACTTCTTCGGATTTTGCATGTATCGACTCATCACGCCAACTGCATAAGAAATGTCAGGTCGAGTCAAGGTTAAGTAGATTAGACTACCCACTAATTGTCGATACATCGATGCATCTTCCAGGTCTTTGCCTTCATGTGCACACATCTTGGCATTTGGTTCCATCGGTGTTGAGATCGGCTTACATTCTAGCATCCCAAACTTCTTCAACAAATCTTTGGCATATTTTTGTTGACAAAGAAATATCCCTTCTTTCGTCTGATCAACCTCTAGCCCAAGGAAATGCTTAAGTTGTCCAAGTTTTTTCATTTGAAAACGAACTGACAAGTTCTCCTTTGTTCGGAAAATTTCTTCAACATCATCTCCAGTGATGATTAGATCATCTACGTACACGAGTACAATAGCTATCCTTTTCTGCAGATGTTACTGAATACCCACTTTGAGTTAGAAATTCAGCAATCTTGCCATACCACGCCCTGGGTGCTTGTTTTAGTCCATAAAGAGCCTTTTCCAGCTTACACACATACTCAGGATGACCTCGATTCTGCAAACCCATCGGTTAATTCATGTAGATCTCCCGATCCAGCTCTCCACGGAGAAAGGCATTCTTCACGTCCATCTGCGACAAGTTCCAACTTTTGTTGGCTGCAAGTGCAAGTAAGACTCGGATGGTTGTAAGTTTTGCCACTGGACTAAATGTTTCGTCATAGTCTAGTCCATATTGTTGAGAGAAACCACGAGCTACCAATCGAGCCTTGTACCTCTCGATTGACCCATCTGGACGGTGCTTTATTTTGTAAACCCATCTGCAGGATATAGGTTTCACATCTTTTGGCTTTGGCACGAGTTCCCAAGTCTGATTTTGCTCAAGTGCAGTGATCTCGTCTTTCATAGCTGTCATCCACTCAGAACTCTGTGATGCTTCTTCGAACGTCTCAGGTTCTATTCCAGTTGCTTCTTCAACTATGGCTGCATTAGCGTATTTGGGATTTGGCCTTCGGGTTCTTGTTGACCTTCGTAATGGAGTTGATTCTTCCGTTTCACTAGGCATACCTTCTTCATCTGGTTGTCGATACACCCCAGATTGCCAAGGATTTAGAGTTACTCTTCGTTCGCTATCACTATCGCATAAATCCCCAGCTGAGCTTAGATGAATTTGGACAGTATGCTCCCCCATCTTTTGTTGTAGCATGTCTCCAAATTCTTTCGAGTCTGGCAGCACTTCTTTTTCTGAGGTCCACCATGAGGATGCTTCATCAAACACTACATCTCGTGATGTGTAGCACCTTCCATTTACTGGATCACAACACTTCCACCCTTTTCGCTGGTTGTCGTATCCCACAAAGATACATCTGATTGCTTTCTTATCGATCTTGCTACGTAGATGGTCAGGAACAAATATATAGCATACACAGCCGAATACTCGAAGATAGCTAACTGTAGGTTTCTTGTTCCACAATTTCTCAAAGGGTGAAACAAACTCCAACCTTAGTTGAGGAAGCTTGTTGATGACATGAGCTGCAGTTCTCATACCTTCGGCCCAAAATCTTCCAGGTACATTCTTCGCATGTAGCATACTCCGGCAAATTTCAGCAAGGTGCCGATTCTTCCTCTCTGCTACACCATTTTGTTGTGGCGTATTGGCACAAGTATACTGATGATGTATTTGGCATTCCCTTAGGTATTGAGAAAACTCTCTCGAGTTATACTCACCCCCGTTGTCTGTGCGTAAGCAACGAATCTTTTGCTCCACTTCTCCTTCGACTATCTCTTTGAACTCTTTGAACTCTTTGAACTTTGAGAATGCTTCAGATTTTTCTTTCATGAAGAAAGCCCATACATATCTGGAGAAATCATCAATAAACGTAACCATATACCGCATTCCGCCAATTGATGGTTGCTTAACGGGTCCAAACACATCAGAGTGAATTAACTGTAATGGTTTCTTTGCTTTAAACTTCGACTCCTCGTATGGCAATTGATGTGCTTTACCATATTGACATCTCGCGCAAACAGTATTTGTTCTCACGTCAAGTTGAGGAAGTCCCTTAAGCATCGACTTCTTCACCATCACACTTAGCTTGGAATAACTAACATGACCTAGCTGCATGTGCCACAGATCTGCCGTCTTATTCCTTCTTGTCTTGTCTACGTATGCAGACTCAGCTGACATCACATAAGCTGACTCCAATCGTTGTCCCTCTATCGTAGGCTTTTCTGAGAACTTCAGGTCTCGGAATACCTTCACATTTTGTGGACCAAACAAGACATAGTGGCCTGATGATGTCAATTGAGCTACAGATAGCAAATTTTTCTTCATTCCTGGAACATGGTAGACATCTTGAAGTGGCACTTGGTTGGGACTATATCGAGGTGTAAAGATCGCTTTACCGATGTGAGCTATCGGTAACCTTGAGTTGTCAGCTATTACCACCACACAATTTCCCTTGTACTCAGAACAATTTTGTAACTTCTGTCTATCACCCGTCATGTGATTTGAGCAGCCTGAGTCTACGATCCAATCATTCTCGTAGTTAATCTTTCTGGTGTTGTTACCATGAGAGCTAATTCTTCTTCCTCCATAGCGAGTAATGCTTCGGCATCCCAGCTATCTTCACTATCTTCTTTAGAACTAAAAGTAGCAATATTGCTTTCGGTAGACTTCTTTTTTAACCAACAATCTCTCTTCATGTGGCCCTTTTTCCCGCAATTGTAACATTCGCCATCGAACTTTCTATTACTGTCGCGATTCTTCGAAGCTCCCCCGGGACGAGAGCCATTCCCTCCCTGATGACTTTTTATCTGTTCACCATTCTTTCTAGATCCGCCTTTGTTGTGCTGTCTTAAACCATCTCTGCTTTGGTTGGTGTAAAGCGCTTCCTCTTCACCCTTTAGTGAGACTCCTCCCATTTTCTTAGCCATAGCTTCTTGGCCTGTCAGCAAATTTTCAAACTCAACAAGTGATGGTTGTGTCTGCCATCCTTGTACAGCGGCTACAAAGCTTCGGTATTCAGGTCTCAAGCCATGGACAATTATTCTTTTTATCCTGGCTTCCCCAATAGCAGCTGTCGGATCTAATTCTGAAATTTCGCGGTGCACCATTGATAGAAGTTCATTCTCGAGAAGTTGCAATTTTGTATCGTTCCTCTTCGAAAAGAGTGTAGCGAAGGTGTCCCACGCTTCCTTCGGTGATTTAGCATCCCGAATGTGCTCCAACATTTCTTCTTCTATTGTGGTCTTTAATTTTCTACTTCCGCAAGACGCCGTTAGCATCTTCCGCTGCCGGTTGTGTAACTTCACTACCACCGACAACCTCCCACAAGTCTTGACCTTGAAGGTAAGACTCTATACACGTTGCCCACGTGTTATAGTTTTGGTTGTTGAGCTTCTTGATTCCTCCAACAACTTGAAGATCACCCATTGTATCGACAAGACTTTGACTACACCAAACAAGCTTGAGTGACTACCGTGCAGAGTAATACACTACTCTTGACACAAAGAAGCTCCTTCTCAAGGTTTGTGATAACCCCAGCAATAATCTCAAGAACTCTTTTCTGATGTGGAAGATCAGTCAAAACTGCAACCACAGAGCATACTCGGAATTTCAAGAGACTTTACAACCAATGGCTCTGATACCAAATGTTGAATCAAAATAGAGTAAAAACTCTAATTGATCAAGAAGAAGAAAAACTCTCTTTAGAATAATCTCACAAAATTGCAAAAGAGACGAACTCTTAAGAAAACTTTCAAATGCTTATAATAAAGCTTTGATTGTTGAATGATAAAACTCAAATACAAATAGGGTATTTATAGGTTACAAGAAACAATCTAAACCACTCATTAAAATAACCACAAACTAATTTAAACCATTGAAAATAAACATGAGAAAAATACCTAATTTTCACCTAACTAAATTGATGTAAGCAATGACATCAAATTAATTTGGGTGTGGGCTTATTTTTGGTTTGGATAAATGAGGGCTATTTGGGCTAATATTGACTTCTCAACACACTGTACATGTGGTGGTTATATTAAATTTAATCACACATGTCATACATGCATAAATTAACCGTATTACCTTTAATGTATTTTAGAAATATATTTGTGCTGTGATTACAATCACATATCAACATTTTTTTCTTCTCTCGCAGATAATTAGCCACATCATGCTAGCTACTCTTCTGTGGCATCAGGCTCGAACTGTTGATCTCTCTAGTAAAGCGTCAACACTTTCTTTTTACATGTTCATTTGGAAGGTAAGCGACTCCACGTTTTGATATGAAAATATTTAGTCAATTCCAAGCAAGTTTTATTAAGTTATAGACTGACTTTATGTTTTTGCATTTGCAGTTACACTTTGTTCAATACCTCGTTCTTCCATTTGTACGATTATGAGTTATCAATGGCACAACCTTTTATTACTTTGTTGCTTACTACTGTAGTTGTTGTGTTGTCAATTGTGTTATAATTTAAAAATTATTATAAGGTTGTTTGTGACTGATTTCAATAATATCTTTACTGAAAGTTCTAAGCTCTACCATTTTAACATGTATAGATTGTCATTTATTTGGTAAAATCATGTTTGTTTCCTTCAAGCCTTTTTGTGTTTAAGTTTTAAATGATTGATTACAATCCAAAACCAAAATGATAAAAATCCTTCCTAGGGCAATTCAACAATAATGTGAAAACATTTAAGGGAAAGATAAAATTACACTAATGTTTACATCATTTTTAGGACTACCACCCTCCCATGATCTTCAATTTCTTCTGAGATAAATTTATGTGATTGATTGGTGGTTAATAAATAGAAATATATGAGGAGTTAAATTTTAATTATACATTATTATTAAAATACATGAGCAGAAGATTTTAAAAACTCAAAGAATTCGAATTAAGAGAGGATCTTATTGGCATTTTTAGTCATCCATCAATTCATAGGTAATAAATGACTAGCAATAGTAGTAGCTAATGTTATTGACTTTTAGCAATGATTGCTCAATGCTATATAATTAATAATGAGCACACAAGTAGATTTAAATTTGAATGCATAAGTTTGAATATGAGTTTTTACTAAAGATATATAATAGCAACTTCTCTGATTATTGAATTTTGATTGTATATATATAAAGAGAATAGAAACATATTTAAAAAAGAAAAAACTAATGAGCACAAAAAGGGAATACTATGGCCACAAAAATGACAACTTCCTGTTGCAATTTTTATTGACATCCATTTTTATTTTAGCAAGCCGCATGCTAACTTTGATTAGAACTGAGATGCCAATGAAGAGTATCATCAAATGCTCTTTAGAAAATGGTACTAGAGAATTTTTTTCATTTCAGTACTTGATTGTCAATAGCACCATTAGTGGTTTATGCTTTTTCCATTTGTTATATAGTCGTCGGGGTTGTATTCTTCTGCTTTGTTGATTATGGATACATAGTAAATAGCAAAGTTGTGCAACCACTGTCAATCTTAGAAGATGATGAAGAAGTGGTTTAACTTGACAAATCAAATTGTGATGCTGAGGAAAAGGCAAATGCGGAACTGTCTGGGGGTAAAATTTTAAGATATAAGAAGGTTAACACAAAGGGCTGTGATACTGAATGTATGGAAAATGATGAAGAGTGTTATGATTAAATGCATAGGTGCTTGTTCAAGTTCAACTCTGATGGAGATAAGAAAAGGGTATTTGTAGGTGGTTCTTTGAGTTTTAAGAATGTCATTATTGCACTAACAGAGCCGAAAAGGGTTAGAGATCTTGCAAAACTATATCTTACTCATGCATCCTTCTATATAAAAATTCATAATGTCCCAATTTCATGTATGAACGAGGAGATAGCTTTGTTCCTAGAAAAAAAATTGAGGAGATTAAAAAGGTGCAGGTAAGGTCATATGGTGGCTATATAGGGCATTTTTCTTCAATTAAGAGTAATTATTGATGTCACTAAGCCATTGAGGAAGCATGTAAAACTCCAATCACCGAATAGGTAAAATGAGGTCATTATTTTACTTGTGAGGTATGAAAGGCTTCCTAATTTTTGTTATAATTGTGGTAAAATAGGACATGTTTATCCTGAATGTTTAGAAGATAAAGATGCTAGCAGCTTAAAAAGACTATTTAAATTTGAATTTGTTGAAAGCTTCAAACCGAGTGGGGATTGGGCATCAAGCGAAGCCAGTTGATGAAAAGCTAATCACAGTTGGTTTGCTAAAATCATAAGGACAAAGAATAGAGATTTCAACCTCAACCGTTTTTATAGGGAAAAGATAAAAAGGAGTATGACAATGTTCCAGATCATGGCTCTTTACCCAGTGTTGGTAGCAAAGGAGACAATTTGGTGACTTTGGGAAATCATGATATAAGCATTGCAAGTGAAGTATTTAATAAATTTGGCGATGAAGCAATTCCTAAGAAAGATAATTCTTGGGAAACAAATTTAAGATTTGAGAATAAGAGTGTGACTGGTAGTATTGGGCTTCTTAATTAGGCTATGGACTATACCATAACATATGAGTGATGATTTTCTAAATAAATCATGTAATTTATTTTGTTCAACCAAATCCATACCTTGTTGGTTGATGCAGAAATGAAATATCACGAATCTACAAAAAGTAAAGAATAAGCTCACTTCAATCTCCAAAAGTGGATTGTCAGGAACTAGCACGAGCACGAACATGAATTGATTGCTAGGATCCTTCACGAACGGAGCTCCTTTACGAGTGGATCGTCACAAGTTTATGTCACTGATGATTAGAGGATAATCACGTATTTGGAAAATCCCCTCAATTCACGAAGTAAGAACCCACTGCCTTTTTCCTTTTTCGCTCGCTCTCTTTTAATGTTACTCTAATTCTTATGATTATTATTGTACCTGCTATCACTCACCCATGTGATGTTTATATAGTACAATAAGTGTAGTTTAATTTAAATCAACTTCCTAGAGTTATTTGATAAGCTACATCTTATGTGATTAGGATCAAGATAAAATACTAATTTTAGCTTATAAGAATCCTAGACAAACTCTAAGTTTATCTTATCACTAACGTTAGATTGATTCATCCCATCATAGGTGCTTAATCTAACATCTCTTATTCGCACGTGATGGGATGACTGAGTAACTAAAGTAACGAGAGTAGGGTTTTTGGGCACAAAGCCACAACCGCAGTATCATACAGGCAAATGCAATGTGTGACCCATGAACAACATAAACTGGAGCTTGCAGAGAAAAAAATCTCAATTGCACTTTTTGCAAGAGATTCAAATAACTTGTTCATTATATTTCCTAGATTTCATTATCCTTTACATCGGTACAAATATATTTAATCTCTCAACAAAAATTATGTTTGGCGTTGTACACTCTATGCATTCAGAATTGTATTCATCCCTAGGTATATTATACAACTGATCGACCGATGAATGCATAAGTCAGATGTTAGGAAAATAAATCTTCTCACTCTACTCATATCTTTTAGTTCTAGGCTGGCTGTTTTCTTAGACATGTTTCATAGACCGAATAAAATCATAGTTATAGAAAGAACATGTTAAAGTAGCTATCACTAATTTTCCCTTTAAGATATAATCAATGGTAACTAAGAAAATCGTTGAGGTCTTTCTTATACCTCGAAGGAACTTACACAATGAGGAATCAGGGATTTATTCACTCATTTTCCTTTTGGTCATAAAAGCACACATGGTATAAATCACGCGTTACAGTGAATTCTCTTTGTGTAAGAGCATATGTCTGGCTATCCACTGTACAAATCTTAAATCATTCACTTATTCAAACTCCTAATTTGAGTCTCAATAAGCTCGCCTTCATAAGGCACCAAATGAACTCATATCTAGCCTAATTAAGTTCTTCATCTTGACTTAATCAAGGCGAAATTTTCAAGATATAAGCTCCATGAGAATGTATTTAATACTTTCTCTTAATCTTGTGTCTCATCCTAGCCTACTTTCATTAACAACTGAGGTGATCATTTTTGTAAAAAAGTCGATCTTAACCTAAGGACATATCTTTTAATAATCATATATGTTTAATCATGCCAATTAGCATCTTATGAAAATAAATCAAAATAATTTTAGTACATAAAAAATTTATTAAGTACAAGTTTTATAATCTATGCAATCCTAATGATCACGTATATGTGATAAAAACATCTTGTGTTATGGCTTTAGTGAATGATTCTGCAACCATGAAGCGTGTAGACTGTTAACATGTATATATTCATAATATTGATTTTAATGATAACAAACTTTAAATATTTTTTATTAAAATGTTGGAGCTATTCATTAATAAACGAAAGCATTATAATCATTCAAATTATATTTAAAAAGGTTGGATAAGTGTTATATTTCAAAATTGAAAAATGATTCTCTACAATATCTGACTAAAAATGGTTCTGCAAATAAACGGTGAACCGTTTTCCCTTTAAATGGTTAACCGATTAAAACTAGAGAGTAACAAATTACTTAAGCTCTAACAGGTTAAGAAAAACGAATACAAAATGCTGGGAAGTCTACTGGAATTAAACCGTGAACCGTTTATTGAAATGGCTAACTGATAAAATCTAGAATGAAAGATTGTACTAATCTTATTACTGGAAACAAACGACAAAAGTTTAATAGAAAGGGATAAGGCTAATTTGTTTTGCAGGTTACTGGAAACAAACGGCGAATCATTAATTACAAACGGCTAACCAATAAATTCCAGAAAGGTCATTTCGTACAAATCTTTAACTGTTTAGTGTAAACAGATAGTTGAAGTTTATCTTGCAGGTCTCTAGAATTTAACGGCGAAAGGGTAAGCCTAAATGGCAAACCGTTCATTTGAAATTTGTCCCAACGGTAACTTTGACCACTCTAAACGGTTAACGGTGAACCATTTTCAGGCAGACAGTCTATAAGGACTAGTTTTTTAGCTCCAACTATAAATAAGCTCATTCAAATTCAAACAAGGTTTATCACAACACAACCATTGAGCTTATATTCGAGAATACAATTTTTATAGAGCTTTAAACACATTCTTGCTTCATCTATTCACACATTGGGCTTTGATTTGTAACCGTAAATATTGTGTGAGAGAAAAATAATTTGTAATCTTTTACTTTGAGTGATTGTAAGTGTTGGGATACACTTGGGTTAAGAGACTGGGGATAATCTCTTGTTGTAAAGGTTCATTGACACCTTGGAAGTCAAGTGTAAGCATTTAAAGCCTTGGAGGCTTGCTTAGTGAAATCCTTAAGCTCGGAAAGCTTGGAGGCGTGGACGTAGGCGAGGTTGGCCGAACCATGTAAAAATTTTCGTGTTTGAATCTCTCTTCCCTTATCTTTTTATATTGTGATTAATTTAACTGTTATTGCTTTAAATTCGTTTTAGATTGGCATGATATTTTATTTTAGAATTGAATAATTTTAGAATCCCAATTCACCCACTTCTTAGGTTGCATAACTAGAATTTCATTTGTTATCAGAGTTTGGTTCTCTTGTTAAGACTTAACCGTCTAGAGTAAAAGATCTATGGCAACGCAAAATGACTCAACCTTTAGGGAGGGACAATCTACAACTAGACCACCGTTCTTTGACGGAAATGATTACCCATATTGGAAAATTAGGATGAGAATTTATTTACAAGCACTAGATTATGAAATTTGCGAAGTTGTATGTTATGGTCCGTTTATGCCCTTAACTAAAAATGAAGTTGGGGAAGATATCCCAAAACCTTTACGGGAATGGAATAAATTAGAAAAGAGAAAAACGTCTCTAAATTTCAAAGATATGAATGTCTTGTTTTGTGCACTTGATGAGAAAGAATTTCATAGAGTATCTAGTTGTGAGAGTGCCAATGAAATTTGGCACAAACTTAAAGTTGTCTATGAAGGCACAAATCAAGCTAAAGAGTCTAAAATTAGTAGGTACACTCGACAATATGAATTATTTCAAATGGAACAAAATGAGAGTGTGTACTCTATGTATACTAGATATACGGACATAGTGAACACTCTAGGAGCTCTAGGAAAAACTTTCTCAAATAGTGAGAAAGTAAAGAAAATCATTAGGTCACTCTTAAAAGAATGGAGACCTAACAGAACTGCTATTGAAGAGGCCAAAAATTTAAATACTCTACCCCTTGATGATTAAATTGGTTCTCTCATTTCGTATAAAAAATATTTGGCAGCAGTGAAAGGACATGAGGAGAAGAAGAAAAGCATTGCTCTCAAAGCTTCAAAATATGAGAGTGATGAGGAGAGTGAACCAGATGATGACGAGTTGGCCATGCTAGTAAGGAGATTCAGGAAACTTTTTAAGAAAACCGGTGAGCGAAGAAAATTCAGAAACTTCAAGAACCAAAGGGAGAAGAAAAATGTAATCACATGCTATGAATGCAAGAAGCCTGACCATATAAGTTTGGAATGCCCACTTATCAACAAACTCAAGAAGAAAGTCGTGGTTGTAACTTGGGATGATAGCGATGAAGATTCAAGTGATGAAGAAGAGTCACAAGAAGTATCAAACCTAGCACTTATGTCAATAGGAGATGATGATGATCTCAATGAGGTAAGTGATCCTACCTATGATGAATTGTTTGATGCTTTTAAGGAATTGTATAATGAGTTGTTGAAGATTAGTAAAAAGAATGTATGTCTTAAAAAGGAACTGGTAAAGCTAAAAAATGAAAATGAATCTCTAAATACAAAAATTACTTGCCTAGAAGTAGAGAACAAAACATTGTATGATAGAATTACATTATCAAATTAGAAACCTAGCACCTTACATGAGCATTTAGAATCACACATAGATGAATTGAAAAATGAAAATGAAACGCTTAAGAAAAATAACAATGAGTTAAATGAGATTTTTTTTAAATTTACAAATGGGTAAAAGATGTTGGATAAGATGCTCAACTTACAAAAATGTGTGTTTGATAACAGAAGTATTGGTTATAAGTCAAACTTGAAACACAAATATTATAAGAACTAATTTGTGAAGAGTACATATAGTAGCAATCAAGTTGTATGTCATTTATGTAATCAAGATGGTCATATGAAAAATAGGTGTCCAGTAAAAAGAAATGCATATTATGGTATGAAATGCAATTGGGTTCCTAAAGGAACTATTGCTAACTCTCAAGGATCCAAAAAGTTTTGGGTACCTAAAACTTGAGATTTTCTCTACAGGGCATGAAGAAGAAGAAAAATAAATGATACTTGGACAGTGGTTATTCAAGGCACATGATCAGAAACTATGCATGGTTTTCAAGCTTCACCAAAATTGAAAATGGTAGAGACGTATCTTTTGGAGACAACTCAAAAGGAAAAATTCTCAAAATTAGTAATGTTGGTAAAGTTTCCTCAACTCTAATTAAGAATGTATGTTTGGTTGAAAACTTGAACACAACTTGATTAGTATTAGTCAATTATGTGACAAAGGTTATAAAGTTGTTTTTGATCAATTTAGTTGTGTCTTTGAGAATTCATGTGATGGCAAGATCTTATTTGTTGGAAATAGATGTGGTAATGTTTATATCATTGACATAGAATGTGCGCTTACTCTTGATAAATGTTTTCCGGCATTACATGATGATAGTTGGTTATGACATAAAAGACTAGGACATGCAAGTATGGATTTGATTTCAAAAATTTTGAAAAATAATTTAGTCAAAGGTCTTCCAAAAATTGGTTTTCAAAAAAATAGAATTTGTGAAGCTTGTCAATTTAGAAAACAAATCAAAACATCTTTTAAAAATAAAAATCATATTTCCACTTCAAACCCACTTCAACTTGCTCTTAGCTAATAAAGATGATGCCTTTGAGGCATTGTAAAAAGATTCACAATGAAAAGAGGGTATTCTATTACTTGTATTAGAAGTGATCATGGTGGAGAATTTGAAAATCATGCATTTGAGAATTTTTGTAATGATTTTGGCATTAAGCATCAATTTTCATCACCTAGAACTCCACAACAAAATGGAGTTGTTGAGAGAAAAAATAAGTCAATTCAAGAAATGGTTAGGACTATGTTGAATGAAAATTCATTACCTAAGTATTTTTAGGCTGAGGCCATTCACACAGCTTGTTATGTTTTAAATCGTGTGTTAATTAGATCTAATTTTAATAAAACTCCATATGAGCTTTGGAAAGATAGAAAACCCAACATTGGTTATTTCAAAGTCTTTGGATGCAAATGTTTTATTTTGAACACAAAAGATAATCTTGGTAAATTTGATCCAAAATCCGATGTTGGTATTTTTCTTGGATATTCAAACTCAAGCAAACCTTATAGAGTTTATAACAAAAGAACTCTAGTCGTGGAAGAATCTATGCATGTTACATTTGATGAGTCTAACCACTTCTCTGCGGAGAAAAGAATTATTTATGATGATGCAGATGGAGAGTTACAAGAAGAATCATCAAAGGATAAATAAGAGAATGCACCACAAAGAAATCAAGAGGATGGACAAGAAGAGCAAACAAATATGGAGCAACATGAAGGTACTTCTCAAACACTCCCCAATGAGTGGAGGTATATTCTTCTCATCCTAAGGATGTAATTTTAGGAGATCCATCATGAGGTGTTACAACTAGATCATCACTTAGGAATACTTGTGAGCATAATACATTTATTTCTCAAATTGAACCCAAATCCTTTATGGATGCAGAAAATAATGAATCTTGGATTATGACAATGCAAGAGGAGTTAAATCAATTTGAGAGAAATAATGTGTGGGAATTAGTTCCTAAACCGGAACATCAATCCATCATAGGTACTAAATGGGTATTTAAAAATAAGATGGATGAATCCGGTGTGGTTGAAAGGAATAAATCTAGATTAGTGGCTCAAGGTTACAATCAAGAAGAAGGAATTGATTTTGATGAAACATTTGCACCCGTAGCTAGAGTAGAATGGCATTTGCATGTCATAAAGATTTCATTTTATTTCAAATGAATGTGAAAAGTGCTTTCTTAAATGGTTATATTATGGAAGAAGTGTATGTAAAACAACCCCCTGGTTTTGAAAATGAAAAATTTCAAAATCATGTTTATAAGTTATTTAAAGTTTTGTATGGATTAAAACAAGCACCTAGAGCATGATATGATAGGCTTAAGAATTTCTCGTTAGATAATGATTTTTCAATTGGTAAAGCGGATATTACTCTCTTTGTCAAGCATAAGAACAAAGACATACTTGTTGTTCAAATTTATGTTAATGATATTATTTTTGGTTCTACTAATGAATTGTTGTGTAAAAAATTTTCATCTTGCATGAGCAATGAATTTGAAATGAGTATGATGGGAGAGTTGAAGTACTTCCTTGGGCTGCAAGTAAAATAAAATGAGGAAGGAATTTTCATAAATCAAGCCAAGTATGTAAAAGATTTACTCAAAAGATTCGGCATTGATGACTCAAAGACCAAAAATGCTCCAATGAGCACAACCACTAAGCTTGACAAAGATGAAAAAAGCAAAAAAGTGGATATAAAAATGTATCGAGGTATAATTGGATCTTTACTTTATTTAACTGCAAGTAGACCCTATATCATGTTTAGAGTATGTTTGTGTGCAAGATTTCAATCATGTCCTCAGGAATCCCATTTACTTGCTGTAAAACAAATCTTCTGCTATTTAAGTGGAACTATAGATCTCGGCCTTTGGTATCCTAGAGGAACTCATATAGATTTTGTCAGTTATAAAGTTTATAGAAAACGCACTAGTGGAACTTGTGATATTCTAGGTCACTCACTTGTTTCATGGTTTAGTAAGAAACAAAATTTTGTTGCACTTTAAACTACCGAGGTTGAATATATAGCTGCAGGGAGTTGTTGTGCACAAGCTCTTTGGATAAAACAAACACTTAGAGACTATGGCATTAACCTTGAATAAATTCCTATTAAGTGTGATAATACTAGTGCTATAAATATTTCAAAGAATCTCATTCAACACTCTAGAACCAATCATATAGAGATTAGACATCATTTCTTAAGAGATCATGTTCAAAAGGGTGATATTGCATTAAAATTTATTTCTACGGAAAAACAACTTGCTGATATTTTTACAATACCTCTTGGCAAAGATCAATTTTCAAAAATTCAGCATGAACTTGGGATGATGCAATTTTTGCATTAACATCACTACTCATGTTATTGAATCTATTCACATTGATTGAATGATGATTTGATGATTTAGTGACATTTATGAAATGCTTAAGTATGATATATGAATGATGTGCTTGTATTTAAATTTTTGAATGTTTATATGAATTGATTGTTTTGAATACATGTGAGCTCATGAATCATGCATTAAAACTGGCCTTTAACATGTTTCGGATCACCTGAATGATCTTGGAACATATTAATTGTTGCCCAAATATTGAAAACAAATGTGCGAAATCAAAATACAATAAACAGATAACCGTTTCTCAATAAACGGTGTACCGTTTCTCAATAAACGGTGCACCGTTTAATTCCAGAAACTAGGATATGATTTTGCCAATTACCCTTTTACCGTTTGATGAAATCGATAAACTGTTTAAAAACAGAGAGCTCACTGGAATATACTCCTTAACCGTTAAAGGACTAACCTTTCACCGTTTCCTATTAATTGCTCTCTGGAAGTTACTCCCTCACCATTTAAGTAAACGGTTAGCCGTTTTCGTATAATATTAAACTGTTCCAAGGGTTTCTTCTTCCCCCTCACTTACCCGTTTGCCGTTTCCACCATTGTTACGCAGTCGAAGCTTTCTCTATCCTCAAAACTTCATTTCTCTTGATTTTCTTTCCAAATCACACCTATAAAATCATTTTTCATCATCATTAGATCAATTTCACTGATTCAAATCTTCAAGTCAAGCCTGAAATTGAAGAATCCCAAATCAAAACCGTAAGTGTACCCGGTCGAGTTTCGTTATTTTTTACCTAGTTCTTGTCCCTTTTCGACCACATTGTGTCTCAAAATTATATCCTCAACCCATTCTAAACCAAATAATCGGTTTATAATCTTCAACTCATATCTCCTTCAATTTTTTCAAAATTTCTTATTTCTCACCATGGCTGAGTTTTATCGAAGAACTCGAAGGAGGAAAGATACGCCTCAAAGGAATCCCATACCACCACGGGCAGTCTCTGAATTCAAAAGAATTCATTTCCCCATACTCTCATTGGCCAAGCGTTTCGAGGACCGCTTTAATGCCAGAAAGGTACTTGATTCTTATTATGTTGACATAGAAGATTCTAGAACCTTAATTGTGCGTGGTAGAAGTGTTAAGGATATGCTTCAACCTTGGGAGTCTGCCATTGATTTTGATGACCGTGTTTATCCAAATTTAGTGCGAGTTTTCTATTCAAACATGGAAATCTCCATAACTCGCTTAGATAAGATTGTTACTAAGGCTGGGGGATTCCCTATTGAATTTGAAGTTGAGCTTTTGAATAATATTCTAGGAATTTCTAATAATAGCCATAGAATATATACATCCAGGAAAGCCTTCTCATTTAATAGTTTTGCTCATCATCTTGGTGTCCGAAATATTTGTCGCCATACGGACTTGACTAATGACATTTGCAATTTACCTTTTCGATCTCAATTATTACCTCTCCAAGTTCGTATCCTCCACACCATTTGACAGCATATCGTGACACCTAGGAAGGGTCACGAGGTTAGATGTTGGCTTATTAGATAGCCTTATCACAGGACGATCCATTAACCTCGGCTATGTTATTGTGTGGCAAATGTTGAGTACTCCCGCGGTTAACCACCACTTGCTTCTGTATGGCAGTATCATTACTGAGATACTGCGACACTTTGAGGTGCCTCTTCTAGATGCAAGTTATGCGGAGACCAAATGAATTGGTCCGGATGACATGTCTACTATTGGATTTTCCAGACGGAATGGCAAATGGATCAAGACTTCTACCTCCAAAAACCGAGATACCTTGATTGCTCCAGAGGATGATCGGATGCTCAACGATGTTTATTCTTTCGATCAGCTTTCGGATTTTAGACTAGGAGCTCATCCCCCTCCTCCACGCCGCTGTTATGTCCCCCAGCCTCCAACTAACTCTGACAATAAAGAGCGTGAGATGGACACTGACATTCCCTCCACTTCTGAGCCGCCTCTGGCTCCGAGCAGCCTACCACTTCCGAGCCATCTGCTGTTCCTGAGCAACCCTCCGCTTCTGAGCCACCTCCAGCTCCCGAGCAGCCTCTTGCTTCAGTTTAGCTCCCTGTTTCAGACACTTTGCAGCAATTCAAGGATGATGTTCGCAGGATTTTGGAAAGGCAGCAGCTGATTATCGCTAGGTTGGACACTCTCTCCCGTGACCAGCAGCAGCTTTGTTCTGAGTTTCAGACCTTCCAGCAGCAGAGCATCGATTAGCAGCTTGAGCACATAGCTGGACAATGCACTGTTCTTCGTTATTTTGGTTATGATCTGGGGAGCACATCTTCACCACCTTCTTAGTTTCTGACTCTCATATTAGGATATACATTTCATCTTATGTTTCTTTGTGTGTTGCTCTTTATATTTTGTCTTAGTATACTTTCCTACTTATCTATGACTTTGATGATGGATTGTTTTTGTGCTGTTCTTGATGTTGGATGATTATATGTTGGATGCTTATATATTGGATTATTATTTATTGAATAATGGAGTTGTTGATACATGGATACTTGTTATATATTTGGAAGTGTTTTAATCTCATTTTGTATTAGAGGATTTGTTCCATTTTAAAAGGAAACTCTGCCAAAACTTTTGCTTGCCTAAACTGGGTAATTTCTCCTCTATTCTATCCTTTATGTATTCCTTTTCTCTCTTTTCTTTTTGATGATAAAGGGGGAGAGATTAATGATGATCATGTATAATTAGTTTATAAATTGATAATTGGGGAAATAACGTTTAATAAGAATAACAATTCTCTTCTAAAATAAATTTTTTTTATTAATGCTTCATTGAGTAAAAATTTGTTTATTGGACATTTTATTTAATTGACCATGCATTTAGGGGGAGCATATATTAAGGGGCAGCAAAATATTGAATGAAGTTTGTCATCATCAAAAAAGGGGAAGAATGTTAACATGTATATGTTCATAATATTGATTTTGATGATAACAAACTTTAAATGTTTTTGATTAAAATGTTGGAGCTATTCATTAATAAACGAAAGCCTTATAATCATTCTAATTATATTAAAAAAGGTTGGATAAGTGTTATATTTCAAAATTGGAAAATGATTCTCCGCAATATCTAACTAAAAATGTTCTAGAAATAAACAGTGCATCGTTTTCTCTTTAAACGGTTAACCGATTAAAACCAAAGAGTAACAAATTGCTTAAGCTCTAACCAGTTAAAAAAAATAGAAAACACAAAATGCTGGGAAGGCTACTAGAATTAAACCGTGAACCATTTATTGAAACGGCTAACCAATAAAATTCAGAATGGAAAATTGTACTCATCTTGTTACTGGAAACAAACGGCAAAAGTTTCACAGAAACGGATAAGGCTAATTTGTTTTGCAGGTTACTGAAAACAAACGGCGAACTGTTAATTACAAACGGCTAACCGATAAATTTCAGAAAGGTCATTTTGTACAAATCTTTAATCGTTTAGTGTAAATAGATAGCTAAAGTTTATCTTGCGGGTCTCTGAAATTTAACGGTGAAAGGGTAAGCCTAAACGACAAACTGTTTATTGAAAATTTGGCCCAACAGTAACTTTGACCACTCTAAACGGTTAATTGTTAATGGTTAACGGCGAACCGTTTTCGGGCAGACAATTTGTAACGGCTAGTTTTTTAGCTCCAACTATAAATAAGCTCATTCAAATTTAAACAAGGTTGATCACAACATGACCATTGAGCTTATATTCGAGAATACAATATTTATAGAGCTTTAAACACATTCTTACTTCATCTATTCACACATTGGGCATTGATTTGTAATCTTAAATATTGTGTGAGAGAAAAACAATTTGTAATCTTTTACTTTGAGTGATTGTAAGTGTTGGGATACACTTGGGTTAAGAGATTGGGGATAATCTCTTGTTGTAAAGGTTCATTGACACATTAGAAGTCAAGTGTAAGCGCTTGAAACCTTGGAGGCTTGCTTAGTGAAATCCTCAAGCCCGGAAAACTTGGAGGCGTGGACATAGGCGAGGTTGGCCGAACCACATAAAACTCTTTGTGGTTGAATCTCTCTTCCCTTATCTTTTTATATTGTGATTAATTTAATTGTTATTACTTTAAATTCGTTTTAGATTTGCATGATATTTTGTTTTAGAATTGAATAATTTTTAGAATCTCAATTCACCCCCCCTCTTGGGTTGCATAACTAGAATTTCATTAACATGTGTTGCACCAACACTTCCTTTTTCGCCACAATATCTCTCACAAAATTGTATTTTGTGTCTATATGTTTAGACTTGCTGTGGTATTTCAATGTTTGCACCCTAGATTTGATTAGTATCTGCTTACCAACCCCACAACATAACAAATATCTAGCCTTGTACACATTATAGCATACATGAGACTTCGAACAGCAATGGAGTATGGAGCTCGTGCCATTTCATTTCGTTCATTTGAAGTCTTTGGATACATTTTAAGGCTAAGAGTTTGTCTGTTAGAGATGGGAGTATCCATAGGTTTACACTTATCTATTTTAAAATTTTCAAGAATTCTTTTAATATAAGACTTTCGGACAGAGCTAGAAGTTTTCTAGAACGATCCCTATAGATTTTAACTCCCAGGATATAAGATGTTTCACTCATATCTTTCATTTCAAAGTTTAAAAATAACCATTCCTTGATAGTTTGAACAAACTCTATATTATTTCTAGCCAACGATATCATCCACGTATAACAATAAAATGACAAAGTTACCTTATGACCTTTTAACGTGTACACAATGATATTCTTCGGAAATCGAGAATCCATAAGTCATCACAGATTCATGAAACCTAAGATACCATTGTCTAGAGGATTGTTTTAGCCCATATATTGACCTTTTGAGCTTGCAAACTTTGTGCCCTTGGTGTGGGGGAATTTGTTAGAGTGCAATTTATGCACTAGTTTTGCATTGTTTACTTCCCTTAATATCGATGTTTTGCACTTAATAATAGTTATTTACTTGTGTTTTACTTTTGTAGGTGCAATTCTATTGATTAGTGATAAAATTGAGTTACAAGATGATGTTTAAGGATGATTGTTCTCTTGGAGAAATTATGAGCGGCAGAAGAAATTTATTGATAAGGCGTGGGCACGTGCTGTCAACTGCGAACCTGCAGTTTTTAGTTTAACGTGTTTTGTATTTTTGGTTATTTTTGTAATTACGAATTTAATATTTCAGATATTAGTATTTTATTTTAAATAGAATTCTAGAGGAGAAGAGAGAGAGAGTATTTAAGGGAGAAATCTATTGTGAAAAAGGGGGGATTTGGATTGGAGAAAAAGAAAGAAATCCTAGATCTAATTTTTCTCTTCTCTCTATAAAGAACTAAACTTATTTTTCTGGTTGAAGATAATGAAGCATTGATTCATCACTACTGTGAGATCTTTCTTGTGCTTTAATTGTTTTATTACTTTTTGGGTATTTGTTTATTCTCTGTATTAGTTTCATGATTATGTTTGTTAATTAGGTAATTGGCCACTATTTAATTATCAACTTAATCTATTGTCAATTAAATGATTCATCGTATGAAGAATTTAATGTTTGTGACAAATAACATAGCAGAGAGTTGTGTTGTGAGAATAAATAATCTAATTTAAATGAATCATCATATATGTTGATTAGGATTTGGGTCTCTCTGGTTTTTCAGGCTGTCAATTGATTAAATCCTATGATCGTATCTAGGGTTGTCTATTAATTAGGGAAATATCCAACGGTCGTACCTTGGTTATCGACTAGTTAAAGAGAGATTGGCTATTAGAGGGTCTCAATAGCTATAACCGGTCTATTCATAAGTAATAATAATCTATATTTGAATCAATGATCAGTAGTCGAATCAAGCTGAGTTAATTCCTTCAACCAGAGCTTTCTCCAATTTGAATTACAACTTTAATTTACATTCTTGTTATTTTCATTTGATTTTTATTATTGTCAACAATTCTCTCATTTTACGTTTTACGTTTCAAAAGGATTTAAATAATTACCGATCTCTGTGTACACGACCCTACTCAATCACTATACACAATTTATTTAGAGTAGGAATTTATTTTTGTTGGCTTCGACACCCATCAGCATGGATGCCGTAATATGTTTGATAAATTGACCAATTAGGTGTTTGATAAAATGCCAGATATTCAAATATTGGTGGAAAATCAACTTTCCTCAACATCGCATGAAGATGAGCATGCACACAAGACTAATAGAAGATTTTTTTTTTTTTGAAATTCTTAGGGGGAAAAGATGCAAGTTTACGAATTAAGCAAAGAAGTCATTTTCATCAACCAAGTGCAGGCGATTAACAAAACCAAGTTAAGAATTCATAACCCCAATTTTCGTCCGTACATAATTGGTCAGGAGTAGAGAATACACAAATCCAACCACATGAGAACATGCCCCGGAAGTTAGAACTCATCCATTACCAATATCGCCACATTTACCCTTTACAAAAACAAATAAATATCTACCTGCACAGTTTGTTCAGAGGTAAATGGCATATCTTTGTTCACTTTCTTCTCCAACAAATTAATTCCCTCTCACTCGCTCTTTTAATATAGCACTTATTGGAATGAAATTAAACAATCACTCCTCCCTACTATTCCCACCTTCCCTGATTTTAACAAATAAACATAACCGGCCCTCCCAAGCTAATTACCATGGTCTTTCTCCTTCAAACATTAATATTTTTTTTGTTTTTTTGGCATTATCTGCTGCATCGACTCCAAGGCCACAACAACAGATCAAACGGACACCATACTCACTCTATTTTGACATAATGAGATGTGACTATATCATTATCTTCCAGCACCGCCAATATCGTTTCCGGTTATCCACATCTTCGCCTTCACGATTGGAATTTCTGTTTGCTTTAATTGATGCCGTTCCTCACTTAATCTGCACACATTGAAACTGAAATTTTACGATCACAATTTGTGGGGGATGGAAAAGATTTCAATGTTCGGGATTTCTGATGAGTGGAAAATATTTAGATGCCCACAATTTCTACAGAGTGGAAAAATTTTCGATAATGACCTCCCAAAGTAGAGTCAATCGCAATATGTTTGTGAACCTTTATTTAATCTATTGTTTTGTACAGTTTGTTTTAGCAACTGGCTCCTTCGTTTATCCACTTTCTAACTCCAACCGTTAGATTCAATCACTTTTAATGCAACGGTATCTCCAAATGAAGATAAATAGTGTTGTACGTTTGCAACAGGTGCAACGTGTTATATATATAGAGAGTCCTTCTCTAGTACCGACGCCCGTATTTATTTTTCATGCGAACATACTTTAAAACCGTAGAGTTTAAGAGAGCTAATTTTTAATTCTTTAAAACCACATGATTTTATAATTCATTCAATAACTAACTATGTTAAACCGCATGGTTTAAAAATGTGTCAGCATTAAAAATAATACAAAAATCCACACCTGAGAATAATTACATATATATTCATATCTCAATTTCAACTAATGTGAGATTTTTTCCTCCTAGCAACAATAATTAATTATGACTAAGATGACGTTGTATCGAGTCATGTAAGGAAATTTTTTTAATAAACTTGGGATTCTTGTTTTTCAAAATGGACAATATTTTAATATATATTCTTAGTTGATTAGCCAGTTGTTACTTTATAACACAATGCTATCATGACTGACTATTTTAATAATTAGCATAGTATTCCAAAGTCTCCAACATCTCTTTCACTTAATAAGACATTTAGGCTAAACCACAGCTTTTAATATGTAATCAGTTTGTGGACTATTTGATGTAAATTTTTATCAATCTGATTGCAGAGTGTGGAGAGATCAGAAAGCAAACCATGAGTCGTCTCATGCATTTACATTTAGGCTTCTCTCCAAAGTATCATCCTAATTTGCAACAGTCTGGTAAGTCTAATTCGTTCTAAATTTCCGATCATTTTACCGAACACATGCATATTATAACCATATGTAAAATTACTTTATTGTATTCAAGAATAATAAAATTACTATTAGAATTTTTTATTTATTTATCGTGTAACAGTCTCTTGATTCTACTGCAGTTTAATTAGTCATTTATTTGGTAGTAATATTGCTATTTTATTTTGTATTCCCTTGTAGAGTCTTGATAAATAAATTTCTTCCTTATTTTGATTTTTGGCAACGGCTGTTAAGAGTCTTTGGAAACGTATAATTGGGCATATAAATAGATAACATATCATATACTGTCATCTATAAGATGCTGCTGTTAATCTGGATGAATAAGAGTCGACTTGAAGATTAGTGCGTTTGCTAACCTTTTTCATTCTTTGCCATTTCGTTTTCAATTTCAAAAACAAAAAATAGTTGATAGCACGTTGCTTTGCATGCTTTATAAAACAATATATTCTTTTTTGATTTTATAAATATAAATGATTAATTTTATTCTTTCTTTTTGTTGTAAAATTGCCGTTTTGAATTCCTTTATAATTTTTGGAAAGCAAGATCAATTTGTTTTGCAATTGAAAATGCAAATAATTACTACAACCAAATCCTTTTTACTGTTTTATGTTTTGCAAAATGAAAAATAAAGAATACCAACCACCCCAAATAATTTTCCACTATTTTTTGAAAATGACTTTATAATAAGACAAAAAAAGTGGATGCAGCAGCATCAATATTGAATACAGTATATAATTTATATTCAAATAATCTAATTTTAACTTATCCAATTTATACTTCTTATTTCAACGGGGCCCCATCTTTAGGCTAACTAAAACTCTGAATTGAAACCTTTCTGATTACTATTTATGGCTAACTAAAATTGTTTGACTTCAATTGATCGTCGACTTCGGCACTGCAGCAATAAATGATAAAATTATCCTTGTGTTGTTTTGATAGGTTTGCTATCGTGTAAATGTATACATGGCATTAATTTATTGAATTTTTGAACGGATGACGCGGTCTCGTTGGCATTACTATTTTTTTTTTTTTTTGCTTTTTTGAATATTATCTTATTGGGCACTACTATGATAACAGTAATGGACCTGTTTTTCAGATTTGTGAAATGCATCTGAATTTTCCTATAGTCATTCATATATTTGCTACTATAACTGGGCTTGGACACTAAAGGTAAAGGTGCCCGGCATGGCGCTCTCAAGGCACCGGTTCTAATTTATATTTCACCTTCGTGTGTTCCCCGTTTAATGAACGATGAATGTTATAATTAGTAAAATTATTTTTGTTTTCCAATGGTCATTTACTCGGATGTTTATGTTACCAGAATGATAGTTTGTAGCGGGAATGAGAGGGAGAGTTGATCAGAATCAACTGTGAAAATGGCAAATAGAAAAAACTTCACATTTACATACGGTTATACGAAGCAACAATTTTATTTATTGTATTTTATCTGATAAAGTTATATATTTCGGTCATTTCAGGTTGCAATAAAACGCTTGAATCGCCACCAGTTGAGGGCAGGAGAAAATCTGTGAAATGCTCCCAAAGTCCATTTTGTTTAAGCAGTAAAATTATAAAGAGTGAAGATACAAGCAATAAAAGCTGTAAATTAATGTTCAACCGTCCTGTCACCTTACAAGTTTGTTATGCATCAAAATCCGAGGATGCTAATCAAAGGACGACCTCTCAGGAAGTTTTCTTCAAGAATTTAGATGCACTCTACCGATTTATTCGTCCCAACGGACTTATGGGCACTGTGAGTTCCTTGTTAATTACTTAATGGCCTAATCCACAGACATATACAGAGCACTGACCTAGTTCATAATCCCACATTTTATTCAATTCAAAATCCTAAACTTTATTTAAAGTTCGAAAAAACTATTAAATTTTATGATTTAATATCTTTCTTGTGTTTTAACAAACTCCATAATCTTGAACCAAATCAACAGAGCTTCTCAAGCGCAACTGACTGCATTTTTCAAAGTATAGATTCAGTATTTTACAATATTATAACTGATTTTTCCACAAACTACAACATTGAAAAAACTCTTTACAATATTGTATATTTTAAAAGTATTGGTGCCCACGCTTGAGAATGACTAGCTCCCAATCGAATATTAATTATTCTCAAGTGTGGATGCTCTTTTTTTTTTTTAATGTGGACATGCTATTAAATTTGTTTTAATTGCTATATATATATATATATATATGACATTAATATGGTTTTTTTTTTCATTTATGCTTATTAGGTAATTGCTATAACATCGGTTTCTCTTCTTCCCCTACAAAATCTTGATGATTTGACTCCCACATATTTCATGGGATTTTTGAAGGTAAACTTTAAGTGACAGACAAAAACAACTGCTCGTAATGTTCTTTATTTGATTGACATTAATTCTTCTTTATATATATTTCAGGCCATGGTGCCCGGATTGCTGATGACCGTTTATGAGTTTGCTATAAACCAGTTGTATGATGTTAAAATAGACAAGGTATTTCAGTAGAGGCTACAGTTACTTTTTATGCTAAATATAGTCTATACATTGAACAAAAGAATACTTAATTTTGTTGTTATATGTTGAGGGTTTGGTTGTCTCACATTGGTTGGAGAATCAGTGATGCATGGACTTAAATATAAGATGAGTCACTCCACTTAATTAAAATATTTGTCCTTAGATTAGACACCTAGACATCCGTAGCCTAGTCTCCCAATAGGTGATATCAGAGACAAGCTTTTTAGTAGCCGAAATGTGGACTCTGTGATGGACGAAAAAGCACCAAAAGCACTTTCCCCGTATTCACTAGAATAAGGGATGATATATAGGCCTTATGTAGATGACCGGCGTTAAACTTTATGAATTTTTCTCTAACATTTTTTAATTTTTATTAAAAATTTCATAAAATTCACTAAAAGGCAAAACAATTGTCATAATTTTATTCATTTACCACCTAAAATACTAGGCCAGCCACGAAACATTATATGTGATGGAATAATTATCAAATCAGATTGTATACACATAATGGCAGTCACAAAGTAAATTTGTTGAGTCCACAGCACAAATAATTATGCTTAATTATTCATTATTCATCGGTTTTTTGGCTAATCAATGAGTTTACCATATTTCAAAGATCAACAAGCCTGATCTCCCCCTTACTTCTGGTGACGTGTCCATGCGAACTGGAATAGCAATTGCTTCCTCATCTTTATTGGTGGTAAGCAAATGCTAACAGCACCTTTCAAATTTGTGTTTAATTTTTGCTCATTAGTATATAGGAAAAATGGCTATAAAAAATTTGTATTTTTCGACATCTAAATTTTTGTTATTTATAATTGATTGGTCTCAATTTTCAGAGTCTTGCCATGGGAATTATGCTTCGATCTCCTCCGTTGCTTTTGGCCCTTATCATATGGTTTCTCCTTGCAAGTGCTTATTCGGTGGATGTAAGTGCCAGTCTCTGCGTGAAATTCATTGCCACACTTTTAAAATATTTTGTTAGTTTTAATGTTTCAACTCGCGTTATTTTTCACAAAATGATGTTTTCATAGGAAAGCCTACAAAACAGTAGGATGCAAACATCAATCCTACAAAAGCTTTTTTTTTTTTTAATAAAATCGGACCGATAGTTTGCACTATTCTATGTACAGTAAAATACGAGAGAATGAGAATTAGTCCCCATGAAATCTTCCCCATATTTTAAAATAGGTTCAAACCCTACAATGAGAACAGTATTAACTTTATGTATCATTTTACTATTTTACTACTAATATTTGATGTTACCCATAAAATTTAAATATTTTGAGAATATAAATCTAGATGACTTATATACACTTAATGATCAAATTAATTGAATGAATTGTAAATTATGGAGAAAATTACAAGTAGGAAAAAAAATCATAAATACCCATATTAGTTGTAGAATTACAATAACATTGGCCATATGTGAACGCTGAATCGGAAGTGCAATATATATGTTTGTATAATCCAAAAATATACCATGGTGGGTATATGCATTTATATATTTTTAACCTTTTGCATAAAATCCGACAATTTAAACTCAATCATGCATAATGAAGTTTCTCCTCTAAACACAAATGCCATAATAGAAATACGTACACTTACATGTATGTATGTATGTGTGTGTGTGTGTGTGTGACGGTGGGGGGGGGGGGGGGGAGCTTCTCTCTTGCTGATGTTTGTATGATTTTTCATGCGGATTTGAGGTTTCATAACAATATGGCTTTTATGATGTTGTGAAATGATTTATATGGATGTGAAAAGCTTTTACACTATTGTGAAACTCTAGATTTGTATTGGGATTTACATATAATAGTTTTTTGGTCCGTGATTTTAAAACATGGGAAAGTCTAGGAAAATGCATAAACCATGCGCGTGTGTGTATATATAGATATAGATATATTATGTTAGCTAATTTTTCTTCATAATTTACAATTCATTATTAAATTAATTTAATCATTATGGGTATATAAGTCATTTCACTTCATTTATATTCTCAAAATATTTAAATTTTGTGCTATACATCAAGACTAGGACAAATAATAAAATGATAAACAAAACTAACACTGTTGTAACTGTAAGATGTTTGGACTTACTTTAAAACATGAGGGAAATTTCACTTGGTTTCTTTAAGTGATGAGGGGGTAATCCTCGTTTCTTTAAGCAATAAGGGGGTAATCCTCATTTTCCCCCCTGGAAATATGATTGTTCTTATTTTCAAGTTGAACTTATATCACACAATTATTGTTTATTTGGTCAAAATTCATCTCATTGGCAATTGGCTATTCTCGATCCTGTAGCTTCCCTTTCTTAGGTGGAAGAGAAATTCATATCTAACTACATTGTACATGGTGCTAGAGAGGGCACTTGTACTCCAAATTGCTTACTTCATACATATCCAGGTACATATATACAAATTATTCTTCATCTTGTCATTTGTCGAGGAAAATTTTTGATGACCTAGAATTAAATCCTCAATGTAATAATTTTGTCACCTACTTTAAAATTCTAATTTACTTTTGTATTTTTCTGTTGAAGTGGGTTTGATATATTCTATGATCTAATAATATTTGTACAGAAATACGTACTTGGAAGGCAAATAGCTATTACGAGAACATTGATGTTTGCAGTCGCTATTAAGTGTTGTTTCTGCTTTGTGATTTCACTTCCCAAGGTAATTAAGAAACGCGAAAAATTAAAATGTCCAACAGAGCATATATATAAACAAATTAATAGTTGCTAATTTACTTGCTTCGGATGTTAATAGGATATACCTGATGAGGATGGGGATAGAGAATTTGGCATTCAAACGCCTAGTGTCATTTTAGGGAAAGAAAGAGTGAGTAATTAAAGTACAAATTTAATTTTAGGCCCATCATTTAATGTTTTATTTTTGATGTTTCAGATTTTCCTTAATGTCTTACAAATCAATGTATTGTTACTCATTTTAAAAGGTACTTTGGCTTTGCGTTTATGTGCTGCTTATTTCTTATGGAGCCGTTATTATAGTCGGATTAACTTCTTCACCATACCTGCTGAGCAAACATGTCATGGTAAGATATTGTATTTACGTTCTTGTATATGAGAAATTTAAAAATATATAAGAGCTATTATATCAGCCGTACAATAAGAAATGATGTTCTAGCATATGTGTATTAATTTTTTAAAAACCACTGTGTTGAATCAAAGTAGAGTAAAAACTCTAATTGATCAAGAAGAAGAAAAACTCTCTTTAGAATAATCTCACAAAATTGCAAAAGAGACGAACTCTTAAGAAAACTTTCAAATGCTTATAATAAAGCTTTGATTGTTGAATGATAAAACTCAAATACAAATAGGGTATTTATAAGTTACTAGAAACAATCTAAACCACTCATTAAAATAACCACAAACTAATTTAAACCATTGAAATTAAACATGAGAAAAATACCTAATTTTCACCTAACTAAATTGATGTAAGCAATGACATCAAATTAATTTGGGTGTGGGCTTATTTTTGGTTTGGATAAACTTGGGCTATTTGGGCTAATATTGACTTCTCAACACTCCCCCTTAAAGTTAGCCCCCATTCTTTGAATCACGCCAAGCTGACGACGGAAACGTTCAAACTTTCCAACACTCAAGCTTTTTGTAAACAAGTCCGCAATTTGCTCATCTGTCTTGACTTGCCTCATCTCAATCTCTTCTTGCAGAACTTTTTCCCTAACAAAGTGGTAATGCACTTCCACATGTTTAGTTCTTTCATGAAAAACAGGATTCTCCGCCAGCCGAATTGCTGATTGGTTGTCACAGTACAACAGAATTGCATAATCTACTGGTTGATGTAGATCATTCATTAGTTGTATCAGCCACGTGCTTTCTTGAGCTGCCATTGTTGTTGCTCGGTACTCTGCTTTCGTAGTTGACAAGGACACAGTCGGTTGTCTCTTGCTACACCAAGAAATCGTTCCAGATCCAAGGGTAAACATATACCCAGTAGTTGATCTGCGAGTATCATGATCTCCTGCATAGTCAGCATCACAGTAGCCAACTAGTTTGCAATTTCCACCTTTCTTGTATAGAAGACCATAGTCTATTGTACTCTTCACATATCTGAGTACTCGCCGAATTGCTTCTAAATGAGACTTCTTCGGATTTTGCATGTATCGACTCATCACGCCAACTGCATAAGAAATGTCAGGTCGAGTCAAGGTTAAGTAGATTAGACTACCCACTAATTGTCGATACATCGATGCATCTTCCAGGTCTTTGCCTTCATGTGCACACATCTTGGCATTTGGTTCCATCGGCGTTGAGATCGGTTTACATTCTAGCATCCCAAACTTCTTCAACAAATCTTTGGCATATTTCTGTTGACAAAGAAATATCCCTTCTTTCGTCTGATCAACCTCTAGCCCAAGGAAATGCTTAAGTTGTCCAAGTTCTTTCATTTGAAAACGAACTGACAAGTTCTCCTTTGTTCGGAAAATTTCTTCAACATTATCTCCAGTGATGATTAGATCATCTACGTACACGAGTACAATAGCTATCCTTTCTCCATTAGCTTTAGCAAACAAGCTGGAGTCTGCAGATGTTACTAAATACCCACTTTGAGTTATAAATTCAGCAATCTTGCCATACCATGCCCTGGGTGCTTGTTTTAGTCCATAGAGAGCCTTTTCCAGCTTACACACATACTCAGGATGACCTCGATTCTGAAAACCCATCGGTTAAATCATGTAGATCTCCCGATCCAGCTCTCCATGGAGAAAGGCATTCTTCACGTCCATCTGCCACAAGTTCCAGCTTTTGTTGGCTGCAAGTGCAAGTAAGACTCGGATGGTTGTAAGTTTTGCCACTGGACTAAACGTTTCGTCATAGTCTAGTCCATATTGTTGAGAGAAACCACGAGCTACCAATCGAGCCTTGTACCTCTCGATTGACCCATCTGGACGGTGCTTTATTTTGTAAACCCATCTGCAGGATATAGGTTTCACATTTTTTGGCTTTGGCACGAGTTCCCAGGTTTGATTTTGCTCAAGTGCAGTGATCTCGTCTTTCATAGCTGTCATCCACTCAGAACTCTGTGATGCTTCTTCGAACGTCTCAGGTTCTATTCCAGTTGCTTCTTCAACTATGGCTGCATTAGCGTATTTGGGATTTGGCCTTCGGGTTCTTGTTGACCTTCGTAATGGAGTTGATTCTTCCGTTTCACTAGGCACACCTTCTTCATCTGGTTGTCGATACACCCCAGATTGCCAAGGATTTAGAGTTACTCTTCGTTCGCTATCACTATCGCATAGATCCCTAACTGAGCTTAGATGAATTTGGACAGTATGTTCCCCCATCTTTTGTTGTAGCATGTCTCCAAATTCTTTCGAGTCTGGCAGCACTTCTTTTTCTGAGGTCCACCATGAGGATGCTTCATCAAACACCACATCTCGTGATGTGTAGCACCTTCCATTTACTGGATCACAACACTTCCACCCTTTTCGCTGGTTGTCGTATCCCACAAAGATACATCTGACTGCTTTCTTATCGATCTTGCTACGTAGATGGTCAGGAACAAATACATAGCATACACAGCCGAATACTCGAAGATAGCTAACTGTAGGTTTCTTGTTCCACAATTTCTCAAAGGGTGAAACAAACTCCAACCTTGGTTGAGGAAGCTTGTGGATGACATGAGCTGCAGTTCTCATACCTTCGGCCCAAAATCTTCCAGGTACATTCTTCGCATGTAGCATACTCCGACAAATTTCAGTAAGATGCCGATTCTTCCTCTCTGCTACACCATTTTGTTGTGGTGTATTGGCACAAGTATACTGATGACGTATTTGGCATTCCCTTAGGTATTAAGAAAACTCTCTCGAGCTATACTCACCCCCGTTGTCTGTGCGCAAGCAACGAATCTTTTGCTCCACTTCTCCTTCGACTATCTCTTTGAACTCTTTGAACTTTGAGAATGCTTCAGATTTTTTTTTCATGAAGAAAGCCCATACATATCTGGAGAAATCATCAATAAACGTAACCATATACCGCATTCCGCCAATTGATGGTTGCTTAACGGGTCCAAACACATCAGAGTGAATTAACTCTAATGGTTTCTTTGCTTTAAACTTCGACTCCTCGTATGGCAATTGATGTGCTTTACCATATTGACATCCCGCGCAAACAATATTTGTTCTCACGTCAAGTTGAGGAAGTCCCTTAAGCATCGACTTCTTCACCATCACACTTAGCTTGGAATAACTAACATGACCTAGCCGCATATGCCACAGATCTGTCGTCTCATTCCTTCTTGTCTTGTCTACGTATGCAGACTCAGCTGACATCACATAAGCTGACTCCAATCGTCATCCCTCCATCGTAGGCTTTTCTGAGAACTTCAGGTCTCGGAATACCTTCACATTTTGTGGACCAAACAAGATATAGTGGCCTGATGATGTCAATTGAGCTACAGATAGCAAATTTTTCTTCATTCTTGGAACATGGTAGACATCTTGAAGTGGCACTTGGTTGGGACTATATCGAGGTGTAACGATCGCTTTACCGATGTGAGCTATCGGTAACCTTAAGTTGTCAGCTATTACCACCACACAATTTCCCTTGTACTCAGAACAGTTTTGTAACTTCTGTCTATCACCCGTCATGTGATTTGAGCAGCCTGAGTCTACGATCCAATCATTCTCGTAGTTAATCTTTTCTGGTGTTGTTACCGTGAGAGCTAATTCTTCTTCCTCCATAGCGAGTAATGCTTCGGCATCCCAGCTATCTTCACTATCTTCTTTAGAACTAGAAGTAGCAATATTGCTTTCGGTAGACTTCTTTTTTAACCAACAATCTCTCTTCATGTGGCCCTTTTTCCCGCAATTGTAACATTCGCCATCGAACTTTCTATTACTGTCGCGATTCTTCGAAGCTCCCCCGGGACGAGAGCCATTCCCTCCCTGATGACTTTTTATCTGTTCATCATTCTTTCTAGATCTGCCTTTGTTGTGCTGTCTTGAACCATCTCTGCTTTGGTTGGTGTAAAGCGCTTCCTCTTCACCCTTTAGTGAGACTCCTCCCATTTTCTTAGCCATAGCTTCTTGGCCTGTCAGCAAATTTTCAAACTCAACAAGTGATGGTTGTGTCTGCCATCCTTGTACAGCGGCTACAAAGCTTCGGTATTCAGGTCTCAAGCCATGGACAATTATTCTTTTTATCCTGGCTTCCCCAATAGCAGCTGTCGGATCTAATTCTGAAATTTCGCGACATATCGACTTCACCTTGTGAAAGTATTGGGCAACCGCCATGTCGCGTTGCGCCATTGATAGAAGTTCATTCTCTAGAAGTTGCAATTTTGTATCGTTCCTCTTCGAAAAGAGTGTAGCGAAAGTGTCCCACGCTTCCTTCGGTGATTTAGCATCCCGAATGTGCTCCAACATTTCTTCTTCTATTGTGGTCTTTAAAGCAAACATTGCTTTGCCTGCTTTAATTTTCCACTTCCGCAAGACGCCGTTAGCATCTTCCGCTGCCGGTTGTGTAACTTCACTACCACCGACAACCTCCCACAAGTCTTGACCTTGAAGGTAAGACTCTATACACGTTGCCCACGTGTTATAGTTTTGGTTGTTGAGCTTCTTGATTCCTCCAACAACTTGAAGATCACCCATCGTATCGACAAGACTTTGACTACACCGAACAAGCTTGAGTGACTACCGTGCAGAGTAATACACTACTCTTGACACAAAGAAGCTCCCTCTCAAGGTTTGTGATAACCCCAGCAATAATCTCAAGAACTCTTTTCTGATGTGGAAGATCAGTCAAAACTGCAACCACAGAGCATACTCGAAATTTCAAGAGACTTTACAACCAATGGCTCTGATACCAAATGTTGAATCAAAATAGAGTACAAACTCTAATTGATCAAGAAGAAGAAAAACTCACTTTAGAATAATCTCACAAAATTGCAAAAGAGACGAACTCTTAAGAAAATTTTCAAATGCTTATAATAAAGCTTTGATTGTTGAATGATAAAACTCAAATACAAATAGGGTATTTATAGGTTACAAGAAATAATCTAAACCACTCATTAAAATAACCACAAACTAATTTAAACCATTGAAAATAAACATGAGAAAAATACCTAATTTTCACCTAACTAAATTGATGTAAGCAATGACATCAATTTAATTTGGGTGTGGGCTTATTTTTGGTTTGGATAAACGTGGGCTATTTGGGCTAATATTGACTTCTCAACACACTGTACATGTGGTGGTTATATTAAATTTAATCACACATGTCATACATGCATAAATTAACCGTATTACCTTTAATGTATTTTAGAAATATATTTGTGCTGTGATTACAATCACATATCAACATTTTTTTCTTCTCTCGCAGATAATTAGCCACATCATGCTAGCTACTCTTCTGTGGCATCAGGCTCGAATTGTTGATCTCTAGTAAAGCGTCAACACTTTCTTTTTACATGTTCATTTGGAAGGTAAGCGACTCCACGTTTTGATATGAAAATATTTAGTCAATTCCAAGCAAGTTTTATTAAGTTATAGACTGACTTTATGTTTTTGCATTTGCAGTTACACTTTGTTCAATACCTCGTTCTTCCATTTGTACGATTATGAGTTATCAATGGCACAACCTTTTATTACTTTGTTGCTTACTACTGTAGTTGTTGTGTTGTCAATTGTGTTATAATTTAAAAATTATTATAAGGTTGTTTGTGACTGATTTCAATAATATCTTTACTGAAAGTTCTAAGCTCTACCATTTTAACATATATAGATTGTCATTTATTTGGTAAAATCATGTTTGTTTCCTTCAAGCCTTTTTGTGTTTAAGTTTTAAATGATTGATTACAATCCAAAACCAAAATGATAAAAATCCTTCCTAGGGCAATTCAACAATAATGTGAAAACATTTAAGGGAAAGATAAAATTACACTAATTTTTACATCATTTTTAGGACTACCACCCTCCCATGATCTTCAATTTCTTCTGAGATAAATTTATGTGATTGATTGGTGGTTAATAAATAGAAATATATGAGGAGTTAAATTTTAATTATACATTATTATTAAAATACATGAGCGGAAGATTTTAAAAACTCAAAGAATTCGAATTAAGAGAGGATCTTATTAGCATTTTTAGTCATCCATCAATTCATTGGTAATAAATGACTAGCAATAGTAGTAGCTAATGATATTGACTTTTAACAATGATTGCTCAATGCTATATAATTAATAATGAGCACACAAGTAGATTTAAATTTGAATGCATAAGTTTGAATATGAGTTTTTACTAAAGATATATAATACCAACTTCTCTGATTATTGAATTTTGATTGTATATATATAAAGAGAATAGCAACATATTTAAAAAAGAAAAAATTAATGAGCACAAAAAGGGAATACTATGGCCACAGAAATGACAACTTCCTGTTGCAATTTTTATTGACAACCATTTTTATTTTAGCAAGCCGCATGCTAACTTTGATTAGAACTGAGATGCCAGTGAAGAGTATCATCAAATGCTCTTTAGAAAATGGTACTAGAGAATTTTTTTCGTTTCAGTACTTGATTGTCAATAGCACCATTAGTGGTTTATGCTTTTTCCATTTGTTATATAGTCGTCGGGGTTGTAAAACTCCAAATCTCCGAATAAGTAAAAGGAGGTCATTATTTTACTTTTGAGGTATGAAAGGCTTCCTAATTTTTGTTATAATTGTGGTAAAATAGGACATGTTTATCGTGAATGTTTAGAAGATAAAGATGCTAGCAGCTTAAAAAGACTATTTAAATTTGAATTTGTTGAAAGCTTCAAACCGAGTGGGGATTGGGCATCAAGCGAAGCCAGTTGATGAAAAGCTAATCACAGTTGGTTTGCTAAAATCATAAGGACAAAGAATAGAGATTTCAACCTCAACCATTTTTATAGGAAAAAGATAAAAAGGAGTATGACAATGTTCCAGATCATGGCTCTTTACCCAGTGTTGGTAGCAAAGGAGACAATTTGGTGACTTTAGGAAATCATGATATAAGCATTGCAAGTGAAGTATTTAATAAATTTGGCAATGAAGCAATTCCTAAGAAAGATAATTCTTGGGAAACAAATTTAAGATTTGAGAATAAGAGTGTGACTGGTAGTATTGGGCTTCTTAATTAGGCTATGGACTATACCATAACATATGAGTGATGATTTTCTAAATAAATCATGCAATTTATTTTGTTCAACCAAATCCATACCTTGTTGGTTGATGCAGAAATAAAATATCACGAATCTACAAAAAGTAAAGAATAAGCTCACTTCAATCTCCAAAAGTGGATTGTCAGGAACTAGCACGAGCACGAACATGAATTGATTGCTAGGATCCTTCACGAACGGAGCTCCTTTACGAGTAGATCGTCACAAGTTTATGTCACTGATGATTAGAGGATAATCATGTACTTGTAAAATCCCCTCAATTCACGAAGTAAGAACCCACTGCCTTTTTCCTTTTTCTCTCGCTCTCTTTTGATGTTACTCTGATTCTTATGAATATTATTGTACCTGCTATCACTCACCCATGTGATGTTTATATAGTACAATAAGTGTAGTTTAATTTAAATCAACTTCCTAGAGTTATATGATAAGCTACATCTTATGTGATTAGGATCAAGATAAAATACTAATTTTAGCTTATAAGAATCCTAGACAAACTCTAAGTTTATCTTATCACTAACGTTAGATTGATTCATCCCATCATAGGTGCTTAATCTAACATCTCTCATTCGCACGTGATGGGATGACTGAGTAACTAAAGTAACGAGAGTAGGGTTTTTGGGCACAAAGCCACAACCGCAGTATCATACAGGCAAATGCAATATGTGACCCATGAATAACATAAACTGGAGCTTGCAGAGAAAAAAATCTCAATTGCACTTTTTGCAAGAGATTCAAATAACTTGTTCATTATATTTCCTAGATTTCATTATCCTTTACATCGGTACAAATATATTTAATTTCTCAACAGAAATTATGTTTGGCGTTGAACACTCTATGCATTCAGAATTGTATTCATCCCTAGGTATATTATACAACTGATCGACCGATGAATGCATAAGTCAGATGTTAGGAAAATAAATCTTCTCACTTTACTCATATCTTTTAGTTCTAGGCTGGCTGTTTTCTTAGACATGTTTCATAGACAGAATAAAATCATAGTTATAGAAAGAACATGTTAAAGTAGCTATCACTAATTTTTCCCTTTAAGATATAATCAATGGTAACTAAGAAAATCGTTGAGGTCTTTCTTATACCTTGAAGGAACTTACACAATGAGGAATCAGGGATTTATTCACTCATTTTCCTTTTGGTCATAAAAGCACGCATGAAATAAATCACGCATTACAGTGAATTCTCTTTGTGTAAGAGCATATGTCTGGCTATCCACTGTACAAATCTTAAATCAGTCACTTATTCAAACTCCCAATTTGAGTCTCAATAAGCTCGCCTTCATACGGCACCAAATGAACTCATATCTAGCCTAATTAGGTTCTTCATCTTGACTTAATCAAGGCAAAATTTTCAAGATATAAGCTCCATGAGAATGTATTTAATACTTTCTCTTAATCTTGTGTCTCATCCCAGCCTGCTTTCATTAACAACTGAGGTGATCATTTGTGTAAGAAAGTCGATCTTAACCTAAGGACATAACTTTTAATAATCATATATGTTTAATCATGCCAATTAGCATCTTATGAAAATAAATCAAAATAATTTTATTACATAAAGAATTTATTAAGTACAAGTTTTATAATCTACGCAATCCTAATGATCCCGTATGTGTGATAAAAACATCTTATGTCATGGCTTTAGTGAATGAATCTGCAACCATGAAGCGTGTAGCCTGTTAACATGTATATGTTCATAATATTGATTTTAATGATAACAAACTTTAAATGTTTAATATTAAAATGTTGGAGCTATTCATTAATAAACGAAAGCATTATAATCATTCAAATTATATTTAAAAAGGTTGGATAAGTGTTATATTTCAAAATTGGAAAATGATTCTCTGCAATATCTGACTAAAAATGGTTCTGCAAATAAACGGTGAACCGCTTTCCCTTTAAACGATTAACTGATTAAAACTAGAGAGTAACAAATTGCTTAAGCTCTGACCGGTTAAGAAATCATATTCCAAGGAATCTCATTTACTTGCTATAAAACAAATCTTCTGCTATTTAAGTGGAACTATAGATCTCGGCCTTTGGTATCCTAGAGGAACTCATATAGATTTAACATGCTATTCGGATGCGGATTTTGCCGGTTATAAAGTTGATAGAAAAAGCACTAGTGGAACTTGTCATATTCTAGGTCACTTACTTGTTTCATGGTTTAGTAAGAAATAAAATTTTGTTGCACTTTCAACTACCGAGACTGAATATATAGCTGCAGGGAGTTGTTGAAACAAACACTTAGAGATTATGACATTAACCTTGAATAAATTCCTATTAAGTGTGATAATACTAGTGCTATAACTCTTTCAAAAAATCATATTCAACACTCTAGAACCAAGCATTTAGAGATTAAATATCATTTATTGAGAGATCATGTTCAAAAGGGTGATATTGCATTAAAATTTATTTCTATAGAAAAACAACTTGCCAATATTTTTACAAAACCTCTTGGCGAAGATCAATTTTCAAAAATTCATAATAAACTTGGGATGGTGAAATTTTTGCATTAACATCACTACTCATGTTATTGAATCTATTGACATTGATGGATTGATGATTTGATGATTTAGTGACATTTATGAAATGCTTAAGTATGATATATGAATGATGTGCTTGTATTTAAATTTTTGAATGTTTATATGAATTGATTGTTTTGAATACATGTGAGCTCATGAATCATGCATTAAAACTGGCCTTTAACATGTTTCGGATCAATTGAATGATCTTGGAACATATGAATGATCTTGTATTTAAATTTTTGAATGTTTATATGAATTGATTGTTTTAAATACATGTGAGCTCATGAATCATGCATTAAAACTGGCCTTTAACATGTTTCGGATCAATTGAATGATCTTGGAACATATTAATTGTTGGCCAAATATTGAAACAAATTTGCGAAATCAAAATACAATAGACGGATAACTGTTTCTCAATAAATGATGTACCGTTTAATTCCAGAAACTATGATATGATTATGCCAATTACCCTTTTACCGTTTGATGAAGTCGGTAAACTGTTTAAAAACAAAGAGCTCACTGGAATATACTCCTTAACCTTTAAAGGACTAACCTTTCACCGTTTCCTATTAATTGCTCTCTGGAAGTTACTCCATCACCATTTAAATAAACGGTTAGCCGTTTTCGTGTAGTATAAAACTGTTCTAAGGGTTTCTTCTTCCCCGTCACTTACCCAGTTTGCCATTTCCACTATTGTTATGCAGCCGAATCTTTCTCTATCCTCAAACCTTCATTTCTCTTGATTTTCTTGCCAAATCACACATATAAAATCATTTTCCATCATCATTAGATCAATTTCACTAATTCAAATCTTCAAATCGAGCCTAAAATTGAAGAATCCCAAATCAAAACCCTAAGTGCAGCTGGTCGGGTTTCGTTATTTTTTACTTGGTTCTTGTCCCTTTTCGACCACATTGCGTCTCAAAATTATATCCTCAACCCATTCTAAACCCAATAATCGGTTTATAATCTTCCACTCACATCTCGCTCAAATTTTTCAAATTTTCTTATTTCTCACCATGGCTAAGTGATGTCGGAGAACTCGAAGGAGGAAAGATATGCCTCAAAAGAATCCCATACCACCATGGACAGTCTCTGAATTTGAAAGAATTCATTTTCCCATACCCTCATTGGCCAAGCATGTCGAAGACCACTTCAATGGCAGAAAGGTACTTGATTCTTATTATGTTGACATAGAAGATTTTAGAACCTTAATTGTGCGTGGTAGAAGTGTTAGGGATATGCTTCAACCTTAGGAGCCTGCCATTGATTTTGATGACCGTGTTTATCCAAATTTAGTGCGAGTTTTCTATTCAAACATGGAAATCTCCACAACTCGCTTAGATAAGATTGTTACTCAAGTTGAGGGTGTCCCTATTGAATTTGATGTTGAGCTTTTCAACAATATTCTAGGAATTTCTAATGATAGCCATATAATATATACATCTAGGAAAGCCCTCTCATTTAGTAGTTTTGCTCATCATCTTAGTGTCCGAAATATTTGTCGCCATCGGGACTTGACTAATGACATTTGCAATTTACCTTTTCGATCTCAATTATTACCTCTCCAAGTTCGTATCCTACACACCATTTTACAACATATCGTGACACCTAAGAAGGGTCACTCGGATGAGGTCATGAGGTTAGATGTTGGCTTATTAGATAGCCGTATCACAGGACGATCCATTAACCTCGGCTATGTTATTGTGCGACAAATGCAGAGTACTCCCGCGGTTAACCACCGCTTGCTTCCGTATGGCAATATCATTACTAAGATATTGTGACGCTTTGAGGTGCCCTTTCTAGATGCAGGTTATGTGGAGACCAAATGAATTGGTCCGAAGGACATGTCTAGTATTGGATTTTCCAGACGGAATGGCAAATGGATCAAGACTTCTACCTCCAAAAACCGAGATACCTTGATTGCTCCAGAGGATGATCGGATGCTCAACGATGTTTATTGTCTCGATCAACTTTCGGATTTTAGACTAGGAGCTCATCCCCCTCCTCTGAGCCGCCGTTCTGTCCCCCAGCCTCCAGCTGACTCTGACACTAAAGAGCATGAGATGGACACTAACATTCCCTCCACTTCCAAGCCGCCTCTGGCTCCCGAACAGCCTACCGCTTCCGGGCTATTTGTTGTTCCTGAGCAACCCTCCACTTCTGAGTCACCTCCAGCTCCCGTGCAGCCTTTTGCTTCAGTTCAGCCCCCTACTTCGGACGCTTTGCAGCAGTTGGCGAATGATGTTCGCAGAATTTCGGAGAGGCAGTAGTTGATTATCGCTAGGTTGGACACTCTCTCCCGCGACCAACAGCAACTCCGTTATGAGTTTCAGACCTTCCAACAGCAGTGCATCGATCAACAGCTTGAGCTCATAGCTAGACAACGCACTCTTCTTCGTTATTTTGGTTATGATCCGGGGAGCACATCTTCACCACCTTCTTAGTTTCTGACTCTCATATTCGCACATACATTTCATCTTATGTTTTTTTTTGTGTTGCTCTTTATATTTTGTCTTGGTGTACTTTCCTACTTATCTATGATTTTGATGATGGATTGTTTTTGTGATGTTCTTGATGTTGGATGATTATATGTTGGATGCTTATATATTGGATGATTATTTGTTGAATGATGGAGCTGTTGATACATGGATACTTGTTATATATTTGGAAGTGTTTTAATCTCATTTTGTTTTTGAGGATTTGTTCCATTTTAAGGGGAAACTCTGCCAAAACCTTTGCTCACCTAAACTGGGTAATTTCTTCCTCCATTCTATCCTTTATGTATTCTTTTTCTCTCTTTTCTTTTTTATGATGAAGGGGGAGAGATTAATGATGATCATGTATAATTAGTTTATAAATTGATAAAGGGGGAGATAGAGTTTAATAAGAATAACAATTCTCTTCTAAAATGATTTTTTTTTTATTAATGCTTCATTGAGTAAAAATTTGTTTATTGGACATTTTCTTTAATTGACCATACATTTAGGGGGAGCATATATTAAGGGGAAGCAAAATATTGAATGAAGTTTGTCATCATCAAAAAGGGGGAGAATGTTAACATGTATATGTTCATAATATTGATTTTGATGATATCAAACTTTAAATTTTTTTTATTAAAATGTTGGAGCTATTCATTAATAAACGAAAGCCTTATAATCATTCTAATTATATTAAAAAAGGTTGGATAAGTGTTATATTTCAAAATTGGAAAATGATTCTCTGCAATATCTGATTAAAAATGATTATGGAAATAAAAGGTAAACCGTTTTCCCTTTAAACGGTTAACCGATTAAAACCAAAGAGTAACAAATTGCTTAAGCTCTAACCAATTAAGAAAAACGAAAAACACAAAATGTTGGAAGGGCTACTGAAATTAAACCGTGAACCATTTATTGAAACGGCTAACTGATAAAATCCAAAACGGAAGATTGTACTCATCTTGTTACTGGAAACAAACGGCAAAAGTTTAACAGAAACAGATAAAGCTAATTTGTTTTGCAGGTTACTGGAAACAAACAGCGAACTGTTAATTACAAACGGCTAACCAATAAATTCCAAAAAGGTCATTTCGTACAAATCTTTAACCGTTTAGTGTAAACAGATAGCTGAAGTTTATCTTACAGGTCTTTGGAATTTAATGGCGAAAGGGTAAGCCTAAACGGCAAACCGTTTATTTGAAATTTGGCCAATTGGTAACTTTGACCAATCTAAACGGTTAACCGTTAATGGTTAACGGTGAACCGTTTTCGGGCAGACAGTCTGTAACGGCTAGTTTTTTAGCTCCAATAGTAAATAAACTCATTCAAATTCAAACAAGGTTGATCACAACACGACCATTGAGCTTCTATTCGATAATACAATCTTTATAAAGCTTTAAACACACTCTTGCTTCATCTATTCACACATTGGGCATTGATTTGTAATCTTAAATATTGTGTGAGAGAAAAACAATTTGTAATCTTTTACTTTAAATGATTGTAAGTGTTGTGATACACTTGGGTTAAGAGATTGGAGATAATCTCTTGTTGTAAAGGTTCATTGACACATTGAAAGTCAAGTGTAAGCATTTGAAACCTTGGAGGCTTGCTTAGTGAAATCCTCAAGCCCGAAAAGTTTGGAGGCGTGGTAGTCTAATTTGTTCTAAATTTATGATCATTTTACCGAACACATGCATATTATAAACATATGTAAAATTACTTTATTGTATTCAAGAATAATAAAATTACTATTAAAATTTTTTTCCTTAAATTTCATTTTATTTTTTTAATTCATTTATCGTGTAACAGTCTTTTGATTCTACTGCAGTGTAATTAGACATTTATTTGGCAGTAATATTGCTATCTTATTTTTTATTCCCCGGTAGAGTCTTGATAAATAAATTTATACTTTATTTTGATTTTTGGCAACCGCTGTTAAGAGTCTTTGGAAACGTATAATTGGGCATATAAATAGATAACATATCATATATTGTCATCTATAAGATGCTGCTGTTAATCTGGATGAATGAGAGTCGACTTGAAGATTAGTGCGTTTGCTAACCTTTTTCATTCTTTGCCTTTTCGTTTTCAATTTCAAAAAAAAAAAAGTAGTTGATAGTGCGTTTCTTTGCATGCTTTATAAAACATAATTTAAAAAAAAATATATGTTGCTTAAATCTAAAAAGTTTAGGGCACATTTGGTATTGTTTTTTAAATATTATTTTGGAATTTTATCTTATTGTCATCTTTTGCTTTTTTGAATATTATCTTATTGGCCACTACTATCATAACAATAATGGACCAGTTTTTCAGTTTTGTGAAACGCATCTGAATTTTCCTATAGTCATGCTACTATAACTGGGCTTGGATGCTAAAGGTGGGGCAGGATGGCGCTCTGAAGGCACCGGTTCTGACATTCTGCAATAATTATAGGATTCCAATTTTAGGGTACTAATTTATATTTCACCTTCATTTGTTCCCTCATTTAATGAACGATGAATTTTATAATTAATAAAATTATTTCTGTACTATTTGATAAACTAGTATTACATTATTTGCTATATAACTTATAATCAAAATGTTAAGATCTCTAACATCATTACATTACGGTCTCCTATAAACCAAGTTCTTAATTTTGCAATGGTCATTTACTCGAATGTTTATGTTACGAGAATGATAGCCTGTAGCGGGAAGGAGAGGGAGAGTTGATCAGAATCAACTGTAAAAATGGCAAATAGAAAAAACTTCACATTTGCATACGGTTATACGAAGCAATAATTTTATTTACTGTATTTTATCTGATAAAGTTATATATTTTGGTCATTTCAGGTTGCAATAAAACGATTGAATCGCCACTAGTTGAAGGCAGGAGAAAATCTGTGAAATGCTCCCAAAGTCCATTTTATTTAACCAGTAAATTAGAAAGAGTGAGGATATAAGAAATAAAAGCTGTAAATTACTGTTCAACCGTCCGGTCACCTTACAAGTTTGTTATGCATCAAAATCCGAGGATGCTAATCAAAGGACGACCTCTCAGGAAGTTTTCTTCAAGAATTTAGATGCACTCTACCGTTTTATTCGTCCCTTCGTACTTATGGGCACTGTGAGTTCCTTGTTAATTACTTAATAGTCTCATCCACATACATATACATAGTACTGATCTAGTTCGTGATACTATATTTTGTTAAACTCCTAGTGTAGATAACTTCTATATATACATTATTATCATTTACCTTATCCCTGGTCTCTCTCTCTCTCTCTCTCTCTATATATATATATATATATAATCCTATGCTTTATTAAAGTCCATTATCTTGGACCAAATCATCAAAGCTTCTTGAGTGCAACTGACTGCATTTTTCAAAGCACGGATTCAATATTTTATAATATTATAATTGATTTTTCCACAAATCACAACATTGTAAAAACTCTTTACAATGTTGTAAACTTTTAAATTTATATTTTAAAAGTATTGGTACCCATACTTGAGAATAACTAGTTGGTACCCGCGTATTAATTATTCTCAAGTGTGGATGCCCTCATTTTTTTCTTAATGTGGACATGCTGTTAAATTTAGTGTATATATATATATATATATGGAAATGTATGTAATGACATTAATATGGCTTTGTTTTTTCATTTATGCTTATTAGGTAATTGCTATAACATCGGTTTCTCTTCTTCCCCTACAAAATCTTAATGATTTGACTCCCACATAATTCATCAGATTTTTTAAGGTAAACTTTAAGTGACAGAAAAAAACAACTGCTCATAGTGTTATTTATTTGATTGACATTAATTCTTCTTTATATGTATTTCAGGCCATTGTGCCCGGATTGCTGATGACCGTTTATGAGGTTGCTATAAACCAGTTGTATGATGTTGCAATAGACAAGGTATTTCAATAGAGACGACAGTTACTTTTTATGCTAAAAAAATAGTTAATTTTGTTGTTATATGTTGAGTGGTTTGATTGTCTCACACTGGTTGGAGAATCAGTGATACAATGACTTAAATGTTGTCAAAGTTTGGCATGGTGCATTAGAATACATCTAGAAGTTGGCACATGGTTTTGAAACTTGAACATGGATTTTACCCACCAAGTTTTGATGAACATGGTTTTTACCCACCAAACTTTGATGAACATGTTTTTGAAGGAGTTTTTAATATCCATTGCTTTGACTTCCTTGGCCTTGATTTTGCTATAAATACAAGTGCTAATGAAGAGTTGATTCATTCCAATCTTGAGATTCAAGTTTTGTAGAGAGAATTGAGAGTTTAAGAGCTTGCATTTCTAAGCTCTAATTTTAGTGATTTGAGAGTTTGGGTGTATTGGGATTTTGGGTAGTGAGATAAAATACTACAATACTTGTAACTCCTTTTCACTAGTAAAATATTTCCTTCTGTCTTCGCCCGTGGATGTAGGCTGAAAGCCGAACCACGTAATTTCTGGTGTCCTCTAGTGTGTTTATTCTTTATTTTATTTCCAATTTTATTTTAGCTGCGGTCCTGCTGCACCCACCAATTTCCTAACAGTGGTATCAAAGCTATTGGTTGTATTTTTTGGAGTCAGGAACTGTTCACGTATACGGCGTACGGCACTATTCACGTATACGGTGTAAGGCACTATTCACGTATACGGCGTACGACACTATTCACGTATACGGCGTACGATATTATTCACGTATACGGCGTACGACACTATTCACGTATACGGTACTATTCACGTGAAACGGTGGAAGCGATCCAAGAATTTTGCAGTGCAAAGCAGAGAATAGTGGTGTGAGTAAAGCAACTGTGTGGTTCTGTACATGTCTAGGAAAGTTCTGTCAAAAAGGCGATAAGAGCTTAAGGAGTCTGGGTTTTAAGTGGGACCATTGTGACCCCTCCAGTCTTTCCTGGGAACTTTCCTGGTGTGCATTCTCACACATACTCACAACTATTCAAGGTGGTACACTAGCTTGTGTGCAGTATTATCAACAAAATGGCGGCAAAGTATGAAATTGAGAAGTTTAACGGAAATAATTTTTCGTTGTGGAAAATGAAGATAAAAGCTGTATTGAGGAAAAATAATTGCTTGGCAGCAATTGGAGAAAGGCCCATGGAGATAACTGATGACAAGTGGAACGAGGTAGACGGCAACGCTATTTCTGATCTACACTTGGCACTTGCGGATGGAGTATTATCCAGTGTGGCAGAGAAAAATACGGCGAAGGAAATATGGGATACTCTCACAAAATTGTATGAGGCCAAGTCACTACACAACAAAATTTTCTTGAAGAGAAAACTCTATACTCTTCGAATGATGGAATCTACAATGGTGACCGACAACATCAACACATTGAAGACTCTATTTTCACAACTCACAACTCACAACGTTGGGTCATAATATAGAGGAAAATGAACGTGCAGAGCTTCTACTTCAAAGTCTACCAGATTCGTATGATCAACTCGTCATCAACCTGACGAACAACAATCCAGTGGAGGGTCTAGTTTTCGACGATGTTGCAGCCTCCGTATTAAATGAGGAGAGCAGGCGGAAAAACAAGGAAAACAGACAAGCAAGTTCGCAGCAAGCAGAAGCGCTATCGGTGACGAGAGGGAGATCAACAGAACGTGGTCCTAGTGGGAGTCAAAATCAGGGTAGATCAAAATCCAGAAGTAAGAAGAATGTTAAATGCTACAACTGTGGCAAGAAAGGGCACATCAAGAAAGAGTGTTGGAGTAACCAGAAGAGTAGAGAGGGCAAAGAACCTGAGTCATCAAATGCTCAGGGGTGTGTAGCAAGTACCTCAGATGATGGCGAAATTCTCTACAGTGAGGCAACAACTGTTTCAGAAGGCAGAAAATGACTTTCTGATGTCTGGCTTATAGACTCGGGAGCTACCTGGCATATGACCTCTCGGAGAGAATGGTTCCACACATATGAACCTATCTCAGGAGGATCTGTATATATGGGTAATGATCATGCTTTGGAGATCGCTGGTATTGGTACTATCAAAATAAAAATGTTTGATGGTACAATTCGCACAATTGGAGAGGTACGACATGTCAACGGCCTGAAGAAAAATCTATTGTCTTTGGGATAAATGGATAGTCATGGGTACAAAACTCATGCGGAGAATGGAATTATGAAGATCGTTAAAGGCGCGCTTGTATTGATGAAGGCAGAAAAGATCGGTGCTAATCTATTCATGCTTAAAGGAGAAACACTACAGGAGGCAGATGCATGTGTCGTGTCAAATGGAGAAGAATCAACGATGATATGGTATCTCAAACTTGGCCACATGTCAGAACAAGGCTTGAAGATTCTCTCTGAGCAAAAATTACTTCCAGGGCTCAAATCGGTAAGTTTACCATTTTGCGAGCATTGTGTTACAAGTAAGCAGCATAGATTAAAATTTAGTAGATCTATTGCTAGAAGTAAATGCATTCTAGACTTGATTCATTCTGATGTTTGGGAATCACCAGATATATCCATGGGAGGTGCAAAGTACATGGTGACTTTCATTGACGATTATTCCAGAAGATGTTGGGTGTATCCAATTAAAAAAAAGTCAGATGTATTTCCTGTATTTAAAGAATACAAAGCGCGGGTGGAACTTGAATCTGGTAAAAAGATCAAGTGCTTGAGGACAGATAATGGTGGAGAATATACAGACGGCGAGTTTCTTGCTTTTTGTAAGCAAGAAGGTATTCAGAGGCAGTTCACGGTGGCATACACTCCTCAACAAAACGGAGTAGCGGAGCGGATGAACAGAACTCTTACAGAAAGAATAAGAGCTATGTTGAGGACTGCTGGTTTACCCAATTCATTCTGGGCAGAAGCAGCCAAAACCGCATGTTATATAGTAAATCGGTCTCCATCTACAGCTATTGGGTTGAAGACGGCGATGGAGATGTGGACTGGAAAGCCAGCTGATTATTCCTATCTACATGCATTTGGATGTCCTGTGTACGTGATGTACAATGCCCAAGAAAGAACAAAGCTGGATGCAAAATCTAGAAGATGTATCTTCTTGGGGTATGCTGATGGAGTAAAGGGGTATCGTCTGTGGGACCCCACTGCCCACAAGATCGTCATCAGTAGAGATGTTATTTTTGTAGAAGATCAACTGCAAAGAAAAGATGGAGATGATGGCACTGTAAAAGAAAAGTCAGAGACTGTGCCAGTATATGTTGAAAATAATCCAGAAGATTCAGATTCTGCTGAAGCAGCACCAGAGCATGAGGAACAAGAACCAGTCGAGTCTGAGGCTCTAGAAGTTCGTCGGTCAACTCGTGAGAGACGACCGCCAGTGTGGCACTCGGAGTATGTCACAGAGATCAACGTTGCATACTGTCTTCTAACAGAGGATGGAGAGCCTTCAACTTTCCATGAAGCTTTAAAAAGCTCAGATATTGCTTTGTGGATGACACCAATGCAGGAAGAAATTGAAGTTCTACACAAGAACAAGACATGGGAACTTGTACCACTACCACACGGAAGAAAAGCCATTGGAAACAAATGGGTCTACAAGATCAAACGTGATGGCAATGACCAAGTGGAGCGGTATCGTGCGAGATTGGTGGTGAAAGGATATGCTCAGAAAGAAGGTATTGATTTCAACGAGATATTTTCGCCGGTGGTTCGACTCACAACAATCAGAGTAGTCTTGGCGATGTGTGCTACATTTGACTTACATCTTGAGCAGTTGGATGTGAAAACTGCTTTTCTTCATGGAGAACTTGAAGAAGAAATATATATGCTCCAACCAGAAGGTTTTACAGAAACAGGAAAAGAGAACTTGGTTTGCAGGTTGAACAAATCTCTATACGGTCTCAAACAGGCGCCGAGGTGTTGGTATAAGAGATTTGATTCCTTCATAATGAGCCTTGGATACAACAGACTCAGTTCAGACCATTGTGCATATTACAAGAGGTTTGAAGATAATGATTTCATCATTTTGTTGTTGTATGTGGATGGCATGTTGGTAGCAGGTCCCAACAAAGATCGAATCCAAGAATTGAAGGAACAGTTGACTAGGGAGTTTGAAATAAAGGACTTGGGACCAGCAAACAAGATTCTAGGGATGCAAATTCACCGAGACAGAAATAACAAGAAGATTTGGCTTTCGCAGAAGAATTATTTGAAGAAAATCTTGCGGCACTTCAACATGCAAGATTGTAAGTCAATTTCTACCCCACTTCTTGTTAATTTTAAATTATCCTCAAGTATGTGTCCTAGTAATGAAGCAGAGAGGAAGGAGATGTCTCGAGTACCGTATGCATCAGCAGTGGGAAGTTTAATGTTCGCTATGATATGTACAAGACCGGACATTGCACAAGCAGTGGGAGCAGTCAGTCGATACATGGCGAATCCTGGTGGAGAGCATTGGATAGCTATGAAGAGGGTTCTAAGATACATCAGAGGAACCTCAGATGTTGCATTATGTTATGGAGGATCAGAGTTTACTGTCAGGGGCTATGTGGATTCAGATTTTGCAGGAGATCTTGATAAGAGAAAATCCACTACTGGTTATGTGTTTACACTTGCGGGAGCAGCTGTAAGTTGGGCTTCTAAACTGCAGACCGTTGTGGCTTTATCTACAACAAAAGCAGAGTACATGGCAGCTACACAAGCTTGCAAGGAAGCTATTTGGATACAAAAGTTATTGGAGGAGCTCGGGCACAAACAACAGAAAATTTTTGTGTTTTGTGACAGTCAGAGTGCCTTACACATTGCAAGGAATCCAGCTTTTCATTCCAGGACAAAGCACATAGGAGTCCAGTATCACTTCGTTCGTGAAGTAGTGGAAGATGGAAGTGTGGATTTACAGAAAATCCATACTAAAGAGAACCTAGCAGATGTTTTGACCAAGCCGATAAATACTGATAAGTTTGTCTGGAGTAAATTCTCTTGTGGCCTAGCAGAAACGTAGGCTACATGTTTATGGCGAAGTAGAAAGGATGGTGTGGAGATTGATTGTTTTTCAATCTAATCTCCAAGTGGGAGAATGTCAAAGTTTGGCATGGTGCATTAGAATACATCTAGAAGTTGGCACATGGCTTTGAAACTTGAACATGGATTTTACCCACCAAGTTTTGATGAACATGGTTTTTACCCACCAAACTTTGATGAACATGTTTTTGAAGGAGTTTTTAATATCCATTGCTTTGACTTCCTTGGCCTTGATTTTGCTATAAATACAAGTGCTAATGAAGAGTTGATTCATTCCAATCTTGAGATTCAAGTTTTGTAGAGAGAATTGAGAGTTTAAGAGCTTGCATTTCTAATCTCTAATTTTAGTGATTTGAGAGTTTGGGTGTATTGGGATTTTGGGTAGTGAGATAAAATACTACAATACTTGTAACTCCTTTTCACTAGTAAAATATTTCTTTTTGTCTTCGCCCGTGGATGTAGGCTGAAAGCCGAACCACGTAATTTCTGGTGTCCTCTAGTGTGTTTATTCTTTATTTTATTTCCAATTTTATTTTAGCTGCGGTCCTGCTGCACCCACTAATTTCCTAACAAATGTCACTCCACTTAATTTAAATATTTATCTTTTGATTAGACACCTAAACATCCGTAGCCTAGTCTCCCAATAAGCGATACCAAAGACACATTTTTTAGTAGCCGAAATGTGGACTCTGTGATGGACGAAAAAGCACCGAAAGCACTTTCCCCCTATTGAGTAGAAAAAGGGATGATATATGGATACATGACGGGCGAAAAAAGATAAATGAATAAAGCTGTGACAATTTTTTTTGGTCTTTTAGTTAATTTATGAATTTTCCTCTTTAATATTTTTATTTTTTGATAAAAATTTCTCAAAATTCACTAAACGACAAAAAAATTGTCACAGCTTTATTCATTTACCACCTAAAATACTAGGCCAGCCCCGAAACATTATATGTGATGGAATAATTATCAAATCAGATTGTATACACATAATGGCAGTCACAAAGTAAATTTGTTGAGTCCACAGCACATATAATTATGCTTAATTATTTCGTTGTTCATAGTTCTTTTGCTAATTAATAAATGTGTTTATCATATTTCAAAGGTCAACAAGCCTAATCTCCCCCTTACTTCTGGTGACCTGTCCATGCGAACTGGAATAGCAATTGCTTCCTCATCCTTATTGATGGTAAGCAAATGCTAACAACACCTTTCAAATTTGTGTTTAATTTATGTTCATTAATATATAGGAAATATGGCTCTCAAAATTTGTTTTTATTGACATCTAAAGTTTTGTTATTTATAATTCATTGGTCTCAATTTTCAGAGTCTGGCCATGGGAATTATGCTTCGATCTCCACCGTTTCTTTTGGCCCTCATCATATGGTTTCTCCTTGGAAGTGCTTATTCTGTGGATGTAAGTGCCGTCTCCGCGTGAAATTCATTGCCACATTTTAAAATATTTTGTTAGTTTTAAGGTTTCAACTCGTGCTATTTTTCACAAAATGATGTTTTCATAGGAAAGCGTACAAAATGTGCACAGTATGATGCAAACATCATTCCTAAAAAAGCTTTTAAAAAAAAATCGTAACGATATTTTGCACTATTCTATGTACAGTAAATACGAGAGAATGAGAATTAGTACCCATGATGTTTAGAGAAACTAAGTGAAATCTTCTTCATGTTTTAAAATAAGTCCAAACCCTGTCGTGATAATGGTGTTAACTTTATATATCATTTTACTATTTTACTCCTAATATTTTATGATAATCATAAAATTTAAATATTTTGAGAATATAAATAAAAATGACTTATATACCCTTAATGATCAAATTGATTTAATAATGAATTGTAAATTATGGAGAAAAATTACAATTAGGAAAAAAAATCATAAATACCCATATTAGTTGTATAAATTATCCATTTGAATTACAATAACATTGGCCATATGTGACCATTGGAGCGGAAGTGCAATATATATGTTTGAATATTACAAAAAGATGAATAATCCAAAAATATACCTTGGTGGGTATATGCATTCATATGTTTTTTACCTTTTGCAGAAAATCCAACAAATTAAGCTCTATCCTACATAATAAAGTTTCTCCTCTAAACATAAATACCATAATATAAATATGTGCACTTACATACATACATAAATAAATACACAGGCTTTTATGATGTTGTGAAATGATTTATAATGATGTGAAAGGCTTTTACACTATTATGAAACCCTAAATTTGTACCAGAATTTATATATAATAGTTCTCTAGTCTGAGATTTTAAAATGTAGGAAAGTCTATGAAAACTCATAAACCATGTGATTTATGCGCTTTAACTTTTAAGCATCTTAAATCCCACAATTTTAAAGTTTTTTTCTGAACTTTCCTATACTTTAAAATTTTGGATCAGAAAAACATTTTTGTCAGCTAATTTTTCTTCATAATTTACAATTCATTATTAAATTAATTTAATCATTAAGGGTATATAAGTCATTTCACTTCATTTATATTCTCAAAATATTTAAATTTTATGCTTAACATCAAGACTAGAGATAGAATAGTAAAATGATATATAAAGATAACACCGTTATAACTGTAGGATGTTTGAACTTACTTTGAAACATGAGGGAGATTTCACTTGGTTTCTTTTAGCAATAAGGGGGTAATCCTCATTTTCCCATGGAAATATGATTGCTCCTATTTTCAAGTTGAACTTATATCACAAAATTATTTATTTTGTCAAAATTCATCTCATTGGTAATTGCCTATTCTCGATCCTGTAGCTTCCCTTTCTTAGGTGGAAGAGAAGTTCATTTCTAACTACATTGTACACCGTGCTAGAGAGGGGACTTCTACTCCAATTTGCTTACTTCATACACATTCAGCTACATAGATACAGATTATTCTTCATCTTGTCATTTGTCGGGAAAATTTTTGATGACCTAGAATTTAATCCTTTATGTCATAATTTGGTCACCTATTTTAAAATTCTTATTTCCTTTTGTATTCTTCTGTTAAAGTGGTTTGATATATTCAATGATCTAATAATATTTGTACAGAAATACGTACTTGGAAGACCAATAGCAATTACGAGAACATTGATGTTTGCAGTCGCTATTAAGTGTTGTTTCTGCTTTGTGATTTCAGTTCTCAAGGTAATTAAGAAACGTGAAAAATTAAAATGTCAAAAAAGCATGTATAGAGCGAATTAATAGTTTCTAATTTACTTGCTTCGGATATTTAATAGGATATACCTGATGAGGATGGGGATAGAGAATTTGGCATTCGAACGCTTAGTGTCATTTTAGGGAAAGAAAGTGCGAGCAATTAAAGTACAAATTTAATTTTACGCCCATCATTTAATTTTTTACTTTAAATGTTTCAGATTTTCCTTAATTTCTTACAAATCAATGTATTGTTATTCATTTTAAAGGTACTTTGGCTTTGTGTATATTTAATAGGATATACCTGCTTTGTGCTGTTCATTGCTCATGGAGCCGCTGTTATAGTCGGATTAACTTCTTCACCTTACCTGCTGAGCAAACTTGTCACAGTAAGATATTTTATTTATGTTCTTGTATATGAGAAATTTAAAAATATATCGGAGTTATTATGTCAGCCATATAATAAAAAATGATGTTCTAATATGTGTGTATTAATTTTTTAAAAATCACAATATATGTGGTGATTATATTAAATTCAATCACATATGTCATACATGTATAGATTAACTGTATTGCCTTTAATGTATTTTAGAAGTTTATTTGTGCGTGAGTGTGGTTACAATCACATATTAACATTTTTTTTTCCTCTCTTGTAGATAATTAGCCACAGCATGCTAGCTACTCTTCTGTGGCATCAGGCTCAAACTGTTGATCTCTCTAGTAAAGCGTCAACACTTTCTTTTTACATGTTCATTTGGAAGGTAAGTGATTCAACGTTTTGATATGAAATTATTTAGTCAACTCCAAGCAAGTTTTATTAAGTTATAGACTGACTTTATGTTTTTGCATTTGCAGTTACACCTTGTTGAATACCTCATTATTCCATTTGTACGATTATGAGATATCAATGGCCCAACTTTCTGTTACTTTGTTGCTTGCTACTGTAGTTGTTGTGCTGTCAATTGTGTTATATTTAAAAGAGAATAAGGTTGTTTGTGACTGATGTCAATAATATCTTGACTGAAAGTTCAAAGCTCTTCCGTTTTGACATAGATAGATTGTCATTTATTTGTTTAAATCATGGTCATTTATTTGTTTAAATCATGTTCGTTTCCATCAGGCCCTTGTTTGTTCTATGTTTCAAATTATTAATTACAATCCAAAACCAAAATGGTAAAAATCCTTCCAAGGAAAATTCAGCAATAATGCGAAAACATTTAAGGGAAGGATAAAATTACACTAATTTTTACATCATTTTTAGGACTAGGACTCTCTCATGATCTTTAATTTATTCAGGTTAAATTCACTTGATTGATTGGTGGTTAATAAATAGAAATACATGAGAAGTTAAATCTTAATTATATATTATTGCTAAAATACATGAGCACAAGATTTTAAAAACTCAAAGAACTCATATTAAAAAAGGATCTTAATCTCATTTTTTAGTCGCTCTCCAATTTATAGGTAATAAATGGCTAGCATTAGAAGTATATAATGTTATTGACTTTTAGCAATGATTGCTCAATGCTATATAATTAATTATGAGCACACAAGTGGGATTTAAATTTGAATGTGCAAGTTTGAATAATGAGCACACAAGTGGGACTTAAATTTGAATGCGCAAGTTTGAGTCTCAGTTTTTACTGAAAGATGGTAGCAGACTTCTCTAATTATTGAATTTTGATTGTAAATATACAATGAGAATTGTAACCTATTTAAAAAAAATTAATGAGCGAAAAAATGGCATACTATGGCCACAGAAATGGCAACTTCCTGCTGTAATTTTTATGGACAACCATTTTTTTTAGCAAGTCGTGGGCCAACTTTGATTAGAACTAAAGATGCCAATGAAGAATATCATCAAATGCTCTCTGGAAAATGGTACTAGAGAACTGCTTCAGTACTTGACTGTCAGTAGCACTATTGGTTGTTTCTTCTTTTTCCATTTGTTATGTAGTCGTTGGAGTTGTATACCTCTGCTTGGTTGATTATGGATACAGAGGAAATAGCAAGGTTGTGAAGCCACTGTCAATCTTAGAAGATGATGGAGAAGTGGTTTCACTTGACAAATCAATTGTGATGCTGGGGAAAAGGCAAATGTGGAACTGTCTGGTGGGTTAAATTTTAACGAATAAGAAGGTTAACACAAGGAGCTGTGTTAGGGCTGTGACACTTAATGTGTGGAAAACGGTAAAAAGTGTTATGATTAAATGTATAGGTGACAACTTATTCTTGTTCAAGTTCAACTCTGATGTAGATAAGAAAAGTGTATTTAAAGGTGTCCTTGGAGTTTTAAGAATGCTATTATTGTACTAACAGTGCCGAAAGGGGTTAGAGATCTTGCAAAACTAGATTTTACTCATGCGTCCTTCTGTATACAAATTCATAATGTCCTAATTTTATGTATGAACAAGGGGATAGCTTTGTTCCTAGAAAAACAAACTGGGGAGATCGAAAAGGTGCAGGTGAGGCCATATGGTGGCTATACAGGGCATTTTCTTCAATTGAAAGTAATTATTAATGTTACTCAGCCATTAAGAAAGTGTGTAAAACTCCAATCACCGAATGAGGAAAATGAGGTCATTATTTTACTTTTGAGGAATGAAAGGCTTCCCCATTTTTGTTTTAATTGTGGTAAAATAGGACATGTTCATTGTGAATGTTTGGAAGATAAAGAATCTAACAGCTTAAAAAGTCCATGTAGATTTAGATTTGTTGAAAGCTTCAAATCGAGTGGAGATTGGGCATCAAACGAAGTCAGTTGATGAAAAGGTAGTCAAAGTTTCTGGCTAAAATCATAAAGACAGAGCAAAGAGATTTCAACCTCAACCGTTTGTATAGGTAGAAGATGAAACAGGGTATGGGAATGTTCCAGATCATGGCTCTTTATTCAATGTTGGTAGCTAAGGAGACAATATGGTGACTTTAGGTAAAGAAGCATTGTAAGCTAGCAATAAATGAAGAAAAAAGTGGGGGCAAAAAGGCTGAAACACAAAACAGGCCCATTATAGCCAAAACACTAGCAAGTGAATTGGATGAAAAAAGATTGGCTAGCCCAGAAGCAAAAAGAACGAAGATTGATAGCCTAAGAGTATCACCAAAAGACTTTTCAAATAAGATTTTATTACTTATTTGAAAAGTCACATTAATATTTAAACCTCCAAAAGACACTCCAATTAAAATTGTTCAAATAAAAATTGATTCTCTCTCTTCAAATTTAGAGAGTTAATTTCTCTCTCTTCAATTTGTATTTTATTACTTTTTTATTAAAGAAAGAGAGAGAAGTGTTTTAATTGCTATTGACTTTTCCTTTAAAAAAATAATTATTTGATTAAAATAATATTAATTTAATTCAATTTGAAGAGTCTTTTGGAGACTATTATATTTTTTTATCCTTCTATTTGCCACATAAGTAAGCAAATAGATATTTGAAGAGTAAAATTTATAGAGGCTTTTGGAGATGCTCTAAGGGAGAACTTTGCCTACATTTCACTAGGAGCAAAATAAAAGCTTAACATGGAAGTAGAGAGCCAAGAGGAAGAAACAGGGGAGCTTATGGTAGAGAAAGTTAAGTTAATATCGGTGGAGGCTGGACACCAGCCCAGCCGACAACCATGAATGTAATTAGCTGGAACATTCGGGAATTGGGGAGCGACCAACATTCCGAAAAGCTCAAAGAATGCTCCGCATGCATAAGCCTAAGCTAGTTTTCTTTTATGAAACCAAGCTAACATCTAGGCAAATGCAAGAGAAGTTTCAGAAGCTCAATTTTGAAAATTGTTTCGAAGTCAGTAGAACAGGGAAAAAAAGATGTATAGCAATTATGTGGAAGTCAGAATTAATTGTAGAGGTCAAGTCATGTAGCAAGCACCATATTAATGCAATAGTTTGTTCTGAAAATAGAAGTTATTGGAGATGTACAGGGATCCATGGACACCTAGATACGTGCCAGAAGCACCACACATGGACACTCTTAAAAAGGTTAGCCAATCTATCCTCTTTTCCTTAATTGTGCTTTGGAGATTTCAATGAAATATTGTGGCCTCATGAAAAAATAGGAGGGAACAATAGAGAAGTTAGCATGATGCAGATGTTTAGGGACACTATTAGAAATTGTAGTCTGATGGATTTAAGTTGTAAAGGGCGTCCCTTAACGTGGTCAAATAAAATATACGGGCCACGTTTAATTGAGGAGAGATTAGACCCTTTTTTTGTGTAATCAAGAATGGAGAAACATGTTCTTAGAATTGGTAGCTGAAACATTAGAGACATGGACATCGGACCACAACCCCATTTTTATGGAAGTGATGGAAAAAGGAAGGGGCATGAGATATAATAGAAGAATTTTTCCTCAAGTACATTATGAAAATTTTTGGAGCTCCTATGATAAATCCAGAGAGATTATGGAACAAGAGTGGGTAGAGCAAAGAAGATGGTACAGTAAAGATGCAGTTGAAAAGCTTTAAAAGAGCAACAAAGGCAACAATGACTCAACTACAGTGCTGGAACAAATAAGAGTTAGGGGACAGAAGTCAGAAGTTACAGAAGATGATTAATAAGCTTAAATGGCCAAAGCAACAACATCAACACTATGAAGACGGGGAAAGAATCAAGAGCTTAGAAAAGAAGATTGATGTTTTTCTGCTGGATGAAGAAATCTACTGGAAGCAGAGATCAAGAGTAAATTGGCTATGAGAAGGAGATAAAAATACAAAGTTTTTCCATGTTAAAGTTTCATCGAGAAAGAGGAAGAACAAAATTTGGGGAATAGTTGATAAAGATAGGAACTTGACAAAAGAAGAAGAAGATGTAAAAATAAGGTTTTGCAACTACTATGCAAGTTTATTCACTATAACAAACCCCTCACAAGCCCAACTGGAAGTTGTATTGCAAAATATGCCTAGAAAGGTGACAGATGAGATGAATGAGGAATTGGACATACCTTTTATTGTCGAGGAGATATCAGCAGCTCTATCCCAAATGTGCCCAACCAAAGCTCCCGAACCAGATGGGGTTCCAGTAGCCTTTTTTCAAAAACACTGGAAATCAGTGAGCAAAGGAGTGCTGCCAACTTATCTCCATATTCTCAATGAAGGAGGTAACATAGCCTCTCTCAATCATACTTACATTGCACTGATACCAAAGGTGGAGAAGCCTAGAAATGTAATAGAGTTTAGGGCTATTAGCTTATGTAATGTAATATACAGAATAATCGTAAAAACCATAGCTAATAAACTTAAATATATGCTGCATGACATCATCTCACCAACACAAAGTACCTTTATACCAAACAAACTCATAACGGATAATGTTGTCATAGGATATGAATGTTTGCACAAGATAAGACTTAGTAGGGGGAGGAAAAATGGGCTAGTAGCCTTAAAACGTGACATAAGTAAGGCATATGATATAATTGAATAGTGTTTCTTGGAAATTACTCTAAAGAGGCTAGGATTTTCACGCAAATGGATTAAATTGACTATGAGATGTATTACAACTGCATCACTCTCAATATTGATAAATGGAGTAGAAAAATGAATGATTCATTCATAAAGGATTGAGGCAGGGCTGCCCCTTGTCGCCATATCTCTTTATTCTTTGTGCAAAAATCTTTTCAAACTTACTATAACAAGCAGAAACTTAGAAGTTGATCCAGGGATTGAAATTCGACAAAAATTTGGTAATCACTCACTTGCTCTTCGCAGATGACAATTTTATTTTTACAAGGGCCACAACTAAAGAATGCTAAAATCTAAAGCTCATTTTTTACAAATATGTAGCTGCCTTGGGCCAAATTTTCAATTATAAAAAATCCCTAATGTTCTTTAGTGGAAACACTCAAGCATGGTAGATTAAGGATATAAAGAACATATTCCAACTCAGTGTTGTGTCTAGGCATGAGAAATATTTGGGGTTGCCATCAATGGTGGGAAGAAAGAAAGTAAGTTTTTTCAATGATATAAAATTCAGAATTCTTAGTAAGATATCAAATTGGGAAAGCAAGCTTTTCTCCAGTGGAGGGAAAAAAGTTTTAATCAAAGCAATCTTCCAAGCAATCCCTGCATATGCCATGAGTGTTTTCAGAATTCCATTGAGTTTATATGTAAATATGCAAAGAGCAATACTCGGTTCTGGTGGAACTCAAAGCAAGATCATAGAAGCATACATTGGGTCAGGTGGGAAAAAATGAGTACTTCCAAAAGAAAAGTGGGCATGGGGTTTAGAGATTTATCAAGCTTTAGTAACTAAGTAAGGATGAAGGTTGATCCAATTTCCAAACTCCCTGATGGCAAAAGTTTTAAAGGCTCTGTACTTTAAGAAGACAGATTTTTTAAATGCAAAATTGGGGCATAAACCATCTTTTATTTGGAGGAGTATTCTTTGGGGTAGACAGATGCTGCATCAAGGTCTAAGATGGAGAATAGGGAGTGGAGAGCAAGTCAAGATTTATAATTGTAACTGGATTCCTAGACCTTCAACTTTCAAAATAGTGTCAGCTCCAACCCTGCCACTGGAGGCTACAGTTTTCCTCTTTATTAATGATGAGCACAATTGGAATGAAGCACTAATCAAACAATAGTTCATGTCTGAGGATGTAGACTGCAACTTGAAAATGATGTTGCCAAGAACTCTAAGACCAGACCAATCTATATGGGCTTATGACAAACATGGAAACTACTCAGTAAAGAGTGGCTACTAAGTTGCTCTAAGACTAAAATTCCCTGACTATCCAGGCTCATAAAAAACAAGTTCATTCGAGTGGGATGGAATCTAGAAATTGGATTTACCGGAGAAAGTTAAAATATTTATGTGGAGGGCAGCACAAAATCTACTTCCAACAGCATAAAACTTGTGGAAAAGGAAAATTGTGCAACAACCGTGGTGTCAAAGGTGTGGCAAACAAGGTGAAAATGTTTCTCATGCCCTCTTAAATTATAAAGCATCTTAGAAAACTTGGAGAATCACAGCATTTGCAGAAGATACCCAAGCTTTTGCTAACAAAGATTTGTTGAGTGTGTTTCAAACTGTAGCAGAGAAGAAAAGCAAAGCAGAAATAGAGCTCTTCACAACTTTATGTTGGGCTACTTGGCACTCAAGGAATCTTTTTGTCTTTGAGGGAAAGAAGGAAGACTCTCAAGTATCACTGGCCAAAGGAGAAGCAATAGTGGAATCATATAGGAAAATTAAATGCCCATCATTGCCCTCCTCTACAAGGCAGAATTGCAGAGAAAACCAGAGTTGGAAACCTCTTCCAACGGGGTGGTTCAAGGTTAATGTGGATGCAGCAACAAAGTTAGAAGAGCAAGTGGTAGGCTTAAGAGTAGCAATCAAAAACTCGGAAGGAAACTTTGTAGCAGCAGCTTAGAAGCAAGTCAGATACTTTGGAGATGTAACTGCTGCAGAAACAGAAGCAATTAAGCTGAGAATAGAAACTACAGAAGCAGTCAATTGTGTGCCTTTGATAATTAAATGTAATTGTCAAGAAGCTGTGGATCTAGCCTTAGGAAGACAAAGCAATAATACAGAGATTTGTTGGACCATTTTGGACGTCCAGGAAAAGCTAAAGGAACTACACAACCCCACACTGCAACATACTTCTCAGCTTCATAATAGCATGGCCCATTCGATTGCCAAAGTAGTTTTAGAAAGTGTAGAACCAATAATGTGGTTCAACGAATGTCCTACACATCTTTTGTACCTTTTTCAAAGTTGATTTAATGAAAGCTAAGCTTTATTCTAAAAAAAAAAGTGAAGCATTTAATAAACATCGCTGATGTTTACCTTGGGTCAAACCTCAAAACCACGTTAAACGACGTTGTTTCGTCTATTATTATTTTTTTATTCGCTCTGAAATGACGGCATTTAGGACTTAGAGTAAATAGCAAAGCAAAAGTCATTTCCTTCATCAATCGAAAGCTTCCACAGAACCCAGTTGCCCTTTCCACAGAACAACACTGAAAGATTGCCAAATACCTGTGAGGAATAAGTTGTTCAACAATCAATTTGTTAGGGACAATGCTGAAAATCAATCTTCTAGGGAATAAATTGAAAACTCATCCCCGTTCAAGCTTTTTCTTTTGCGTGATTCAGGGGTCTGCAGCTGGTTCAAAGAATGAAAAAAAAGAAGCAAGGGTTCTGCAGCTGGGTTAAACGAAAAGGAAGAAGAAGCTGATGTATCTTAGCAAATCATAATAAAGAAAAAAAAATAAAAGCATAAACGGCGTCATTAAGAGAACGAAGAGAAAAAAATAAGGGGTCTGCAGTTGGGTTGAACAAAGAGAAAGAAGAAATCAGAGCAAAGAAAAAAATCGAAGCAGAAATGGTGTCATTTTAAAATGAATAAAAAAAAAGAGTCGAAATGACGACCTATGCTGCCGTCTCAGGGTTTGGCCCAGGGCAAACATCATTTTCCTATAAAAAATTCAGTGATGAAGCAATTTTCGAGAAAGATAATTCTCGAGAAGCAAACTTAAGAATTGAGAATAAAAGTGTGACTAGTAGTATTGTGCTTCCTATTTAGGCTATGGACTATACCATAACTTATGAGAAAAGCTTAATTCATTATGATAATGGGAATCTGGAGATATGAAGTACAAAAAGCCCATCATAAGCTCAAGACATCCAATTAAGCTTGTGAAAAATGGTAAGCCCTACAAATGGCTCACAAAGCAAGTCACAGGGAACAAGGCCAACTCATAATTGTGCTAAGAGGGATACATGCATGATGGAGGTTGACCCATCGTCCTCAAAGAAGCAGAGAAATTTGGGAAAGCTCAATTTTTAAAAACGATTTCTATTGAATGTTTAGGTTTACTAGAGATATCTTTGTTCAGTAATAAATTTTTAATGGAGTTGTGGATCAGGATGACTTTTATGATGTTCATAAATCAATGGAGGTTCAGTTCCAGCCTGCCAACAACCATGAATCTCATTTGTTGGAACATTCGGGACTTGGGAACAACTGAACTGAACGTTCAGAAATCTTAATTTGTTCTCCAACAGGTCAAACCGTGTATTATATTTCTATGTGAAACAAAGATGTTGACTATCCAAATGCAAAGTGTTAAAAGAAAGCTGGGTTTTGACAATTGTTTTGCAGTGGATCAAAATGGTTTAAGTGGTGGACTTCTCTTAACGTGAATGGATGACGTTGATCTTTTTATTGCCTCTTACAGTATCCACCACATGGATTGTGAAGTAATGATGGAATATAGGGAGCCTTGGCTTTTCACATGGTTTTATAGTCACCCTGATAGCGATAAAAAAATGCACTCTTGGAATTTATGGAAAAGATTATCTTAACTTAGTCATCTACCATGGTTATATGAGGGTGACTTTAATAAGATTCTTAGTCTACAAGAGACTGTAAGAGAAAGAAGGGGGTAGCGCACAAAACTTAAGTGCAATTTTTAGAGTTTAAAGACACAATCAAGGAATGTGGTCTTTGTGATTTGGGCTACAGGGGTGTGCCTTTTACTTGAACAAATCGAAGGTTTAAGGAAGGTTTGGTTAAAGAGAGGCTATACAGATATTTATGTTCTGAGCAGTGGCGAAACATATTTTCCAATATCTTGGTTGCTCATATGGTAGCTAGGGGCTCTAATCATTTGTCAATCTGGATTGAATTTTACAAAAGAAGAAGAACATTAGAGATAGTAAGAATAGGTGGGGCCGTAGATTTAATTTTGAGGATTATTGGTCCTCATATGATGATTGCAAAAGACTGATTGAGATTTCATGGCATAATGCTAGTGCTTTGAATGGCAATAATCTTATTTCTATGTTTCTATATAAAGTGGAAAATTTGAAGGAAGTGTTGAATGCTTGGAGTAAGGAAAAATTTAGTAAGAAGAGCAGGATGTTGGTGGCATTGCAGAATTAATACAATTTAATAAATACTCGGAAAGTAGAGACAAAAATTAATAATATTTTGCAGGATGAAGAGGTTAGGTGGAGGTAGCCATCAAAGGATGTCTGGGTTAAGGAAGGGGATCGTAATACGAGATGTTTTCATGCAAGGGCTTCTTATGATCAAAGAGGTAGAGCAAAAAAAAATTAATAAAACAAGATAATAAAGGAGACAACTAAATAAGGAAACAATTAGTTATAATCAAGGCAAATCAATCTTAAAGGGAAAATGTCGTAACATTTCCCCCTCTGTTCAGGAAGCCTTGTCCTCAAGGCTTAAATTCTGGAAATTTCTACTGAATAATGTAAGCATCTTCCCATGTAGCATCCTTAGGAAAAGAATTAGTCTAATGAATCAACCATTGAACTACAGGCTTATTGTTTCTCTTAACCGTACATCTCTCCAACAATGCTAGCGACTCTAACTGCATCCTCCCATTTTTATAGATTGTAGGCAGTTCTGTCTGCTGAACATTAGCAGCTCCCAATTTTTTCTTCAAGCAAGAAATATGAAAAACTAAAAGGATTTTGGAGTATGAAGGAAGTTCTAGCTTGTACTACATATGCCCAATCTTTGAAGCACCTTGTAAGGTCCATAGAACCTAGGAACCAACTTAATATCTATTTGAAGAGCTAGAGAAGCTTGTTTGAGAGGCAGCAGCCGAAGATAAACCCAATCATTTTCCTCAAATTTCCTCTCTATCTGATGCTTATCTGCCATTTTTTTCATTTTACTTTGAGCTTAATTCAAGTTCTCCTTGAGAAGGCAAATCATTGAGTCTTTGTCTCTTAAAGCTTCATCCACAAATGCTACGAAAGTCTCGCTAGGAATGTAAGTAGTATAAGTAAGAGGCTTCTTGCCATAGAAAACCTCAAATGGGGTCATCTTAGAAGAGAAATGAAATGACGTATTGTACCACCACTCAACAACAGGACAACCATTTACTCCACTCATTTGACTTGTCTCTAGTCATGCACCTCAAGTATTGCTCCAAACATTTATTAACTATTTCGGTCTGACTATCTGTCTGTAGATGATAAGATGTGCTCATAAGTAATTGAGTTCGTTGTAGAGTGAAAAGATGTTTCCAGAATTGACTCGTGAAGATTCAATCTCGATCGCTTATTATGGTCTTTAGTAGGCCATAAAGCTTATAAATGTTATTTAAGAACACTTGAACTACATCATTTATTATGTAAGGGTGTGCTAATGCCAAGAAGTGAGCATATTTGCTCAGCTATTAACCACCACCATGATAACCTCCTTGCATTGAGATTTTGGAAGGCCTTCTATAAATCCATGGAAATGTCAGACCAAATCAGTTCTGGTATTGACAACAGCTGTAAAAGTCCTGAAGAAGCTATAGTTTCAGCCTTATTTATCTGGCATGTGTCACACTCAGCTACAAATTTACAGACATCTCTTCTCATATTCTTTTAATAAAAAGCTCTCCGTACTCTTTCTAATGTTTTCTTTACCCTCGAATGTCCACCCTCTACTCCACCATGAGCTTCTTGCAATATCGTCTTCTTTATTTCAGATTGATCTCCTAGCCGCAACCTTCCTTTGTACCTCAGTTGATTATCTATCCAAGTAAATTTAGAGTGTAAATTATGATCCAGTTGAATCTCATGGATGAGTTTTGTATATTCTCATCTTTCTTCCATTAATCTTGCAGCACGCCCAACTAATTTGCTATTGAAATGACAAGGCCATAATAGTTAGTTCTTCCCCTTCCTCATATACCCTTGATAAGGCATTTGCAGTTGTATTCTCTTTGCCACTACAACAGACGATCTCATAGTCATAACCAGCTAATTTAGTAAGCCATCTATATGCATCGGAGTTGAAACTCGTTGATCTAAAAGGAAATTTAAGCTGAGATGATTAGTGATTATCTTAAAGCGCTTCCCTACCACATATGGCCTTTATTTTTGTACTGCCATGACAGCATCCAACATCTTTTTTTCGTATGCCGAAAGACCCAAATTCTTCGGTGATAAAGCCTTGTTTAAGTAAACTATAGGTCTACCCTCTTGTAGCAATACTGCTCCTATCCCATTTCCAAACGCATCACACTCAATCACAAAAGCTTTCTAGAAGTCTGGCATTGCCAATATTGGTGTCACGCACATGATGCATTTCAGCTGGTCAAAAGCGTCTTCTGCAGCTTGAGTCCACTGAAAATTATCTTTCTTCAAAAAGACAGTGAGTGGTTTACTAACGTTTCCATAATCTTTAATGAACTGCTGGTAATAACTTGTGAGCCCCAAAAAACCCCTTAAAAACTTGAGAGAATTAGGTTTAGGCCATTACAACATGTTTTGAATTTTTGCAAGATCAGTGGCAACCCCTTCCTCTAAAATTCCAAGCCCTAAATACTCAACCTTCTTTTTACCAAAAGCACATTTTGATTTTTTTAACAAATAATTGGTTCTAAGTCAATACACTAAACACCAATTCTAAGTGCTCCAAATGTTCCTTCCAATCATTACTGTAAATTAAGATATCATAAAAAAATACTAAGACAAATTTCCTCATAAAGGATTTAAAAATCTCGTTCATCAAGCTTTGAAAAGTCGATGGAGCATTAGTTAGCCCAAAAGGCATGACTACAAATTTATAGTGCCCCTCATGAGTCCTAAAAGCAGTCTTATGAATATTAGAAGAATGCACTCTGATTTGATGGTAGCCGGACCGGAGATCAAGCTTAGAAAAATATGTAACTCCATATAATTCATCCAACAACTCATCAATGACAGGAATAGGAAATTTATCTTTTATGGTGATTTAGTTGAGGGCCTTATAGTCAATGCAGATACTCCATGTTCCGTCTTTCATCTTGACCAACAACACAAGTGAAGAGAAATGACTTACACTGTGCTAAATTGTGCCATTTTCGAGCATCTCTTGTACTAGTTTTTCAATATCACTTTTCTGTACGTAAGGATAACTATATGGATGTATATTGGGTGGTGTAAATCCAAGTTCAAGGGGGATTTTATGGTCATGTTCCCTTTAAGGAGGTAACCTCGTCGGCTCATCAAAAACCTTCCTATAATGATGCAACACTTGCTCCATATCCTGTGATTCTCTGTTACTTTTTCTACTTCCTCATCCTCTACTTGGATAGAAAAAATGTGAGTTGCTAATGCTTGAGACAAATGTTGAAGTTCCCTCTGGATGTGCTTTGGTGAAACTATTTTAGTAGGGCCTGGTGTATCACTTTTCAATACAAAATTTCGATCGCCAACAGAAAATTCCATCATCAACTCCTTGACGTCCCATAATACAAGTCCCAATTCAACAAGTCATTGTATTCCGAGAACCATATCACATCCTCCCAATGGTAAAAGCCTTAAATCTATTAGCCTAAAGGGCTATACATAATGTAATTTTAATGATAACAAACATATGTTTTAAATAATTTGAAAAATATTGTATTTCACATTTCACGAGTTCTTGAAGGATAATATTTACGATGAAGTGAATCATGTGAAATCAAGTTCAAGACACTCAACAGACAACGGTATAATCAAGAATAAAGTTTAGAGTTCAACGGACTCATTACAATTCTTGTAAAGCTAATATGATTTAATATATGAATGGTTTAGTATTTGAGAAGTTCAAGATTTTATTTAATAAATCATCATTTTTCATAAACCAAAGGTTTAGCAATTATAAGAAAAGTATTTTAAGCAATTAATTATTTTTCAATATGTGGACTAAAATGAAAAAGTTTTACGATCTTTAATTTTAATAAGTATTGTTTTGAAGAGTTAGACTTATTTGTAAACATTTAAAACCTTTTAGGTCATACTATAATTTCTACAAGTTTAGGGCTAAAGTGTAAATATTAAACATAGACATAAAGTTAGCGGCTAACCGCCTGAGGGCTAGCGGATAGCCGCCTAAGGAAAATTTCATATTTTCAAATTTTGGACTAAATTGAAAAGCTTTTGAGAACTTTGAAATTTATAAGTATTTTGTTAAAGTTTGAAAAGGACTTCTTTGAAAAATATTATTATCTTTTGGGTCATATCATAATTTTAAAAAATTTTATAAATGACAAGTATTACTTAGAAATTTTGAAATTGGACCTGTTTGTAAAGTTCTATTACGTTTTGGGCCATATTGTAATTACAAAAAGGTTTGGGCAAAATTGTAATTTTATAAACAGTGTTACCGTAACAAAATTCAAATTTAACGATAACTTTACTATTCTAAAGCGGGGAGCCAGCTAAATTAAGTGGCTAGCCGCTTGCTTACTAGAATTTGCCTCTAATGGCTAGTTTTTGGGCTTTAGTTATAAAAACTCAACTCTAACTTCAATTTTAAGACTTTTGCAACCATAAACAAGATCATATAACATATTTTGAGCTTCCAAATCATAAATTATCATAGATTAAATCTTTATTGAGCTATCATTTGTATATTCACTTTAAAAGAGAGTTGTTTGTTGTAATATTCATTTCTTTATTAAATTTTTGAGAGTTTAATTGTGAGAAACACTTGGGTTAAGAGATTGGGGGATAATCTCTTATTGTAAAGGTCTATTGATATCTTAGAAGTTAATTATAAATATTTGAAGTCTTGGAAGACTTGGATAGTGAAATCCTCACGCTTGGTTTACTTGGAGGCGTGGATGTAGGTGGGGATTGCCGAACCACGTAAAAATCTTTATGTTTGCTCTCTCTTCCCTTACTCTTTTATTTTTTAGTATTGTTAAATTTATTATTTTTTATTTGAGTATTGTGAAATTTATTTTTTTTATTTGAGTATTGTTAAATTTATTGTTTTTTATTTCATTAAAGTATTAGATCAAATTGTTGTGCGATTTGTTTAGCTTATGTTTTAAAAACCCAATTCACCCCCCCCCTCCCCTCTTGGGTTGCATAACTAGCATTTCAAAATCAGCTCGGAATTCCTCTCCTTGAATATTCAACTTCAATTGCCATCAAATAGCATCACTAATTATTTTGGTTCCATCTGCCACTAATACAATCATTGGACTAACACATTGAAGTTCGCAGCCTGTTCTTTTTGCAACCGTAGGGTCAAGGAAGTTGTGAGTACTTCCAGAATCAATGAGTATGGTGATAGCTTTCTTTTTTATGCGGCAAATTCTTATAGTTTGGTGAGTGTTAGACCCACATACGGCAAGAAGGGAAACTTGAGATTCTTCTTTTCCTTCCACTTTGTCAACTCATTTGGCTCTTCACCCTCGCTATCTTCACCTTGTAATAGATGAATATGTTTCTGTTTGCAAACATGACCAGGCTCATACTTCTCATCACAATAATAACAAGGCTTTTTTTTCTCTCCTTTCTTGCATCTCTGCTGCAGAAATCCATTTCACAGGTGGTAATCGGCTATTGTCTGACTTTTTTGGCACAAAAGAATTCATTGTACTCACCCCACCTTTGTTAACCCCTTTGGCCTCCTTAAGAATTGCTTCTATAGCTCCTTCTTGTAGCAAGGCTAAATCAATAGCTTGGGTCAGAGTGTTCGGTTGAAACATGGTGACTTGGTTCTTAATGGCATCCTTCAAGCCACTAATGAAACATTGAACAAAGAAATCCTCTAGCAGCCCCTTTGTTCTAGCCATCAATGCCTCAAATTGTTCTTGATAGGCTTTTGCTACAGTAGTTTGCTTCAGCTTGGTTAATTGCCCAACTATACTATCATAAGCACCAGGACCAAAACGAGCAACGAAATCTGTAGAAAAACTCTCCTAGTTGATAAAATTGCATGGCCAGCTTCATACCCCTGAAACTATTCGAGGGCATGTCCCTCTAAATGGATCGACACCATCTCTACTTTCTCTTCTTCAACAATTCCATTGATGTTGAAAAAATGGTCACACTTGTAAATCCACCCACTAGGATTTTCACCCTTGAATTTGGGAAAATTCAGTTTGGAAAATCAAGTTTGAACAGAATTCTTACCAGTATGATTATTATTCGAACCCCTATTGGTTGAAGTACTTTCCCCCGTTGTTGGAATCCCTTGTCTTTGTTGTTGTGGATTGATCAAGTTTCAGGCTTATAGCAGCCATCATCTTAGACAAATCCGATAAAAGAAGGCCGTGTTTTTCTTAGGTCTCCTGCAACTGCTTCAGAGACTCATCCACATGCTTTTGCTCTTGTGTTCTCACTCCGTCAGCCATTTGGTGCCAAAATCGAGCTCTGATACCAAATCTTATGATCAAAGAGCTTGAGCAAAAAAAAAAAAAAAAAATTCTTGAAGTTTTATCAAGTTTTTTTTTCTGATAAAAAAAAATTAACCCCCCAATCGAGTTCTTCTTATACAGAAAAAACAAGAAAATAAGCTAATAAACGAAACAACTAAATAAGGAAACAGCTAGCTAGAATCAAGGCAAATCAATCTTCAAGGGAAAATGCCGTAACAGGGCTTCAGTTAGACGAAGAGAAATAGGATTGATGGGCCGTTGGATTCAAACAACAGATGGAGAGAAGGGCTTGTAAAAATTACAGCAGAGGTGTACAACTACTTTACTAATATATTTACCTCCTCAAATCCTTCTCATGATTCGATTGATAATGTTATTATTGATTTGGAGCCTAAAGTTACAGAGGATATGAATCAAATGATAGACAAAGCCTTTATGGAGGAGGAAATTCGCCTAGCCCTTTTTCAGATGCATCCCTACAACGCTCTTGGACCTGATGGACTAAATGCTGGATTTTTTTCAAAAATATTGGCATATCATCGGCGAATTAGTAACAAATGTTTGTTTTCATATTGTGAATGATGGGGAGACATCTCTTATTTGAATAAAACTTAAATTGCTCTGTTCCTTAAAATTAAAAAGCCAAAAAAGGGTATCCGAATGCAGGCCTATTAGTCTCTGTAATATTATCTATAAAATTATTACAAAAACAGTGGTTAAAAAGATAAAGCTGGAAATCAAAGCGCTTTTGCATCAGGTAGACCTATTATAGACAATATAATGTGGTTATGAAGGTTTACATAAAATTAGATTAAGAAAAAGGAGAAAAATGGTATGATGGCTCTGAAGTTGGATATTAATAAGCTTTATGATCGCCTGGAATGGGATTTTCTAGCAAAGGTGATGCTAAAATTTGATTTTATTTTGCGTTGTATTATAGCTTCTTCCTTCTCCGTGTTAATTAATGGAGTTCCATCAGGCAATATAATCCCTAAAAGAGGATTAAGACAAGGCTGCCCACTCTCTATTTATTTTATGTGCCAAAGCTTTTTCATGTTTATTACAAAATACTATTAGTGCGAACGTAATTCATGGTGTTGATTTTGGGCGACGTGGTCCTTCCATTTCTGACTTTTGTTTGCAGATAACAGCCTCGTTTTTTAGAAAGCCTCAGTGGATGAGTGCCGACACCTTAAGAGAATATTTGAGAAGTTCTCGCTTCTGGCCAGCTGTTTAATTTAAAGAAAATCTTCAATACTTCTCAGTCTAAATGTACAGGCTGATGTCCTTGCAAAATTGAAGGAGGCCTTCCAGCTGGAGGTTGTATCTCATCTTGAGAAATATTTCAGTTTGCCTTCAATGCTTGGCAGATCTAAATATCAAAATTTCAGTGTGCTGAAGGAAAAGTTTTGCAACAAGGTTAATCACTGGAAATCAATGTTGTTTTCTAGTGACGATAAAAAGGTTTTGATTAAAGTTGTTGCCTAGGCGATTCTAACCTATGCCATGAGTCTTTTTGAGCTTCATTTAATCCTTTATGACAATATTCAAAAAATCATTGCAAAATTTTAGTGGGGATCCAATGTGACGGCAAGGAGTATTCACTGGATGGATTGGAAAAAGATGTGTGTGCCGAAAGAAGATGGTGGGTCTAAGCTTTCATGATCTCGGAGCTTTTAATCAAGCACTTCGTGGAAAGCAATGCCGGAGGTTGCTTCATTGCCCAGAATAATTAATAGATATTTTCCGAAAGGGGAGTTCATGAAAAGTAAGTTGCGATTGAACCCTTCGTATGTATGGAGGAGTTTACTTTGAGGAAAGAAGGTATAGAGAATTGTTCTAGATTGAGAGTAGGTGATGGTAAATCAATCGTTGTCTACTCAGATAGATGGCTGCCAAGCCTCATATATTCAAGCTAATATCACCAAAGGTTTTGCTTGATTACAATATGGTTGCTGAACTTATTGATAGAAAGGGCTGTTGGAATGAACAACTAATCTGACAAAAGTTTCTCTTAGTTTATGTCAAGTTAATTCTAGAAATTCCTCTTCCTCATGCTTCGAGACAAGACAAATTAGTCTGGGATGATGATAAAAGTGGAATTTATTCAGTGAAGAGTGGTTATCAAGTATCTTTAATGATGAAACATCCTGAGAACCCTTCTTGCTCTAATGGTGCTCAAGGTGGATTTAAGTTCTTATAGTTTTACTGGGTACTAAACAAAATTAAAATATTTTTTAAAGGGCCATCAACAACTTGTTGCCAATTAACGGAAACCTCTGTAAGAGAAAAATCTTAACTGGCTCTTGGTGCCCTAGAGGTAAACTTGATTATAATACTTGTGAGTTGAATGAACCAAGTTTTGTTTCCAGAAACAACCGCGTTTTGGAGCTGTAAAACCTTCATTAGCTCACGTGCTGCTAAGCTGGTTCTTAACTGAAAACGATTTAGTCGAAACGACATCGGTATAGCGCGTTTTACATATCAGTTTAAGTAACCACGTGAGGAAGCATGTGATGAAGGTTATTCTGAGTTCGTTGAAGGTTGTTAACCACGTGTCAACGAGCTGTACAATCTGGTAATCAAACTGACTGCCCGAACAGAGTCTATAGGCTGGGTTTTGGGGAAATTCAACAACGATTTCATGAGTCTTGCTGTGAGGCTTTTGTGAGAGAGAAAGTATTAACTTGTTCTCTGTAAATTCTGTTGTAAGGCTCTGTAACAATCTCCATTGATTGATTCAATAAAGTTCATCTTGAGGCTTCTCCCGTGGACGTAAGCTGAGCATTCCATACTTAGCTGAACCACATTAATTTTTGGTTTCTGTGGGTTTCCTTTTTCTAGTTCTTGTTAGTGTTTTAGTTCTTGTTCTTGTTGTTATTGAGTGAGTTTGTCTAATTAGATCTTGGGGTTGTGCAACTTGCATTGACTAGATCACAAGCATCCTGGGCAGTGATCAGTTTAGCTTGGTTTATAGGTTTGCTGTTCACTACAATACTACTATGCATGCTCTGGTGAAGTTCTCCTCTTTTGGTGCTTTATGGGAAATTCCTCACTTAAGCTTCAAGGAGCCGGCCTGGACTATAATGGAAAAGGGTAATATAAATTATTTTGGCTTGTTTATGGTGACAACCAAGAGTATTTGGAGTTAAGGGATAATTGGATATTTAGTAAAGGGAATTGTTGTCCGCTACTAACCTATAACAGAGCAATGGATCTGTTGCATTCTTATAGATCTCTCTAAAAGGATTCCCCAGATAAGTTAGTCTTGAGAAGAGACTCTTCCATTTAATATTGGTCTCTCCCTGATGTTTATTGGAATAAAATGAATATAGGCGTGGCTGTAAATTATAATGGAAGATTGCTTGGTTTAGAAGCAATTATATGGAACTCCCAAGGAGGATTCATGGTTGCAGCAAGTTGGAGATATCATTTTCTAAATGATGTTGAAGCACTCGTTAGTTATAAAGTTTAAAGATGGCCAAATTAATGGGGTTTTATCCTTTGATTATTGAATTGGATAAAAAAAATATGTGATTAGGCTGATTACTAGCAAGTTTGCAAGCAGAAGTGAGATAGGATGGTTAGGTGACGAGTTTCAAGATCTAGCCAAGGATGTTGCTAATTTAGTGTTTAAGTATGTACCTAAAGCTTGTAATTCAGTGGCTCACAAGTTGTCTAAATTGGCATAGCCAAATTGTTGTCTTTGGTTGAAAGAAGCTCGTGCAGAACTCATGGCTTTGTTATCTTGTGATAATTGTTTGTCTGATTAAAGTTTTAAGGAGATTGTTATCTTACATAATTATAACTAAAAGCTTAATTAAAAAAAAGTATGGGCCACAAATATGACAGCAGGGAGAAAATATCATCTTCATTAGTAATTATTAGTTATAATTACTTTATCCTGCTCTCTCTCTCTCTTTTTCACTTATTTTCTTAAACTTTTTAAGTAAACTATCTAATTGATATGATTATTTTCATTCTCTCCCTAACGTATTTTTTTTTAGAAAGAAAAAAGTTTTGAATATAAGTGAGACCATTTGCATTAAATAATTATTCGAACATTCAAAATTTAAGAAATTTTTTTGTTCCTAAAATATCATTAAAGTAATTTGTTACTAAGGATAGCTTTTTAATGCAGGCGCCCTCATTTTTTTTTTCCATGCGAATATGTTTTTAAACCATAGGATTTAATAGATTCAGATTTTGATACTATTAAACCACACAATTTTATAATGGATTAAAAAATAACACTATTAAACTGTATGGCTTGACACAGATCCACATTTAAAAAATAAGAATGCTCGCATTTGAAAATGGTTATATATATCATTATAAATAATTAGACAAAATGAATATTCTTTTAAATTTGCGTGGCGAGAGTTTGCGGGTGAAAAGGACGATTGCAATGATTTTATATGAACAAACAAACGTTTGATAATTAAGATGGATATATTCTATAAGAGGAAATTGAATTTAAGAATTCCCTTAAAGCATATTTGGACATGAAATAGATGGCGCTTTTTATGTCGTATGATAGGAAATTAATTTTGCGGAAAGACTTTAAAAAGCAATATTCAATTAAATTGCGTCGAGTCTTTAAGGCATGGATGCCGTAATATGTTTGATAAATTGACCAATTAGGTGTTTGATGAAATGCCAGATATTCAAATATTGGTGGAAAATCAACTTTCCTCAACATCGCATGAAGATGAGCATGCAGGCAAGACTAATAGATGATTTAATTAAGAATAAGATTAACGATGTCAAAATAAAATACGTACGCAACAGCTTGTGCTTATCATTATATACTATTGGGGTTCTCCAAGTTACATTTAGTGTAACTTACAATAGGTAAAATTTATCTACTGGCTGGCCAGACCTTATAATTTTATTACTTATTTTTGCACCGAAAATTTAATTATAAGTTATAAAAAAATATGTAACTCAGAAAAGCCCCTATTATACATGTAACTAATACAAACTAAGAAGTTGGAATAATAGAATCGATGTTTTGATTAAAGATTACATATTTTTATTTACAATTCTACTCTTTTATCACTTAATTTGATCTGTTAGTCAAAGTGACGCCTAGCTCCCATCACCAGGAAAACTCACACAGCTGCATGCAAACTTGAACGAGGAGCACTTGGTTGGGATTGGGGGTATGGGATGGGTTGAATAGGGTTGGTAAAAATTCAACCTAATCCATTATTGAATTGGTTTAGATAAGATAAACCTAAGCCAATGAAATAAATATTTTAACATAACTTAATCCAACCCTTAAATCATCAGGTTGAGTTGAGTTGAATTGGATTGATTGAGTTGAAGAATAAATCAAAATTAAAAATTAAAAAAGAAAAAATATATGAAAACTTGAAATGAAACTTATTAAAATGAGATTTAAATTTATTATATATGAAAATTCCATTCACTGTCTAGTGTTTGACTAAAGAAAGCTACAAAATCATCTTAAAATTAAGAAAATTTCAACAATGAGCTTCTAAACTTTATTTTCGACTTCCCGCATCTCTTTTTTGAATTCTAAATTAAGACCTTCTACATAATTAGCTAGCATCATGTCCAATTACAAAATAAATGTGATATATAATTATGTATTGTTAAGTATTTAAAAAAAGAAAAATTAAAACCAACTTAATTTTAAAATTAAACTTAGAAGATAATAAGATTACCTAAATGAGAGAGTGATTTTAGTTCTAAAACTAGAGTGTAGAGCAATACATACGAGAATGAATTTTTTCTATTAAAAAATAAAAAAAGAATTAAAAATTAGGTTAGCTATTTAGGGTTTAGAATTTTATAAAAAGAGTTAATTACGATGAATTCATCGAGCCCAATCCAACCTAATTATTAATTGAGTTTAAAAAAGGAAAATTATCATTTTACTACCAAAATTTTACTCATATATCATGTTAGTACTAAGGTTTGCTGAAAAGTGCATTTTACTACCAAAGTTTTGCGCCATTATCAATTCACTACCATTTCGAAAGTTAATGTTTAACAGAAATTGAGTTAAAAGTCGATTTTACCCCCAAGAGTTTGGTAGCAAAATGATAATTCGCCTAAAAATTCGGTAGTAAAATGATAATTCCCTTAAAAACTTGGTAGTAAAATGATAATTTATCAATCAAATTAACAGACAATTTTACTCTTACATATGGAAATGTCTTTGATGCCCTTATGACATCAGTAAATTTTTAACATTGTTAACGGAATAGTAGTGAATTGATCACGGCGCAAAACTTTGGTAGTAAAATGCACTTTTCGGTAAACTTTGGTACTGACATGATATGTCAGTAAAATTTTGGTAATAAAATGATAATTTTACTCTTACAGCTGGAAATATCTTTGATGCCCTTATGACATCAGTAAATTTTTAACGTTGTTAACGGAATGGTAGTGAATTAATAACGGCGCAAAACTTTAATAGTAAAATACACTTTTCGATAAATTTTGATACTGACATAATATGTCAGTAAAATTTTAGTAATAAAATAATAATATCCCTTTAAAAAATTTAACTCAATTAACCTATTATAATCCACTCATAAAATTAAATTAAATTAAATTAAATTGGATCGAGCTCCTAGGTTGGATTGGGTTAGTCCCTCCCTAGTTAGGACCACAGCGTAGCTAACCAGACAAATAATTAATTAATACTGTTAGGATAAGATATGCATGGAGTTAAAAAAAGATTAATTTTGAACTAATATATAGCTTAATAGCTAGCTATATGATTCCGACCTGCACGGCACAGGTACAGAAACTTACTTGCAAGCAAGTCGCGGTTGGTGTGGTATTAGTCTACATTTTTCTGACTTCTTGTTAATAAATTAATGGATTACTCATTTTCGGCTTATTAGTTTTTCTCTCAAACTGTGTGAAACTGGCGCCAAAAGTAAACATCCTACAGCCACTAGACTACCAGAGGCTGATGAAGAGGATTTAAAAATCAACCCTTTGAATCAACTGCTTTGATCGTGATGTAACCAATGTTTGGATTCTCTATTTCAAATAATAAAATAACAAAAATATCTTTGTCTTTCCTCAAACTGTCAACATATGCATGCCATAAATTTATTCGAGTGTTGACGGGGCTAGCAAGCTCAAGCATATTTGAGGCTATTGGCCAAATTGTTTTAGTAAGCCACTTGTCCTTTCTTCACCCAAATCTGAAAGCTCCACATGCAATTTTTTTTTTTTTTTTATGTTATGAAAAATATGTAATCTTGATAATTGAGATATGATAACAGAGCCTTCAAGTTCCGTCAAAAATTATTATTTTTTTAAGCAATACTTATCACTAAGAATAGCTCTAAATAAGGGAGAAAATTTAGTATAAAAACTAACGTTACATCAATTGTATTATAAAATTTTTGTAAATGTTACATCAAAAATATTATAGAATTTTTACAAAGGAGGAAATCTCTAGTGTTATTCTATTGGTGGGAATATAGTAGTAATACATCAGAAATATTATAAAATTTCTCCAAAAAGAAAACCTCTACTATTACACTATTGGCAGGATTATGATAGTTGACATAGGGAAGGATAACAACTAAAGTAGGAAATTAAACAATAATAAATTACCATTCTTTTTCTTTTTTCATCTTAAAAAGTAAAGTAGCTTAAAAAGTATATTTTTAGTACTGACGTCCCAATTAAAACTGGTTAAAAACTAATCGATTAAGCTCTTAGGGGAAATAAATTACTATTGTTAATTACATTGAACTATAACTAAGCTACCAATTAAATAGAAAAACATTTTTCAATTTAGATATAAAATAGATACCAATTATTAGAAAATCCATAAAAGAAAAAAAAAATCCATCTTATAGTAAATTTTCTTATCTTATAATGAAGTTTTTTGTCCTATAATGATACTGTGTACTGTGGTAAGTATATCAATACTGTATCTTTTAACGTGGTACCTTCACATCTAATTGGCACAAGAAAATCCCCCAAGTTACTTATCAGCGAAGTCATGACTTTGTATTGTTTATGCATTCTAAGTTTTATTGTCTCAGTGACAGTAATAGGAATATAAATTCTATGAAAAAATTATTGTGTACAAATTGATATCATTCAAATAATGATTTTGTACTTTTACCACCGGGTTCCCCTTAGTATATTTTCATTCGCTGTAATAACTTTGACATTTTCATTTAGGTGTCTAACCAATTTATTGAATGATATATTAACTGTTCCAAAGAGAGTTTGTACATATATCTCTAGCATTACGCTTACCAAAATAATAATAACAATAAATAAACTAGTGCTTAAGTTAATTTTGATATTTGCATTTCAATTTTGCTACAATAACTTCACATTCTCTTTGGATTCGTTTGTAACCCGCAGTCACTTCTTGTTACAAAAATAGAGAGGGGAACAATTTTGACGCCTCAAGCTGAAAAAAAAAAATTAGGGATCACATAGATTTTAGGGTTATTTTGGTTTGATTTGTATAATAATTGTAAATTATAAAATGATTAGAAGAAATATTGATATTCATAGGGCGAACTCAATGAAGGCCCCCGAAAGACTGCTTTCATATTCTCTTAAAACTAAACTAATTTTAATTTGTAACTCTTCTAAGGATCAGTTTGGGAATGCTGTATTTTTTAAAATAATTGTTGTTAACTGTGCTATAAAAATAATCAATTATAAAGAGAATCAATTAAGTGTTTGGTAAATCTTATTTTAAAAAGTACTACGAGTTTTGAAAGTAATTATTGGTGTTTAGTAAAATTTATTGTTGAACTGTTGTGAGAAAACGAATAACTAATAAAATGTACATAATGTAGGATAAAATTTACTTACATATATAAAAAACATGTACATAAAATATTTTTAATTATGTATTATAATAACTTTAACTAAAAAAAAATTATATCATATTGCCGTAGAGATCTTTTGATGTAATGTAAAATATAAAGAAGAAATAGAGTAAAGAAAAGAATGAATGAATTATAATAAAAATTATTGAAATATTGATGTCGTTTCCAATTTAAATAAGGATAATTTTGAGTTTAGGTAATAATTTTAAAAATATTTATGAAATTTTATTAAAGTATAAAATTGATTTTCAAAATCAGAATTTAAAAGTTACTCATTTCCTTCTTTTCAAAATCAGTTGCAAGAGAGTCGATTTTGGCAAAACTAATTTTTATTTTTTTTACCAAATACTAAAATTAACTTTAGATTTTCAAAATCACTTTTAAATCTCCCAAAAACAATCTCAAACGGGCTCTAAGTTTTCAATTTTTTTTAAAAATTGTATGACATATTTAAACCACGTTGAATTCTTTTGGATTTTTTTAAAATTTAGCCTAATATTCATGATTTATTGACTGGTGGGTCTTTTAAGCCTTAATTTTATATATCATTAGGTCTTAAATGCATAATATTTTAAAAAAATATTCTTATTATTTTAATAATTTTCATCGTATAATCAATAAATTTTCATTTATATTATTTAAATGAATCGTTCTTATCTCTAATTCCTCTATGTTTGTCATTATTTGTATTCATATAGATTTAATGTCTCCCATTTCCCAATCGCTACCTTTTATCACTAAGAAGGAAGATTTCCTCTATAATTATAGTTTGATTAGGATGAAAAAACTTACTGAGTTTCCACGCAAAACCAGCCTAGACCCTAATCCCTAATAGACTTCGACGTCACTGCTACTGACATGCCACAGTTATTCTTTGCTTTTGTCGTCGTCTTCAAAAAATTTGTATTTGAATTTGTACTATGCTTCCTTTAGATTAAATTCCTGTGTCTGTAACTGTTGATATCTATCCTTTGTTACTATATCCTTACAAAATCTTTCATTTTCCTGTATTTTTAACTATTTGTTAGCACCGTCATAATAAAATAATAAACAACAATACTTTTTATTTTATGTTGATATTTTACAATTTTAAAAATAATCATACAATAATAGCCCTATATTTTATTGTTTAGCCTGATACATATATTTATTATTTTGTGATATAGCCCTTTCAACTTTACTAATTTTGCTTTTGTATTATGCGTACGGTTGAGTAAATTATTGAGGGACCCGATTATAATTGAGTATATCCTACAGCTTTGTCCGACTCTTTTGACAAAAGAAGAAAAAAGAAAAAGGGGGGGGGGGGGGGGGAGAGAGAGAAATTTATATAATTTTGTCTTGAAGGGATTGTTCTTCAAAAGTTAGCTATATATATATATATATAATGTTTCGTATCGAAACATTAAACAAATTAATTAGAAAGGAACACAAGAGTATTATACTTGAGTGACTATAGGTAAGTATTGATTGAACCAAAAAATTATGACGCAAAATGATACGTTAACTATCTAAACGAAATTGACTGAGTGATTTTGATTGATACATTAATAAATGAAGGTAATAAGAAATTTTAAAAATAATCATACAATAATAGCCCTATATTTTATTGTTTAGCCTGATACATATATTTATTATTTTGTGATATAGCCCTTTCAAGAAGAGAGAGAAATTTATATAATTTTATCTTGAAGGGATTAGTCTTCAAAAGTTAGCTATATATATATATATAATGTTTGGTATCGAAATATTAAACAAATTAATTAGAAAAGGGACACAAGGATATTATACTTGGGTGACTATAGGTAAGTATTGATTGAACCAAAAAAATTATGACGCAAAATGATACGCTAACTATCTAATCGAAATTGACTGAGTGATTTTGATTGATACATTAATAAATGAAGGTAATAAGAAATCAGTTTCAGTCATCCTTTCGTCTCGGGACAAGTACATACACAAATAGCCACTCTAGCTTCCAATGGATTGATTGGCACAAACATGTAAATGTCAATTAAAGATGGAACATTAGAAAAAGATATACAATTTGAGACAAATTTGGAATACCTTGTCAGCAATAGAATGCTGGTTACTGCTTAGTAATTACTCGTCGGTTATAAATTCTTTGTTGATAGTATCTCTTCGTCAATTGTATGAAAAGAGTAAATACACACGCGCACACAAAATATAAACATGGTAAGAATCAAACAAACGGAAGTTAAAAGTGGTATCCAGTTCGCAGAAATGAGTGCAGAAAAGATGGGAAGAAAAGAGAAGAAAGAAGAGAAAATGACAGGAGAATTCAATTTATGTTGTCTGATTTTTTTAAAAAAATTTCAAGAGAGAAAAGAAATTAAATATTTTTGTTTTCGATGCTTTTAATGTTTAATTTTAAACTTTTCAATATTTAACTAAATAAATTTATTTTGTTTTGTTTTTAAATAAATCACTGTTTAACACCAAATAAAATATCAATAACTGTTATTATTTATTCAATTTATGTTGGCACCCTCTCATATTTCTAATTTTTTATTTTTAAAATTATTAACTTAAAAAATATCAATAATATTATTTGACAAAACAAGTCATAAATAACAGTTATTCAATTAAAATAAACTAATTAATAGAATTTGACCTCTTAACTCTTTGGTGAAGGAATAAGGATCCATATTCCTAAATTTGATGAAATATAAATCTCAATGGAAATTGAATTCCACCATTCTATTGCCAGCTGAACAATGGAAGGGGACAGAGAATCAAAATCATTTCCTCTCCCCTCATCTATCACCATTCACCAAGTTCCAACCGAACACAAAATAATACCGGTAAATTTTGGAGCTAGAATTGGAAATTTTCAGGAGATTATAGAGGTAGCTTTTTGGAAGTCAAAGCCTATATATAATAATTTAGACTGAAATGTCAAAATATTAACAATTATTGGCCAAACTGACAACATAATATATTTTGTGGGTTGACATTTTTTAATTTGCGGGAGATCAGTACTGGAATTATTGTTTGTCTCTTTCTTTTCATAGGCTTGACTAGAGCCCAACCTTGTCGATGTCAAAATAAACTACGAGTAAATAACACTAGTTAACAAACGGCAAAGCTTATCTTACATAAACTGTACGTTACAGTTACAAATTTTTGAATCCTCAGAAAAGTTAATAATTATGAAAAGTTAATAAGTTTTAAAGTTTTATTTTAAACCCCAAGCTACAACCAAGCTGCACTGCAATTGTCCTTCAATTTTTTTTTAAGTTTTTCATTTATATTTATAGCAAATTCAGTGCCAAGTTTTTATTCTATTGAATCTCTAACTTGTTTAATTTTATATTTATTGAATTTTTATTCATTATATTAATGATTTCTTACTTTAATATATCATCATCTTCAATGTTGAAGTCTTTTATTAATTGTTTAACTTTATTAAATTTTTTACTCATTTGATCCCCTAACTTTTTAATTTGTTTTATATTTTCTTTATTAAAATTATTAATTTCTAACATTTCATTTGCTTTTTCTATATTATTTATAAATAAATTTGGGTTTCCTAATTTATTTAATAAATATAGCGAAATTTAATTTAATTGATTATTTTCCTGCATGTCTAAATCATTGATCGGATCAGAGGATTAAAATCTTTCATAAGAAAATTCTCTTTGTATATAGCTAGAATGTGGTATCGTTTGCTTTTTCTATTTCATTTATAAATAAATTTGGGCTTCTTAATTTATTTATAAATATAGTGAAATTCAATTTAATTGATTATTTCCCGCATGTCTGAATTATTGATTGGATCAAATGATTAAAATTTTTCATAAGAAAATCCTCTTTGTATATAGTTAGAATGTGGTAACTTATTAGTTTATATATTTTGTAAAATTATTAGAGGTTCTAATGATTTATTTATTGTAACATCTTTCTAGTAATTTATTAGAGTCATAATATATTTATGATATTTAATATCTCTTATAATTCAAGATGCTAAATTTAGATTATATATATATATATAAGAAAAAAAATCTAATTTATTCTCAGGAGAGATAAGAAATTATAAATGCATGTGCAAATATATATTCAAAATTTATAAACCTTTATGAATATGATAATTATTTAGATCTTTATAAAAATATAGTTAAAACTTTAAAAAATTTTAAGAATAAATGTAGAAAGATGGTTAACAAAATCTTTAGTTATACAAAATTAATGAGGACTTATTTGAAAAAATAAGTAAATATGTGATTCAAAACAAAATTTTTTGTAAAAAGCTATTACACCCGTACCTCGTTTTAGGTTAAAATTATTTTCATCCCTTAGATTAAGAAATATCAAAATCTAACCACCCATATGTATTGGCTGTTTGTTACATCTAATGTAACATAAGCTTTGCCTTAACAATAAAATAGCAATTTTTCATAAACTACTGATACATTAATCAATCATTTCTGTTTCGTGCACTTAATTTTATTTCCTAAAGATACGGACGACGGTATTTTAACATATGAATAAAATTGGACTTTGGACGGAAAATTGACTTATATTAATTGTTCGTAAAAGACATAATTATTAAACAAATGAATAAATATCATTAATCTTCGCTTTCACTTAAATAAAAACGTCGTTGTATGTTGACTGAAGTTTTGTCAGTGCAATACTGGAAGCCCACAAGTTTCGTTCTTTTTTATTTAAACAAAGTTTCCTCCCTCCACCGAGATTTCTTAAAAAAAAAATGAAAAAAAAATTGAAGACAAAATAAGAAGTCGTTGAACTAATTATTTTATTCTTGATTGTCATCTATATTTTATTCTTTATTAGAGTATTATTTGTTCAATAAAATAAATAGCCATATTATCCCCACGAATCCCTATGATAAATATTATATATGCAAATTTTCTTACATATTAGGTTGAATTGTTGATTTTTTTAAAAAAATTTGCAGTGAGAAAAAGTCATATATATAACAGTTCTTATATAATATTATTGTAATTCGGAAATCATGCCATGATTTTGGGTAGTGAATTAATCTGTCACCACCGACTGATCTTTCAGACTCCAAGAGTGAATTCATCACTACAAATAATCTCCCAATTATTTCAAACTACATCACTCAAGCTCGATTGGACTAAACGTATGGCCACATTCTACACTATCCTAAATTCCTAATTTTATTAATCCAACAAATTTCTCCCTACAGGCCTTATTTGTTTAACGATCAAATTTTGAAGTTTTATTAATTTTAATTTTTTAAAATTTATTCGTTTACTTTTTAACTTATTTATAATTTTCAAGTATTTATATTTGAATTGAAAAAGTTACTTTTTTTATTTGAATAAAAATAAATACTATATCTCAAAAATGTCTCTATTAAATATGTTTATGTTCTCAAATATAAAACATCATCCCTTCATTCATTTTGACCTTAAAGACATAAATATCAAATAATTAAGTTTAATTATTTTTTTTAAGAAGAAAACAAGATGCCACATATAATATGATATTAAAAAAGAAAAAGACTTCAACCAATTAAGACTTAATTAGATATCAGATAGAAATACCAAACGGTACTTAAGTGTGAAAGCAAATATTTATTTTGTTTTTTCAGTGGAAATATCAAGTTTAATTTTCTCTATTGAGATCATATATACTGGTGAAATTTCACCAAGCCACTTCACAATTCCAAAGAGCTCACTGTACATTCTCACCAAGCCCTTTGTTCATAATTATATTGAGTCGGCTACCAAATTCATTTCTTTGTTTGTGGCCCTACTTGCAAATTATCAGTGTTTACCTGTCCAACAGTGAGTGGTACAAACACATGAGCCATTTAATATGCTCCTATAACAATAGTTTCTAGTCGAAATGTGAGGGATTCACAATTTTTGTTATAAAGCCAATAGGAAAAACTTCACTATATCTGCATATTTATATACGACATAATTCTATTTCTTGCCATTACATAATTTTAATGCCGAAATTATTCATATTTAATTTTTCGATAAGTTTATATTCTTTCGGTCATTTCAGTTTTGGACAATTACTAAAAAAAGGGGGGGGGTTTAAATGATTAGTTTAATAAATTTATAATTATTTGTTTTTCTAACTAAACAATAGGGAGCTAATCGTAAATTGCCCATGAAATTAATGAAAATGTCATCTACTTATTTCTTCACAAGCAAATAATGATATACCCATTTGTAAATACAACCCATTAAAATCTTGATTTCTATTATTTGATAAATAAATCCTATTTAACGCCAAATATACCTCTATGTTGTTAACATATGCAGTATTCTATTTTTATTCTATTAATACTTATCTATTTAGAATATGAATAAAAAAGCCTCTTCTGATTTTGATTATTTATCTATCAAACTGTAAGTACAAAATATTTGTAAAATAAAATTATTATTATTTTATTGTTCATAATAATAATAATCTTATATAACAGAATTTCTTTTTAAATAATGTAGAATAAATCTTTTTAAATAATGTAGAATAAAGGATAATATTTTAAGCACTATAGTAATTTCCCACAATTTTTTTATAATTTTGTAAAAAGATTAATCTTTTTTTTGGAAATTTATAATATTTTATATTAAAAGATTATGATATTTTATGCATCAAGAATTAGATAACTTTATCTAGCTTATGAATAGTTAGGGAAAAAAACTCGTTTCATCCTTAGGATTTCCTATAATAGCTTATTTCATCCATACTTTTTAAATAATAGCTTAAAACATCCTTATGCCAACTCACCGTTAGTTTAATGTTGTTAACTAGTAATTCATTGAGGGCAAAATATGATTTTTTTATTAAAGTGACATAAACTATGTTAAAATAAATTTTTTACACAATTAAATCACAATACAAAACATTAAAATTTATATTTTGAAGCGAATATGAAAATTTATAAGGAGAAAAATGTACATTAAATAAGGAGGAATACCAAAAACTTTATCTCTCTAAATATGTGCTATAAATAAAAATAATTATAAAAAAGAGTAGAAAATAAAAGACAACTCAAATGTGAAACACTATTTTTCATTTATAGAATTTGACATTGCAACTTATAATAACATGTAATTATATAAAGATTAAAAAATCAATTAAGAATTTCAAATTAAACTAGATCAATACATGTAATTACACTCAATTAAAAATTGCAAGTAAAACTTTTATATTTGAAGTGAAGTATTAAATTACGAGACTTAATAAATTAAACAATTAAAATTTATTCATCCTTTCAAATTGTAAAAGTATTATTAGTCAAAAGTTTCAATAATGAACTAAACTCAATTAAGTAAAAAGGTATTTGGGTGTGTATTTTTTTATTTTCAGGCGCTCCGGCTCTCTTTAAAGAACTAGATGTTGATGATTTTTCTATCAAAAGCTCTTTAAAATACTCAAATTTTACTTTCTAAATCGTCCTCTTAGTTAATATAACTAACAAATAAAATTTGAAAATTGACATTAAAAGTTTAGGAAAATATTGATAATTGTTACTATATGTTGTTTCTGTCAGTACTTTTAATACTAGTGAAGATATTATATTACATTGACATATTTTTTAATTAGAATTTAAAAAAATTAAAGCAGTAATAAAATTTTAGTTCCCTAGTGTTTTCAATCTAATCAATAAAATATACAATTTAATCATTTTATAAAATAAGTCACTAATTTCAATTGAAAATAATATAATGGAATTAGGGACATATTTGTAAATAAAATAAAAACTCTATTGTTATATAAAATTGATGAAAACATAAGGGTACTTGAGTTAGGGACATATTTGAATATAAAATAAAAACTCTATTTTTATACTAAATTGATGGAAACATAAGGGCAGCTGAATTAGGGACATATATGAAAATAAAATACAAATTCTATTATTTTACTAAATTGATAAAAAAATAGGCGGTATAACTGATTTTTTCTGGACTAGACCGGGCTACAGCTCAGTCTAGCCCACGTGTAGATCTACCATTGGAAATTTGGAATAATCATCTTAAACAACAAACTGTAATTAACACAATATATTTAAATCATTGGAAGAAAAATTAAAAAATACAGCCAACTTTTATTTACTTGCATGTGCTGAATATCTTATTAATCTTCAATCCATTTTTATTTTAAACTTTACCACTGCTTTTCCTTGACATTATTATCTCTCGTAGTCCTTACCACTGTCTCCCCAAATCGGCTCACAATGCAATTATAGAGTATACTTATATGAACATGCAAATTATAATTATTAGATATATGGTTTATAGGGCTTTCATGTCGCCAAAATAGAGAGAAGTGCAAAACAATTGTTTGAAATTATATTTTTTATTTAGCAGGATTAGATAAAAATTAGTTTTAGTTATATGTCAATTTTTTTTAATTTTCTCTTTAATAGAAAATCTTTTTTTGCCCCAACAAACGGCATTTACTAACGATGAGTTAATGGGAATGATGTTTTAGGCTATTATTTAAAAAGAAATGGATAAAATGAGATATTGTATAAAACTCTAAAGATGAGAAGGACTTTTTTTCCGAATAATTATTCAGTCATCAAATTTAAGGATAAAATTGTAACTTCAAAACAAATCAACTAAATGTGGTGCCATTACAAAAAGAGCAGCGACCACGCAAGGAAATAGTGAAACAGAATGGCTGAGACAAGTGACGACAATCCGCTGGAAAAATTATATTAAAACAAGAAAGCGACTGAATAGTTTTCAAAAGTAGTATATATCAAATAGTGTTTGCCAAGTCTTCAAGTTCGTTTATAAATTTAGCACCAAGCCAGATAGCCAACCAACTACTCACTTGCAGATCCATTAGAGAGAGAGAAAAAAAAAATAATGATTATGCTGCATTCATGTTTATGCTTCTCTTCTAAGTATCATCCTTTACAACTCGCTGGTATGTCTCTCGTTTCCCCACGAGTCTTCCTTCTAATAAGTTTATGAAAAATGGTATTTATAGCCGGTGTCTCTTCGCCTTTACTAGTAAATACTCTAATTTTTGAATTTTTTAAAGTAGAGGTTAAAATTTTTTAAATATTAAAATATCTAAATTATCCTTAACTTATTTGATAATTTTTTTTATTTTTTCATAATATAATTTTAAAAAACTTATCTATTAAAATAATTTTATAATTTTTATAAAAATTTTCATCGACAATCAAACAACTAAATTTTTTTTAATAAAAACTCAATATGTAAAAATTTTACTAATAAAAACTCTCTTCAAATAAGGTTTATTTGAAAATTTATATCAAACGCAGCCCTAAACTTTCAAAACAGTGATAGAAGTAATAGTAAATATTGACACACTCAATTATTATTCTTTTAATTAATGATAACCCCATGTAATTTTAAAGTTGATTTTGTTGCCATTCTGAAAAACTCTTGAGGACAAATATGAATATTGTAAGTTTTTATATATTGTAAACTTATAATTAATTACTTTATCACATAAATAATAATACTACCACAATTAGTTGTACATTTTTTCTATTTTAAGAAACTAAATATCTCTCGGTCAATAATGTTTACTTATTTTGTTGGGATACTTAGTTTGTATCCCAATTGATGTATCATCAATAAAATTTCATCATTTGGATGATAAATAATAAAATTTAATAATTTTGAACTCATGCCACGTAAGCTATCAACTCAATTTGTACAATTGCTTTCATTATAAATCATTAATATGTTTTATATATTAAGTTTTATTTAAGTGAACAACTTTGGCATAAATCTTGAGCTATTAATATCAAGAGAGATTGTTAATTTTCTCCCTAATGAAATCAATATACATCATTTACTCCCTTATTATTTTCATAATACCCAATAAGCACCGACACCATAATTTTCTAGCATTAACCTTGTTTTTAAAATACATTTTTATTATATTTATTATCAATTAAATAAATCACATAAATTGAAAATAAAAAAAATTAAATTCTAAAAGGAAGAAACATGGGTTTTGGTGTAAATAAAAAATGAATGATAACATTTTTTTTTACTTTTTGTTGCTTTTAAACATTTTTTTCTTATAATAAATTTATATTTTATAGCCGAAGATCAAACATCAAGCAAATTCCTTTAAATTTTTTGTGACAGAAGGGGTTATTGGGTATTATTAGAACAATAAAGAAGAAAGTAATATATATTGATTTCACTAGAGGGAAACTAGCAATCTCTTTAATTTTGATATGTAAGTATGTGTGTATATATATATATATATTATCATTATCTAATAAGGGATTTATTTAAATTATTAAGTAAGGGATAAATTAAAAAAAATGAAAAACATATCCTTCAATACAATATATTTTATTATGTAGTATAATACAGCGTGTGTTTTTCTTATATTTTAAGGGATTTCTTACTTTATTAAAGTTCGAAAACCATTGGTTGCAAGACTACATGTTTTATATATCTTTTTAATCTGATAAATTCTATATGTATTCTTATGGTCATTTTAGGTTGCGTGAAAAAGCATGTAACGCCAATAACCCGGATACATGAGGGCGCTGTGAACAGAGGTAGCGAGAGCGCGAAGTACTCCATCAGATGCCGAAGTTCATTATTTCACTTGACCAATTGCAGGAATAGAAACGGCGAGGGTATTACAAACGACAAACAGTGTAAACCAATCAACAGGCACCGTGCTCCCGTCACGTTACAAGATGAAGCTGCATCAAGATTCGACGAAGATAATAATAATTCCATCGGCTTTCGCGATGCTTTCCTCAAGAATATCAACGCAATTTTTCAATTCACTCGTCCCTTCTTTCTTCTTGGCGTTGTGAGTTGCTACTTGTTAATTAATTTATATATAATTAAAAAACAGGTATATAAATATTCTCAGGTGCCAGTATCTATTTTTTTTATATATGAATTCATTGTACACCCCATATGATAAATTAGTCAATGAAACAAAAAATAACAAAAACATTAATACATCATATGATGTATATAATGAATTTATATTTTAAATATATAAATATTCACGCTGAAGAAAGAATACACACATATATATAAAATGAAATAAATTTCTATTTATAGTTAACGTAAATATGATTTTTATGTTTTTTATGGATTGTGTTTTATGCAGACGATTGATATGACCTCGGTATCTCTTCTTGCACCGCAACAGTTTGCTGATTTGACTCCGACATTTTTTATTGGATTATTGAAGGTAAATTATAAATTAATTAATGGTATAATAATAAAAATTGCTTGTAATGTACTGTTTGGTAATTATTTAAATAATTCTTCATTATATTTCAGGCCATAGTGCCCGGATTACTGGTGAACATTTATGAGGTGGGAGTAAACCAGTTGTATGATGTTGAAATAGACAAGGTATAAATTTCATCAGAGACAACTAATTTTATGAATAATTAGTTTCAATTATAAATATATACAATTTGTGCATTACTAAATTAGGTAATAATTTCATTAATATAATTTCATTCTTAGTTATATTGCTTACTTAATTTTGCTGGTAAATTAGTTTCACATTGTTTAATTCATTGTTAATAAAGATTAACAAGCCCGATCTCCCCCTTGCTTCCGGTGATTTGTCCATTGGAGCTGGAATCACAATTATTTGCACATGTTTATTGATGGTAAGCAAATGCTAACAACTACTGCTTAAGAATTTCTGTTTAAGTTTTTTGTTAATTATTTGTTAATTCAATGATTAATTTGTTAATTATTAGGAAAAATAACTCTCTAATGTCGCTACTATCGAATTTACATTTAGTAAGTGAAGCTATATTCCATCTAAATTTATGTAATTATTAATTCATTGATTTCAATTTTCAGAGTCTGGCTATAGGAATTATGCTTCGATCTCCACCCTTTATTTCTACCATCATTATGTGGTTTCTACTTTCAAGTGCGTATTCCGTCGATGTAAGTGTGGCCCTGAGTGAGATTCACTACTATATTTATCAACTTTAAAAATTTAATTTGTACGTTGCACAAGTTTTTCAAAATTATTTTATGTTGGAATAAGTTTCAAGTTTAAGTTTCCAACTCACATGTTCTTTTTTTTTTTTTTTAAGTAATCAATATGTTAAACTTAATTAATTCACAATATATTCATTATCTAATTGGTTATTTATCAATCTTGTAGCTTCCCTTTCTTAGATGGAAGAGAAATCCATTTCTAACAACAATGTATGGGGTGCTTGAAAGGGGACTTGTAATGCCTCTTGGTTACTTCATGCACATCCAGGCACGTACAAATTGTGCCTAGCTCCGTGTCATCATTTGGTCACTCATTTAATTAACTTTTTATTTTCTTTTGTATTTTCCACTGAAGTGGTTTTGAAATATATACCCTGCATGCATACAGAAGTACGTGCTTGGAAGACCTATAGAGTTTTCAAGAACATTGATGTTTGTAGTGGCTGTCAAGTGCTGGTTTTGCGTTTTGCTTGTACTTCTTAAGGTAAATAAACTGAGAAACCTTAAAAATGAGCAGAGCATATATATAATGGATTATGGATGGATACTAATGTATTTTCTTTGGACTTTAAATAGGATATGCCTGATGTGGATGGTGATAAAGAACATGGCATTCAAACGCTCAGTATCGTTCTAGGAAAAGAGAAAGTGTGTAAATTAATTCGAACAAATTCTATAACCATCATTTTTAACTTCAATTTTTGTCCTAGATTTTCCTTTCTAACTGTTATTCTTCTTAACAGGTACTTTGGCTAGGTGTTTATATGTTATTAGTTGCCTACGGAGCTCTTGTAATAGCAGGAGCTTCGTCACCCTTCCTGGCAAGCAAGCTTATCACTGTAAGAATTTGGGGGGAGGGGAGGGAGTTGATTTGTTACGGAATTCTAGAAAACTATTAAATTATATGGTCTAATAGTATAATGCCATTACACTATTAAATCATATAACTTAATAATTTTTTGAGACTTTAACAAAGCCTACAACTGTGCATTGTATTATTTCATAAGAAATTTAGCCTTTGATGTATGTATGTGATCACAATTACTTACTAATTAAGAATTAAATTGTTTTTTTCTCGCAGATTATTGGCCACAGCACACTTGCATTTCTTTTGTTGCAACGAGCTCGAAATGTTGATGTCTCCAGTCAAGCAGCAATACTTTCTTTTTACAGGTTCATTTGGAAGGTAGGTGGTTCTACTTTGATGTGTAATTTCAATTTTATTTTCATTCAAATCCAAGAAAGTTTTAGAATTTTATTTAATTCTAGACTGACTTATATAGTTATATGTTTTTGCACGCATTTGCAGTTACTCTTTGCTGAACACATCCTCCTTCCATGCGTACGACTTTGAGATAACTTTGTTGCCAGCTTACAGCAACTCTTGTGTTGTGTTGTTGTGTTAAAACGATAATAAGGTTGTTGCGATTGATGTCAATAAGTTGTTAGATAAGACTTAAAAATCTATATATTCATGCACCAATGTTCCAGAGATCTACTACCATAGACAAGATTCATGTCATTTATATATGGCAAAATTTACGTAATTCTGAAAGTTCATGCACTCGAGTACAACTGGTAGCTTTTTCTTTATTTTCTGATGGCTAAAAGTTTAAATCCTTGTATCAACGAGATTTTTGCAGTTCACTCTTTTTGACGTCGATGTCTGGTTTCTACTTTTCATCCTTTGGAAACAAGCCATAGCCCTTGCAACTGCACTTATTATTACATACGTGGGGGTGACGAGTTCACTGTTAGTGTTTTTGAGCTTTTTTCTTTATTATTTTAAATTTTATTGACGGTCTATAATATGGTGTGTTTGTCAAGAGATAGAAAGTTTTCTGTATGTTAAAAATGTCACACGTCCTTCGGCAGTAAATTTTGAACATTAATATTAGATTAGGGATATATAATAGGGGATTAAAAATATTAGAGTTCTAAATAGTAAAAAATATTAATATTACATCACGGATGTAATGGATGATTTCAAAAAAAATACTAACAGAGTTTAAAAAAAATCAACAACCGCCACTCACTAATCAATTAATGTCACATTATTTATAATAGTTTTTTAAGACAAAATTAGTGTCACATTATTTATAATAATTTTTTAAGACAAAATTTAAGATGAGTAGCACTATCTTCAAAGAGTAATGATAAACATCTCATTTTTTTAATCTCAAATTTATCTCAATTTATGTGTTATTCATTAAATGATTGATAATTTTTGATAAAATTTAAATAAATTAATTACATTATCTTACCAATCAATTACTAAATACCACATTAACTAATTAATAAATATCGCATTATTTGAAATAGTTAACCAATTAATAAATAAATATCCCGTTATTTGAAAATAATAGTTTGTTTTGGATGAAACATCTGGAATGTTTAATAGCGCTGCAAAAGCATCAAATCTTCTCCACATTCTTGGTAATAGCACCCCAATTCCAAGATACTGTCTGAAATCCATTTTAATTTTCCACTTACTTTTTCTTTACGAATTTATTCTGAGCACTAATGTACTGGATCGAACATCGAAGGCTCATCAGAGACTAGCTAGGATTTCATTTTATTTCTTATGGTAATTTTGCGTAGTAGATGAAACTGAATCACAAAAAGTAGAAAATGAAACGTTCACTGTTCACACAAGAAATTCCGTTGCTTATTTTTTAATACCATAAGCCAGCCTATCAAACAGAATCGGATTACATCAGCTTTCGCATTCAGTGTTCTGTTAAGTGCCGAATTTAACTAACCGGCAGCGGGAATGGTTTAAGCCTATGTGATAGCAGTCAAGAAGCAAATGCAGGTGTCAATGATGACGCTTTCTGAAGATCAAAGAAATGAACATTACTAGACCAAAGTGAAATGTATATATTAACCCATCAAATTATTAGAAAATAGAAATCTGTACAGGTTGATCGGGGTTAGCGCCATTACGAAATGAGATGGCTGGAAAAACAGCATGTAGTGTTTCTTATGTACGGAATCAATACAAGAAAATGATAATTTGGCGAAAGTAAATCTAGGCATTTCAGTTGCCAATGTCGAAGTATCTTGGATCTTCTGGGAAATGGTATTCTACATTCAACTGCCATCAGACGAGAAAACCTCTATTAGCCCTAAAGTACTAGGACACCAAAAAAAAAAATTCTTTGGTCTACATTATCATGATAAAGAGTCTTATAAAGACTGATCAACTTATGCATATGCAGGCAACATAAACTGGGTAAGGCTCACTAGAAATCAAGAATCTATAAAGAATATTTTTTCTTGAGGGTTAAGGAGTGCAAATACGAGGCATTACCAGATCATTCAGCCAACAAATAATTACTTCGGTACTCTCATTTTCTATCAGAATCCGGAGACAAAATTAAGGATACTCTATCTAAGATTTCATATGACCAAACAACCCATCAGCTTAAACACCATACAAATGTGCAAAACGAACATAAGAAAACTTAAGAGAGCCAAAAAACAGATGAAATCAAGATCACATACCGTGCCCTCATCAGCATCTGAATGGCGTTGAGGAAACACAACCCTCAAGTCATTGTATAGATAGAACCTTCGCTCACCTTCCTTGTCTAGACTTGCATTTTGTGGCACAGAGAAAGGATCAGATTTACATCTCTGAACCAAATGCGACTTTTTCTTGGGAGAGGGGCATAAAAAACGAAGATGAAGAGCATAACGCAGAGCACCAGCTCCAGAATTATTCTCGTTAACTTTAGAACAACTATTAGCTAGCCTCTTGCAAGTTTCATGACATGTATCCATGCAGTTGGTATCCTTATGATCAGTCTTTGGGATCAGCCAATCACCATTATTGTACCCATTCTCAAGCATACAGGAATGAATACTTGCCACATCCTGGGATTGAGTGGATGACTTCCTTCTATCTACTGAATCCACTAGATCAGAGCATTCAATTTCTTTAACTTCAGTATTCTGGTCAATAGAATGCCTAGCATGCGCCATGTCAACTCCATCTGAATTTAAGAATCTGCTAAACTTAACAGGGTGGCTTTGCTGTTGGACTGCAGTTACCTTTTCTCTGACTTTAGTTCCCAAACTTATCTGTCCTTGTTTCAACTCTGTAGATGTCGGGCCAGAAGAGGCTAGAGTAACCTTCTGTCGCAAGAATGTCTAATTTGATTTGAACGGCAGTGAAAAAAAACGAAAGAAAGAAAAACGCACATACAATTAGATACAATGAGATTAAAAGTCCACTGTCCACACGATATGAACATATATAACTTGCATACAATGAAAAGACACTAAAGAGAGAAATAGTAGCACCAAAAAAGAAATAATAAGCATGAAACAAAAACAAAAATCAGTGAGGGAGATATGCTTTAAGATGTGACTATTTTCTGAGTGATTACCATGATAACATTCTTGAATGTTCACAATCAAAATGAATACTATCACAACAGACATAATAGGAACAAATTCAATAAATTTAAGCTTCCTGAAATGACCAAACCTCTGACATTAAAAAAGTGTTTGCTTCCAGGAGAAATCAACTTTATGTAATATTCCAATTCAACTATGATAAACAATTTAATTCATCAACTTTCGAATGACATCCAGAAGCAGAAGAAGTGTCACCGTCATTGCAATCTAAGACAAGGTTAGTGCCCTCTATTAATTGCTTATTTCACATCAACAGTTTGCTAAAAGGAAAATTTCCTTTTCAATAGAGCCAGAGCACTTGTTCAATCAGAGACCAAACTATAATTTAATGAAGACAAAAAGCAGGTTCTATTGAATCTTACTTTAGTACCAGCTGGCATGTCACTCAAATCGTAGTTGCACAGGTATGTGTGAACAGGTGTTTTTTCTGGGTTGCTGAGAACCTACACAAAGCAAATCATTTTAAAAGTAAATAAATATGTTAAATTCTTTAAAAGAAACTATTAAATACCTATAAGCATGTAGATTCCAGAAACCTTAAAACCAACATCTATAAATAGAAATCCCTTCCAAGAGATCAGGCATGTTACTTTCCAAGCATGAATGTATGAGAGAAAACTATAGGATTAGAATTGTTCCCATATGAATGACTTCTCAGTAGATGATATAACATAGCAACAACTAGAGATCCTTCACAGGTACATACACGGTATGCTAGTTTGATATATAAATTAAGGTCCTGTTTGGGATGCTATGGAAAAAAAAACTGTAACTATAAAACAAAAGTTAATAATATGTATTAAATATAAAATTTAAATAGTAATTTTAACAAAATTATTAAAGATATAATAGATTTTCCATCAAACATGTGAAAAATTATATCAACATAGCTTCCAAGCTACAGCAGCTAGTGTTTACCAAACACTTTAGTTGTATAACTTTTAAGCTACAGCTGCCCAACCTCAATCCCAAACACACCCTAAATCAGTCCACACAATCAATATAAAAAAAACATATGGACAAATAACATAACCAGAACTCCCAAAGCAAATTATTTTAATGCAGGGAAAATCTTGTCAACTTGAACTTGGGCTCATCAAGGTCCCATATAGTGGATGTGAACAACCAACAAACAAAGATCATTATCATTCCGAAGCCTAAATGGTATAAATTAAGCAAAATCTATAAGCTAGAGATTATAATTGCCACTAATGGAATCTATCTTATTTGATATTGGAAATAAAAGAAACACTATCCAGTTTTGTAAGTAAATTACACTCTACACATTTTGTCTTAGGCACTAAGAACCAGAAATTACTTGGTAAAGAGATTTGCATACCAGTTGTATTCGTCCTTTCATAGGAATACGGAAGCAGCTTTTAACAGTTTGTGAATCATCACTCCCAAGACCTCTTTGCAATTTTTGGGCTCTGCACTTGTTTGATGAATTTCTTGCAAGATCTATGGATGCATAATAGAGTAAATAGCAATCCCCATCCACACTAGTAACAGAAAATGGCAGCTTCTGTGATTGTGGTGAGAAGTTCCCCCCAGTAATGCTAAGTACAGCAAGGAAACCATCAATTCTCTGCACACATAGATGCCAAAAGCAAGCAGTAGAATTGCAGCAGATATTAGTGAAGAATAATTACCAACTCTCTCATGTCCTATAACAAAACAAAAGTACTAACCTGACTGGACTTTCCAGAAATCAAGCGTCCAGACAATAGGGACTCCTCAAATGAACCAACCAAGGACCTTCTAACCGAAAGTCCACTTAAACTTCTTACAAACCTAAAGCATTGGGATGTGGGTGGTGATTCTTGATGCAAACGCCAACTTAAGCCAGCTGTGCTTTCTAGAGAAGATGGACGAAACTCTTTGTGAACATCTTCAAATGATCTTCTTCCAACCATAAACTCAGCTTCTTCAGTTGAAAAGATAATGCTAGAGTCAGAATCATTGATAGATTCTTCCAAATTCTTTAAGGTGGAACAACGATCTCCTATCTCTTTCTTAACCTTCCTGCATCCTGGCACAGTTTCTATTCTTTCAGAAAATTTTGGACCAAGAGGTGACAAGGAAAGACAAGGTGAGATAGCCTTTTGAGGAGATATGGGTGTCAGTCCACAACATGATATTACCTTACTTGATTCATTGAACTGATCAAGTCCAGGCATAAACAAAAAATTATCGTGCGTGTCTGTGTCATTGTTTTCCAGCAAAGGGCCATCGGTCAAAATAATGGATGAAGTTCTACTGTTATCATACGGGACAATCTTCTGTTCGAAACAACTGGATTCGGACCAGGATGATGTTGTGAATTGGCTTTTGCTTCCAACATTTACTTTCTTATAATCTTGTGACGTTGAGACACTAGAACTATTAATCCTGGCAGGGGGATTCATTTGAGAATTACTGAAGCCAATGTCCAGAGGATCACCATTAAACTGGTCTGGAAAAAGCATAGTCTTTAGAGGTGATAACAACCGCTTTCTGACCAATGACCCACCACCCTCAGTTCCATTAACTGTGACACCATCAACAGAAGATGAATGAGCATCAGCAGAAACACCCTGAAGTTCCTTACTTAGAGAACTTGTTCCATGAGATTCAAAACCAACTATCCTAGAAACAGGATTTGGAGTATTCCATCCACTTTTAGGAATAAACAGACCAACTTTATCCGCAGATGTAATCTTAAAACCATGTACACTGGAAGTAGCATCATTTGACCCTCCAGATTTAAATGATCCATCAGAAAACTTGGAACTTTCCAGAGAGGCTTTCCTCTGGAATTCTCTAATAGAAGAGCATTGGGTTTCTACAGCTGTTTGGCTCACACTTCCTCCATGCATTCCATCCAAATCACAGGTGCTCACACCAGAAAGTTGTTGGGGGCTTTGCAAAAATGAGGCCGATGATGTTGCTGCAACTTCCTCAGCACTATTGCCAGAGGAAACTTGCGGCAAACCCATCCCTAAACTCTTTTAAGTTATTTACCTTCTCTTTTTTTTCCCCTTCTTTGATGTATGTTTTAATTTTCTACTTTCATCTAACTTACTATTTTCAGCTTATCTTCTCCTGTCTATCTATTTTTCCTGCCTAAAGAACACATCTACCATGAGCTTCCCAATCTTAACAGCACTAGTAAAGAAATGAAAAATCCAACCTGTCCTGTAAATACTAGAACAATTGTTAATATAAGCAATTCTGTGAAATGTGAGACCCTACTTAACGATCAAACCCGGTACTATGTATCCACAAAAGGCATCCACATTTCAAAGACAACTTCTTCACAAGATTGTATGCTTAAACCCAATCTCCTATTAACCATCCAGGGATGACGAGTGGCACAAATCTTTTGACCTCCATACCAGCAAGCAATGAGATTCATAGAATTCATTGTTGCCCACAGTATCAAAGCATGCACCTGATTTTTAAAAAAAAAATGAAGGAAAACAATAACACATAATTAGTTGTCCAATTCAGGAAATTGATTGCACTAAAAATTTAACACATTTATAAAACTGAATTAAAGAATATTAAACAACATTAATCAATACAAGTATTATGAAAAGCAGCCAGTTACTATATAAGACAAAAAATTAAAAAAAAAAATCAACTAGCGATGGAAACTAAGGGAACCGCTCAAAATCTATCATTCAACTTACATATATTAAAGCAGATTATCTCAAAAACAAATATAACCCATAATTTTTTTAAAAAATAATAAATCAAAGAAAACCCAGGATTTTTTTAACAGATACATTTAAAAGATCGTCAGCCCACCAATTATAAAGAAGATGGAGCATATGAGGAAGTGTTCGCTTGTACATCACACATACAGCACAACTTTTTAATGATCATCTCATACAAGCAAACAGCATATGGTTTTAAATTTTTTATTTCGTTCTTTCTTCTGCTTTTAACACAAAGCATAAACTAGACAAATTATTAAAAAGAATACAGTTTTGATTGGAAAATTCAAAAAAAAAAAGAAAAGAAAAGAGAACCCTCACAAATGAAAGCTTGCTGGGATGCAATAATCAAGGGATGGTGGTCGTGGTAGTAGTAGATAAGTCATTCTAATGATCTACCCATGGAAATTCAAAATTCCCCAGATCACACAAAAATCAAAATCTCTCTAAATAAGCAGAAAATAAATTATTTTTCGGAATTTTCAATAGAGGAAAAAAAAATAAAAATGGGATGATAATGGTACAGAGGAAGAGGTGGGTGAAGGTGTGCAGGTTTTGTTAGGCCTGTAATGCTATGCTCTTTTTTATACCTAATATTTGGTTACTATAGTATTACTTTCTTTATTTGCATGTTGTAACTTTATTTTTTGGGTGAGACATTAGATACTAAATTAAGTTTCTGGTAAAATCCATGATTGTTGCTTATTTAACAGTAAATTATTTTCTTTTTTGTTCGGAAAAAAGTAAGTAAATTACACAAGTAGGATTTTTCATGTCGCAAATGTCATGACAAGATTATCAAAATTCTTTTCATGGATATAATCATTTCATATTTTTCTTTCCGGGTGGCATTAATATATAATGAGTTTTTATATTAATACAAGCTACACAACTGGCAAAATTTTTCAGGATGCAAGGGGTCTGAATCCGAATAGAATGGACTATGGAGTTTGATTACCATTCTTGCATTGAGGTGCTTTAAAAAGAACATAAATATAGAAAGTATTGTAAGAAATTAAGAACCTAAACAAATATTATGCATTTTGGTATAAGTAGATAATGGATACTAACATCAAATTCCCCTACATTTTTGTACAATTTATAACGAGTACATAGTTTTGCATATACATTAAATATGTCCCTAGCTTTTAAGTTATTTCTTTCATGTAACTTACATGACTCACCAAAAAGAAAAGTTTCAGTAGGATTGTCCTACCACTTAATAGTCGGTTGAAATTAAGATTGAATAGTTATAGTTTAAAAATTACAGTTTTAAAGTATTTGGTAGACATTAATTGTTATTCTTTAGACCTTATGTTGATGCAATTTTAGACTTATATAATGAAAAATTTATTATATATTTAATAATTTTATCAAATTTTTTATTTAAAAATTATATAACTATATATTATTAACTTTTATTTTACAGTTGTAGTTTTTTCTCTATTACAACTGTAGCTTAAAATGTATAATACTTCAATTCTAAATAGGACCTTAGTCCGTTGTAGTGGTACCAACCACTAATCCTTTACCATTTAGTAGAGTAATAGATCTTATTATAAGATAACAAATATATTCCGATCTCCCAAGCTTAATATTAAAAAAATAACAAGTCTTATTTTGGAATCCACAAATCTATTATTTGATAGAATATTAATGGCAAATCCTACCACTTAAACAAGTTGAGAAGGTAAACTGATCATATATAAGTATTTTTATAATTTTTTTTGGAAAATTCTATAATATTATAATAAAAAATTTTGAAATAATTTATTAAAATGAATTATTTGACACAAATAGACAGATTATGTCCTTACTTGAAAAAATCAAGAATCAATATGTTACTAACCCTTCATAAATAATTTTCTTAAAAGAAATAATAATTTTTATGTTATACATTAGAAATTTGGTTCCAATTACCATATGACAATAAATAAAACCGAGATTCGATTTAGGTTTTCTAATTTATTGGAGTAATAATACTATGTGAAATTAAATACCTTTTAGCAATTTAAGTTACTCAATAAACACAAACCTACAATGATTCATGACCAAAATACCCAACAAACAAGCCGTGCCCGAAAACACAATTGAAGGGCGTCTAATAAAACGTTTTGACCCTTCCAACAAACCAAACCAAATCAAACATAATGTGATTGCTTTCGGTTTGTCATCATATTAAATACTATTAATTTGTAGTAAATTTCAAACGAATGTAAAAAATGTAAATATAAAGTTTTTATTTGACAACTTGTCGGTATCGTTCAATGTATTATTAAGCAACAGAAATGCTTTCGGTGAAAGTCACAATCACGCCGTACGAGAGCAGTAGTTCTAGAAGGCAACACGTGGCAAGGACGGTGTAACTATCAGGACACGTGTCAACAAGATAATGCGGCGTCATTGAGGTCCAGGATACGGGGCCAAAGCACGGCAGATAGGGCGCCTGCAGAGACATCATGGTCAATGGGGACTCATTATCCACTTCCTGCGTTCACCAATCGATTACGCATTACAGGTTGGTACTTTCTTCCCCTCACGTTCAATTACAAATTTCAATAAAATTTTAAAATGAAAAAAATTAAATAAAGAGCCGCTCTTGTTGTTACAACAGTGCTTGTAAAATTTCAACTCCACCCCTTCCAACGCACACCAAAAATTCAATACCACATGCCATGTTTGTGATAACTCCTCTAGAAGCAGTTAAAGTTAGTTACTAGAAGCATACAAATACTGGTTAAATTTGAGGGTAAATTTCGTTTATCTTCACTTTTAAATTAATTACAAGTAATTACTCAAAAAAAAAAAATTACAAGTAGATAAGATAAGACACGTGATAGGTAGGGGAGGTCACATGACCTGAGCAGGCAAGTAAAGTAAGCAAGCAAATCCAGGCACATGCAAACTCGCCGTGTGCAGTTCCAGAGAAAGGGATAACAGAATTCTGGAGACAAGCGTATAACCGCCGTGGAAGCAAAATTGTCTTCACATCACAATGATCTGTAATAGATTAATTGGCCTCGCTTCGTTAAAAATTCTGAGACTTCTTAATCATGCAAGTACAATCTCTCATCAAGTTGCCGTATACATTTTTCTTTTACAAATTTCCTAAATGATTTGTGAAATATTAAAGTCCCACGTGGGTCATATAGAGATCGTAGAATCCTGTCCATATGTTTACAATTCTAATTAATTTTAATTTAATCAAGCATCTGTGACCATGAACGCCCACAAGTACGAAAGAGGCAGGCTTGGAATTCAGACCAGTGAGACCACCGCCAGAGTCTTCAGGTTCACCAGCAATCATTCGGGCCACTATTTGCACATTCAGTTCACGGCTCTTTTCTTTTCTCTTTTTCCTTTTTTTTTTTCAATTTTAATTAAATTAAACAAATGACATCAATAAATAAATAAATAAAATCTGAACAAGGATTGGGATCGGTATTTTGTCGGTCTGAATTCGAGACAGGATTCGCTACACTAAAATGTGCCAATTGGATCGGAATTGGCTTATCTCGAACGGAACCATCCCCATCGCCATCTTATATTTAAGATGCCTATTGCTTAATGCAGTAGAGATTAAGGTTTACACTGATAAGAAATGTGTTGAAATGATTATTTAGTCAGCCCAATTCCAAGCGAAACAAAAGGTATGGCAGAATTTTTCATTTCAACAAGTGGAGATGGGTAGAGGGTTAGCTTTTGTACATATCAATCATAATGATATCTAAACCCATGACAGGCACAAGGCTCACGAACATGGGACTTGCACAAAATTTTTCTTTATGTAACGAAGTTGTTACAAGGGATCAAAGCATACTTGTAAGCTAAAAAGGTCTGGCTGCCTCTTCCATCATCTTCTTTTTTCTTGTAAGTTTCTCTATCTCCTTTAGAACCTAAAAGTATTAGCAAAAGAATGGAATGCTCTTATGTTAGTAACCCAATAATCTAGAAGTTGGGTCAGAAATGCTTGCATTGTAAAGCCATTTCACCTCCAAAGTCATGTCTTCTGTGGTTACAGCATCCAAGTCATCATAACCCAATTGACTACCTACCTCTGTTAAGAAGAAGAAGCTGCCATTACCAATAAGATAATAAATTTTGTTACCTAATAAAGAAGAAAATTTTACGAAGATATACTTTGGAGAGAAACGGTTGCATCAGCTGTGGCATATCCATCTCTCATTTCTTTATATAAAGCAAATAGCTGAGGCAACACGTGATTGCAGTAAAGTTAGAAATAGCACTCAATAACTGCAAGGCTCAACATGACTAAAATCAAGAGAAATGTTTCGAAGACCTTGGCAACTGTTTTAAGTGAAAGACAAATAGTAAAGAATTACAGATTTTGGGGAAAAATGAGACCTTCATGTAAGATCAAGACTTTGATACCTCTGATTCAGGAAATCCGCTGTGGTCCATTCTTGCTACCATGCCTGGAGGAACATCGATCCATAACGATATTCCATGTCTTAAAAGTGCCCTGTTTGTGTTTAAAAGCAAGTCAGATAAAATAGTGCATACACATTGTTTGTAATAGTTGATATAAGCAAAGGAAATTTCTGGCAGCTAATTCGGCAATTACTGAAATCTCATACAGATTAGCTGAACTCTGAACTGCACCATTTCCCGCACAAACTACTAGTCGACCCATGGATGATAACTGCTTCAATACTTCAGTCTGCAGTAACAGATCACCAGAAATAGAAGCCACCTTATTGTCTAAATTACTAATCAAAGTTGAAAAGTAAAGGTTTCGCATTCAACTACTCTACCAATCTCAACCTACAAATAACTGAGCTTGCACGCAAAAAGCAGCACAGCAATACCAAGTAAGTCTAAAACAATCACCTCAGCCTGCTGATAGCCCTTCTCATCACTCTCCCTGAAAGCTTTAGCAGCAGATTCACCGCCAGCGGCTTCAAATACCAAACTATCACTAAATACAGAATGTACAAAAATGGTCAATTTAAGCTATCATAATTCACACAGCTATGAAATATTCTCAACACATTAGGATTAAAACTCATATATACCTGTCAAAGTAATAATATCGTAATGCATCTGCAAGAAACTTCCCCAAGTGGGTTTTTATTGCATTGTTCATCCCTATTCATCAAATCAACCACAGCAATGGTATAAGTATAAACATCAAGATCAACATGAGGTTTGAGCGCCAAGTGCAATGCCGAGCACAAACAATTGCTTACCCACAAGAAATATGGAAGTTCCTTTCAATTCGGTTGATATATCAGCTGCTTTCTTCTGAATCAAAACTGAGCAGTTAAAATAAATAATTCAAATCCCCAATAAGAAAAGAAAAAAAATAAAAAAAAAGAATGTTGCGCCTCTCTCACACTGTCAGTTTGTTATATAAAATCAAACGTTGGCATCTCACCTTTACCGCGAAAGATGGATCCTCTGCTGCAACCTTTGTCACAGTATCTTACAAGAAAAAAGTTAAAAAGAAAATCGAATCACTAATAAATAAATAGACAGTTAACACTTTAAAAAATTAACCAACAATTGAATTAAAGCTCGCAATCAACTTCAAATGACATAAGATTGCTACAACGTACCATACATTCTCTACCTTTCTCTTATATTTTCACGACTTATAAATCCCAATTTCTTCTGTATAACATTTCATCAAACACGACATGGGCACCAAAAAAAAAAAGAATGAAAAAGCAGACAATAAAAAAAAAAGTGAACTCACTGGAAGTAGTGTCGTCAGCGATAGAGCGAGGGGTGATGCGAGGTTTCCGAGAAATAATGGGATATTGAAGCGAAGTTCGAATTGGTGCATAAGATTGAGAGTGAAGCAAAGAGAAAGGCGGGTCAAATTTGAGGCCTTTTGGAGTAATGGATTGGGTAGCCATAGTTGTAGCAGTTGTTCCTGCTATTATCTCCATGGCTTTTATCTTATGGCTATCGCTTTGTACTTTTTTCTTGTGGTATATACTTTCACTTTTTTTCTCGGCGAAGTTTGTTATTTTGGGGTTTTTAGCAAGTTGGGCCCAGTACTTGGTCCAAAAAATCGATGTGAAATGAAGATGAAACCGTCCCCTTTTTCCTTTTCTAAACATGTAATCTATTTATAAATTTAGGAATACCAAATCAAAACTGGTTAATGATATAGATACAAATATTTTTGTACAAATAATTTTATAAAATTTGATGTAGGATAACATTATTGGTGGAATGAAAAAAATTACATTACCCATATAATTTATTTTTATAATTTTATATTTAAATTTTTATTCAACTAATCTTGCCATGACACGTTTGTACAAAATGAATCAACTAGAACTTTTTATAGATAGACACCTTTTTTAGATGAGAAAAATAAATTTCTAGATCAAAAATAGACTACATATGTTTTTTTCTTTTTAAAGACCAATTTATACTTAATTGTCCATCCTCCAACAAAAAATGAGAGAACTCAGAAAGTTGAAATCTCTTCTTACTATCTGACTATCGGATAGTTTATCATCGAAATTGTTGTAGATGCAATTGAAACACTCAATTTTGAGATTTTTTTTTTTACTTCTATAACAAAATAATTTTTGCATAATTTAATGATAAATATATTCTTACTGTAAAATTTAGATATATGGATGTTAAATTGTCAATTTGAACATTATTATTGTTGTTTCTAATCAAGTCATTATCTTACCCAGAACATTAAAAGACTGACTATTGAGAATGATCTCCTTGATTTTCTTAAGAATAGTTTTAGGGGAAGGACTATTTAGAACCTGTAAAAGAGAAAGACGATCGTTAGAGGAGTCATCGAAGTCCAAATAGTGTCGGCGATGGCACTCTAAAAATCAAGTCAGTGAATAGTAGAGAGAAGGATATTTTTTTTAAAACTCAAAATATGCACTAGGAAGAGTGAAAGAGTAGAAGGGAGGTCCCCTGGTGTTGAGATAGACTTGATTTTATATAGTGGAGTGCCCCTAAAGGCGTCTTTGGTAGTTTTAAGTATATGGCGAATTGTGGTTGGTTGTTCTCCTCCTCAATATGAGCTTTTTAGTAGTTTCATTATGAAATTCAAATATCTTTGTCCTTATGGACTCGAGTTTGACTGATGGCATTTCTTCATGTGACTATCCTTTTAGGTTGTCTTACAGTTACACATAAGCTTGTTAGGGAATTGTCATTCCCATACATTTTTTTTATAATGGTAGTTTGTAGGGATCTTTTAGTGGAGCTGAGTTGGTCTAACGAAGAGATCTTCCCATGCTGATGTGCCCTAAATATACGTGGAGATCCTCTCATTGTTGTTGTAGTTTCCATGTGACATGTGGCAAATCTTGGGCACCAAGTAAAAGACATCTTCTGAATTTTTTCAGATATTAGGGTGGCTCATATATCTCACCCCATTTTTCTCATAATTACCCCAACCTTTAAACTTCCATTTTATTCTTATCAAGGGCTTATAATAAAAAAACTCCCTTATGCATATATCATTCCTTGATTAGCCTATTCAAATTTACCACCATCAATTGTTATTATTATTATTATTATTATTATTATTTATTTCTCTTTTTTATTTTCTATTCATGTAGTTTTTAACAAATAACCTTGTTGATGAGCTAATTGATGACTGATACCAGCTCAAAGGGAAAAGGATCTCCAGAGAGGAAAATTGGATCCCTCAAAGACATGGACGAAATCTGTTAGGTGAGAATTTAGGAACCCTCAAAATGGGGAATATGGAAACCTTGATTTAAATCGTGAATGGGTCAAAGCCGCCAAACCAACAAGACTAAAATGTTGGCATGATGTTTATCACCAAAATAGAATCACAAAAAATACTGCAAAATGACTAAAGAAGTTGGATACAAAGCCACTACACCCACAGCTCTCCCAAAAATAGGGGAATCACCCCCACTTCGAGAATCATGCCCTATTTTTCTTCTCTATTGAAGTATTTTAAAGGTTAAAAAATCACCATGAAAGAAGTATGATCATTTAAGAAAACTAAAACACTTAGATTTTAAATACAAAGACACTCTACTGATTTAAGCATCGAAGTGGGCACACTGGAGACCACCACCTTCTGTCCCATTTCGCCCTTATCTTGTTTTGTTACTGTGTGTGTAGGTTACCTCTATTCGTTGGACTTGGTTCGACCCCAGGAGGGAAAAAATCAAGCATCAACAGTTGGTGCTTGAAGAAGGGCCTTTACCAAGCATGTAGCGGTAGCAAGAAGAAGGTCAACCAAAAATCAATAATTTGAATGAAGTAAAGTCATTACCACCAGACCCGCAGAGCTCGAGCCAAGTCCCAACTCGAAGGCTGTGTTTTGGTTTAATTGAGCAAGAGTGAGAAAATTGGTTTAATGAAATGGGACAAAGAATATAGTGGTGGATGCAAAGAATAGAAGACAAAATTAAGAGACTAATTTCGACTCCAATTCAAGTGCACCAAAGTAACCACCACGAATGGAATTCTAAATGAGACGAGGTAACGAAGTTAGACAAACCAGTTGTAAGTCAAACACAGCCAGAAGAAAGGCACACAGAGGCATGAATAATCGAGTTTAATTATGCGAAACAAGAAGGCACACTGCTGAAACCGAGGTCAAGATGGAAGAATCGGATTGGAAAGCTAAGCTACAGGAAATAAAAGCCCAAATTTGAGGAATGAGAAACAATGTTTATAAGGGAGCTGAAGATTGGGAAATGATGAATGTTATAGAGCCATCATTTGCGGATGAAATCATAGATACACCATTGCCCCAAGGTTTAGGTTACCACAAACAGGTGTATATAGTGGTCAAGGGGACCCTACCCACCATTTGAAATCATATAGGTCGTGGATGAAGTTGCAAGGAGCAATTATGTGCAAAGTATTTTCACTCACCTTAACGGAATCAGCTAAGCAATAGTTCGAACAACTCAAGCTAAAAAGTATCAGTTCGTTTCACAACTTTCAAAATAATTTGAGCCACAATTCATCAGAGTAAGGTAGCAGAAAAAGCCATCAACCCACTTACTGTCAGTCACACAGCGTGCTGATGAAAGTCTCAAGGATTATGTCGTGCATTTCAATGCGGATGTGGTACAAGTAGAATGGTACAGTGATGGAGTGGCATTAACAGTGATAATGGCGGGTCTTAAGTTAGAAAAATTCATTTGGTCACTTTAAAAAAACCACCTCATACCTACATTGACCTACTGCGTAAGGCACATAGCTATTCATATGCGGAAGAACACTATTATGCCAGGTGCATATTTGAATCGTCATTGTCTAGAAGATTACCAGACCTTAGAAGAACATGTAGGGAGCAAATTTTTGCGGCTAACAAGCTATGTGAATGTTGCACCTTGTAAGGCAGAACTCGGCTAGCATTCCATTTATAGTTCAACCACTTTACCCTATCGAACACCACTAGAGAACATATCTTAATGCACATAAATAACAAACCTTATCTCAAGCAGCCAAGCATGCTAATCACCCCATATGAGAAAAGAGATAAATCGAGGTATTGTTACTTCCACAAAGATCATGAGTACAACATCTCAAAATACTAGGCACTCAAAGAGTGAATTGAGGAATTGATTAGGCAAAGGAAATTGAAGGAGTTCATAAAAGACACTAACATCGAGAAGAAGCCTGGAAAACGCGAAGACAGTAACAAAAAGAAGGAAAACTCCAATCTAAATCAAAACCATATATGGCGCGTTGTCGACAAAGGGTATATCACAAGGGGCAATCAAACATCGAGCTAGAGAAATGATGCATAGTTATTACCTCTAGCCAAACATTCAGGTTGTGCTATATGAGATCACCTTCACTGAAGTAGAAGCAACATGGGTAAAATTACCCCACAATGATGCACTAGTAACCACCACGATGGTGGCAAATTACCAAGTACACCGAATTCCGGTGGACAATAAGAGCTTCGCTGACATACTTTACATGGAGACATTTGGAAGGATGAACATTGATAAGGATAAGCTGAGGCCAATTAAAACACTCTTAATGAGTTTCGAGGGTGAAAGCGTCATAATTGAAGGGGCTATACAACTACTAGTTACAATAAAGAAGACATTATATCAAGTAACGTCTATGGTTAATTTCTTAGTTGTTGCCTTTTTATTTATAATATGATTGTAGGAAGACCTTTCTTAAACCTTATTAGAGTACTCACGTCAACATATGCTCTAGCTATAAAGTTCTCAGTCGGAAGTAGAATGGACACAGTTAGGGGAGAATAGCGAATCGCCCCAGAAAATTACACCTTAGCTATGAAAAATATAAGCTTCAAAGTGGGGGATTTACCGACCTTGATAAAGAAGCATACGAATCAAGTTTTTTGCCTCGAAAGAGAAGTTCCACAAAAGTAACAAACTATAAAACTAGAGGAGGCAATAAAACTAGTGACTATTGATGCAAATGACAACTCTAAGGTGGTAAAAATCGGAGGAAGCCTTGACAGAATAATACGAGAAACTCTAATTGCTTTCTTAAAAAGTAATAAGAATGTATTTGCATGGACTTATGAAGACATGCCAGGAATATCACCAGATCACACAATGCACTCCCTGAGTGTCAATCCAGATTGTTTACCAGTTAAACAAAAGAAGAGAACATTCAACCAAGAACGCAACGAGGCGATTCAAGTAGAAGTTGAGAAGTTATTAAAGGTAGGGTTTATCAGGGAAGTACTTTACCCAGATTGGTTTTCTAACATGGTTTGCTCGGGAAAGCAAACAGACAGTGGTGGATATGTGTAAATTTCACTCATCTCGATCGAGCTTGCCCCAACATAGCTTTCTGTTTCCTAGCATAAATGAGTTAGTTGACTTAACTAGTGTTAACATTTATGGATGCCTTTTCAAGTTATAATCAAATACAGATGTCCCCATAAACCAGGAGAAAATAATTTTTCATAATTAAGGGTTGTATTGTTACTGCGTGATGCCTTTTGGACTAAAAAAACATAGGAGCCACCTACCAATGCCTTATGAACACCATGTTTAAAGATCACGTTGGGAAAACAATGAAGGTCTACGTAGACGATATACTTGTCAAAAGTCAAATAGGAGCTAATCATGTACACCATCTTAAAGAGGCATTTATGATCCTCCGAGAATACTAGATGAAACTGAACCCAAACAAATACATATTTAGGGTGACCTCAGGCAAGTTTTTTGGTTACTTAGTCTATAACGGAGGGATTGATGCCAACCTTGCCAAGGTTTATGCAATTTTGGAAATGAAATCACCTTCTAACAAATGTATTAAAAGCTAATAACAAATCCCCTTCTAACAAATGAAATCTATTTCGAGATCATTTCATTGATCCGAAATGTATTAAAAGCCAATTTAATGCATGATTTATGAATTCACATAATTTAATCATCCAATTCAAACAAGTAATTACATCATCAACAACAAAATAGATTTGATATCACATAAAGCTAAGCTATTGTGCAATATTAATCATTCTAAGCTCATGTCTAGTTTTAGTAAATTGTTCTTTATTAAGGGGTTTTGTGAAAATATCAGCGAGTTGTTTTTCGGTTGAAACAAAATTTAATGAAATATCCCCTTTTGAGCATGATCTCTCAAGAAATGATGTCGTATCTCAATGTGCTTAGTTCTTGAGTTTTGGATAAGATTTTTTGAAAGATTTATGGCACTAGTATTATCACATATTATAGGAATTTTATCAAGGTAAATGTCATAGTCTCTAAGAGTTTGTTTCATCTATAAGTCTTGAGCACAACAACTTCCAGCTGCAATATATTCAGCCTCGGTTATTGATTGTGCAACTGAATTTTGTTTTTTGCTAAACCAAGAGACTAGAGAATGACCTAAAAAGTGACATGTTCCATTACTACTTTTCCTATCAACCTTATATCTAGCAAAGTCAGTATCCAAATAATAAGTTAAATCTATATGAGTTCCTTTAGGATACCAAATGCCAAGATCTATGGTTCCACTCAAGTAACAAAAAATTCTTTTCACCGCAAGCAAATGAGATTCTTTAAGACATAATTGAAATCTTGCACAGAAGCATACACTAAACATAATATTAAGCCTACTAGTAGTCAAGTAAAGTAAGGATCCAATCATACCTCGATAAGTTTTGATATCAACTTCCTTACCTTATTCATTATTGACAAGTTTGATTATTAAGCTCATTCTATCTTCAAGTCCAAATCTCTTTAGTAAGTCTCTTAAATATTTTACTTGGTTGATGAAAATCCCTTCTTTAGTTTGGTTTATTTGAAGTCCAAGAAAGTACTTTTCTCCCAACATGCTCATCTTAAATTTCTTACTCATGCAAGATGAAAATTCCTTACACAAAAAGTCATTAGTAGATCCAAATATAATATTATCAATATAGATTTGGACAATGAGAATATCTTGATTCTTATGCTTAAGAGAGTTGTATCGGCCTTACCCATTGAAAAACCATTATCCAGCAAGAAATTTTTTAGTTTATCATACCAAGCTCTAAGTGCTTGTTTTAAACCATACAATGCTTTTGTTAACTTATAAACAAGATCTGAAAAATTTTTATTTTCAAAACCAAGGGGTTGTTTCACGTAAACTTCTTTCATAATATAATCATTTAAGAAAACGCTATTGACATCTATTTGAAATAAAATGAATTTTTTATGACATGCAAATACTAAGAGCATCCTAATGAATTTTAATCTAGCTACATGTGCAAATGTTTCATCAAAATCAATTCTTTCTTCTTGATTGTAACCTTGAGCCACTAATCTAGTTTTATTCCTTACAACCATACCATATTCATTCATTTTATTCCTAAATACCCATTTTGTGCCAATAATGGATTCATGTTTAGGTTTAGGAACTAATTCCCATATATTATTTCTCTCAAATTGATTCAACTCCTCTTGCATTGCCATAATCATTTTCCTCATCTACAAAGGATTTTGGTTCAATTTGAGATATGAATACAATATGCTCACAAGTATTTCTAAATGATGATCTAGTGGTAATACCTCTTCAAGAATCACCTAAAATTAAATTCTTAGGATAAGGTGAAACATATCTCCACTCTTGGGGAGTATTTGAGAAGTATCTTCTTGTTGCTCCATATTTATTTGTTCCCTTGTCTATCCTCTTGTTTATCTTTCGATAATTCTTCTTATGACTCTTCATCTGCATCATCATTAACAACAACTTTCTCCGTAAAAAAAGGGTTAGACTCATCAAATGTAACATGCATAGATTCTTCCACAACCAAAGTTCTTTTATTATACACTATAAGTTTTGCTTATGTTTGAATAACCAAGAAAAATATTAACATTAGATTTTGGATCAAATTTGGCAATATTATCTTTTGTGTTTAAAATTAGACATTTGCATTCAAAAATTTTAAAATAACCAATGTTGGGTTTTTTATCTTTCTAAAGCTCATAAGGAGTCTTATTGAGATAAAGTCTAATCAACTCATGATTTAAAACATAACAATTAGTGTTGACAGCTTCGACCTAAAAATACTAAGGTAAAATATTTTCATTCAACATGGTCTTAGTCATTTCTTGTATAGAACTATTATTTCTCTCAACAATTTCATTTTTTTGTGGAGTCCTAGGTGATGAAAATTTATGCTCAATGCCAAAATCATTACTAAAATTCTCAAATGCATGATTCAAATTCTCCACCATGATAACTTCTAATATAAGAAATAACATATCTCTTTTCATTTTGAACATTTTTACAGAAAACTCTAAATGCATCAAAGACATCATCCTTATTAGCTACGAATAATACCTTTATGTATCTAAAATAATTATCCACAATTTCAAATGCATAATATTTGCCACTTAAAGTAGCATATCTAGAAGGTCCAAACAAATACATGTGAAGTAATTGAAATGGTTTTGAAGTAGAGACATGGTTCTTATTTTTAAAGAAGTTTTGATTTGTTTTCTAAATTGGCAAATTTCACAAATTTTATCTTTTTAAAAACTAATTTTTGGAAGACATTTAATTAAATCATTTTCGAAATTTTTTAAATTAATTCCATGCTTGTATGACCTATTCTTTTATGTCATAACCAACCATTATCATGCAATGTGGAAAAACATTTATCATTAATACACACACAATCTATATTAATGGTATAAATATTATCACATGCATTCTCAATAACACATTTCAATTTATCAAAAATAACTTTAGACTTTATCACATAATTGACTAATGCTAAGTAAATTGTGTTTTAATGTTTTCAACCAAACACACATTTTTAATAAGAGTAGAGGATACATTACCGATATTGCCAATACCAATGATCTTTCCTTTTGAATTATCTCCAAAGGAAACATTTCCATCATTCTCCCTTTTGAATTATCTCCAAAGGAAACATTTCCATCATTCTCAATCTTGGTAAAACTTGAAAACCAAGAGTAATTCTCTATCATGTGTCTTGAACATCCACTGTCCAAGTACCAATTATTTTTCCTTTTATTTGATCCTTGCAGAAAAAGTTTCTAAGTTTTAAGTACCCAAAATTTCTTGGATCCTTGAGTGTTAGCAATGGTTCCTTTTGGAATCCAAATATATTTGATTCCATAATATGTATTTCTTTTAACAAGGCATCGATAACTCATGTGACAATTTCCATTACAATAATAACAAATAATCTTATGATCATTAGTGGAGGTAACTTTAATAAAATAATTCTTATAATATTTTTGTTTCAAGTTAGGCTTATACCCAATTCCTCCTTTATCAAACACACATTTTTTAGTGCTCAGTAATTTTTCTAGGTTTTTTTTACCACTTGTGAATTTTAATACAATTTCATTGAGCTCATTACTTTTTTTCTTAAGCACTTCATTTTCTTTCATCAATTCATCAACAAGTGATTTTTTATACTCATATGAAGTACTTTGTTAACCTTTAAATGATGCAATTTTATCATGCAACATTTTATTATCTAACTCTAGTCCTTTAATCTTTTCATTTAATGAATCATTGCATTTTTGTAAAACATTCTTTTCATTTGAAATTTCTAGCATTTTCTTTTTAAGGGATGCATTCTTTTACCTATTTTTATCCAATCATCATGCAATTCTTTAAAGCATTATATAACTCATCATATGTTAGAAGATCACTTACCTCATCAAGTTCATCAAATTATTCTTCCTCAATTGCCATAGAAGCTAGATTTTTCGTCTCGTGTTGCTTTTCATCATCACTCATTTCTTTATTGCTGTCAGCCACGTTGCTACTATTGTCTTCTTCTTGAGCTTGTTGAGGTGAGAACACTACAATCGTATTTGTCCGTGCTTTTTGCATTTATAGCAACTATTAGACTCTTTCTTCTCCTTTTGATTCTTGTAGTTTCTAAATTTTCTCTGCTCACTAGTTTTCTTGTAGAATTTCTGAATTTCCTAGCCAGCATAGTCATCTCCTCATCATCCAGCTCGCTTTCCTCATCACTCTCATGTTTTGAGGCTTTGCGAGCAATGTTTTTCTTCTTCTCCCCATTGTCTTTTTCTGCTGCCAAGTCTTCCTTATAAGAAATAAGGGAACCAATCAAATTATCAATGAGTAAGGTATTTAAATCTTTGGCTTTCTCAATGATAGTCCTCTTAGGTCTTCATTCCTTTGGTAGTGACCTAATAATTTTCTTACCTTTTTTGCTATTCGAAACATTTTTTCCTAGGGATCTTAGAGTGTTCACTATGTCCGTAAATCTAGTATACATAGAATACACACTCTTATTTTGTTGTATTTGGAACAATTTATATTGTAGAGTGTATCTACTAATTTTAGACTTTTTCACTTGATTTGTGCCTTCATAAACAGTTTCAAGTTTCACTAGTAGAAATGTCGTCATTTGCGACCAATCTTTTTGCGACCACATGATTTTTGCCACTATATCCTATTTTCAACGACCATATCGATCAATGGTCATGGATTATAAAGGATGGGTAAACTCAAATGTGTTAAGTTTTTTACGATAATTATTTCATCTATTGCAACCATGTCTTGGCCACATATAATGTTATCTGATACAAATATTAATTGGTCGCAGAATGTCATATAATTTGCGACAGCACAATGATTTGGCCGTAGTAACTACACTTTCTGCGATGAGATTTTGTGGCCAATATATTTGGTCGACAAAAGTGATAAATTTGAGACAAATATTTTTTTGGTCGTAAAAAGGATTATAACTGAAGAGATTGTTTTTGTGGCAAGATCAATTTTGTCTCAGAAAGTTCATATTTTGCAACTGAATTATATTTTTGTAGTGGAATTTCATTTGATCGAAAAGCAATAATTCTATTGTCATAGAAAACTAGCATATGATAAATAATGTTGAAGTCAGCATTTAGGATAAGTTGATGATTCCGCTGTAGAATATTCAAATATTATTTGTATTTATAAGAATGAATAATTCATCATTATTTTATAGAACAAATGACAATTAATTTTTTACTTCTTTATTTTTATTCACTAATATATTTTTTTAAAACACAAACTCTATGTTTTTTTTTATTATTGTGCTTGCTCATGATATATATGTACACACACCCCCAGGTGCTTTTGCTTTATACAAATGCATGGTTAGCAGCCTGGTTGACTTTGAATTGGGTTGGTTGTATTTAATTATAGATTTCTTATACTAAACAATATATCTCAATTATTCCAAAAGTGTTAATTTAATGGTCCACAAATACTATTGTAATTTGCATAGAATAAATGGTCATATATATGTTATCTTACATGAAACAATTTTTTTGAGAGAATATTATAATTAATTTTCATATTAAAAGATTATCGTATAAAGTATATTAATTTAAAATTAGGATTTTTTTCCTAATTTTTTTAAATCTAATGAAAAAATTAGTTTAATTATCAACATGAAAATTTAAAATCAATATTGACCATTCATTAAACTAAGAGTGATTAGGAAAAAAATATTAAGAAGGATCTTTGTCCTATTATTTTGTAAGAAATCCTCATTATTAGTAAGCTAGCAAAATAAGTTTTTTTAATAAATAAAATTAGCAAATATTTAATTGGCGGGAGAATCAGTGTAATACCCGCCATATATTTTTACCCTATTTCACAATTAATTGTGGACATTTGGTGCCGCCACATTTAGTCTCAGAAAGAGAAAATTTAATATTATTATTTATAAAAAGATATGTTAAAGAACAAAACTTAAGTACAAAAGCAACAACTTTGTCTTTCTCTTAATATTATTATTTTATAAAAATATATGTTAAAGGAAAAAACTTAAGTACAAAAGTCACAGCTTTGTCTTCCTCTTCCAATCCCCTGAAATTACTTTCCCTCACTTGGTTTGTCTCGCTCAACTACAAAGTCAATTTTTTGCTTTTTGTTGCACATTCAGAACCAAAATCTCTAACAATGTAACTCCAATCCTTTTAAATTAGATTGTAACTACACATTATTGAAGATAATTTTGCTGCAATTATTGAAATATGAGGGACAAAGCTTTAAATTTATGCAGACCAAACAAAGGACGCCTAAGGTTTTATTTTGCATGAAGTTTTTTTTTTAGATTGGTAGGTTTAAATTGTTGGGTTATTTTGTTCCTTTAGTGTTTTTTATGGCTGTATAATATGAAATGGTTATTATTTTATTATTTTTAATTTTATTGTTTGCATATAAACTTTGGATCTTGGTCTGTTATCATAAGAGTAAAATTTCACATGGAATAGTTGTTTCTTCGCTACCAAAAATGGAAGTCCTTTGCTCAGTCAGGTAATATGACGATACTTTGAAAAATTCCGTCTTTATTATTTTTATAAGACTTTGAAAAATTATGTCCTTATTTTTTTTATAGGCTTTTTTATTATTTTGTCTTTATAATTAATTCTTTATGAAATAATTAAATAAAAATATATCTATCAATTCATTGTTGTTTAATCTAAGTAATGTATCATTGTTGCATGTTTCTTGAAACTAAATATTTCCTTTAACTAAAATAATATTAACAGAACACACAGATGGATAAAAGTTGGATGCGAATTTCAAATCATTTGTGTAAGGAATATGTGGATGGTGTCAAGGCTTTTGTGAATTTGGCTGAGAATCATTTAAATGAAGAAGGGAAAACTAGATGTCCATATAGAAATTGTCAGAATATGGAGTTGAAATCATTGGATGATGTCGAAAGACATTTGTATAGACATGGTATGTCATTTAGTTGCCAAAGTTGGGTATTTCACGGCGAAGAAATTGATTTATCAAGTTATATTCAAACTCCAAGTTCAATTAATGATACTTCTCATATTGAAGAAGTAGAAGATGATGAGATGTTAGAGATGTTGAATGAAATAGGGGGGCCCATGCAAATGGATTGTGGTTTAGATGAGTCAAGTAATAGTAATGCATCTAGTGTTCATATAAATGCTTACAAAGATGGCATAAAGAAAAACGTATTGACATAGATGGGGGCAGATGCTGAAGGGTGGAAGGATTTTGATAAGAAACATCGTTGGTTTGCTCAAGAATCTTGGAATGTTAGGCTAGGACTTGCAATTGATGGATTCAATCCTTTTAAAAATATGAATAACCTATATAGTATGTGGCCAGTTTTGGTTTTTCCTTACAATCTCCCACCTTGGAAATTCATGAAAGAACATTTTCTTATAATGTCATTACTTATTCTAGGACCTCAAGCACCTGGAAAAGATATTGATGTATATCTACGTCCATTGGTGGAAGAATTGAAAGAATTATGGGATGTGGGTGTACAAACATATGATGTCTCGAAGGAACAATATTTTCACATGCATACAGCAATACTGTGGACTGTAAATGACTTTCCTGTCTATGGTGACTTGTCTGGATGGAGTACGAAAGGGTGCAAGGCTTGTCCTATTTGTAATAAATACACCAAATAAAAAAATTAATAAACAAAATTTGTTATATGGGTTATCGTCGTTATTTACGTGTTGGCCATAGTTGGCGAAATAGTAGAGAATTTGATGGTAAGCCAGAACATGGGTCTCCACTTAGAATGTTCACATGAGATGATATTTTATGCCAATTGCAGCAGCTACCTCGTACTAAATTTGGAAAAAAATGAAAACAACTTAGATAGAAGAGGAAGCGATCAACTAATGAGCTTAATTGGACCAAAAAAAGTATTTTTTTTTAGCTGCCTTATTGGTCGAGTCTAAAATTAAGACACAAGCTTGATGTTATGCACATAGAGTAGAATATATATGATAGTCTTCTGGGTACTTTATTAAATATAAAGGGAAAGACAAAAGACACAAATAAGACCTGTTTAGACTTGGAAATCCTGGATATTAGAAAGGAATTACAGTTGCAGTTTAGAGGAAATAAATATATTAAATCTCTAGCATGTTATACTTTGACAAGTGATGAGAGAAAACAATTTTGTAAGTTCTTCAAGTTGGTGAAATTACCTGAAGGCTACGCATCCAATGTCAGCAGATGTGTTAATGTAAATGATGGTAAATTATTTGGCTTAAAAAGTCATGGCTGTCATGTTTTATTACAGCGACTTATTCCAATGGGCATATGGGCATTTTTGCCGAATGATTAATGTACTGCCTTATTAGAGCTGTGTAAATTTTTTCAAGATTTATGTGTAAAGACCTTAAAAGTTTCAGATCTAAACAAACTAGAAAAAGGGATTTTTTTAGTTCTTTGTAAGCTTGAAAGGATATTCCCCTTAGCATTTTTTAATGTGATAGTTCATTTGCCGGTTCATTTGCCTTGTGAAGCCAAAATTGTCGGCCTGGTTGGTTACAATTGGATGTACCCTATTGAAAGGTAATAACTATAAGTTTACATGATTACTAAGTATTTATTTTTCCTATACACATATATTTATCAATAGTTTTTTTATTATTATCACCACAGATTTTTATGAAAAGTAAAGCTCATCTGGAAGGTTCAATAGCTGAGACTTATATTGTAAATGAGTCAATGACATTTTGCTCAATGTATCTTCATGATATTGAAACAAAGTTTAAGCGTGATGGGCATATTAATGATGAAACTCAATAGGGGCAAAATAATAATAGATTATCAGTTTTTGAGCAAAAGGCTTGCCCATTTGTGGAAAAACATTTTCTCGAACTATCTCAATAACAACATGAAGCAGCACATTGGTTTATGTTAAATAACTATGAACAATTGCAACCATACCTGAAGTAAGTGGAGTGTATAGCTTATTTATTTCTAAGAAATTATCATTTCAGTAGCTTTGACTCTTATTTAATAAGTACATGCAGTGAACACTTTAACCAATTGAAGATGGAAAGTAATGTTAATTTACAACAAAGGCAATAGAAGCACTTTCCTAGGTGGTTTAAAGATTGTGTGAGTATGCCTAAGTTAAATAGATTATATAATTTAAGGTAGTTTATATATATGATTATGTCTTCTTTTGCCATATAGATGATATCATTGCGTCATGAAAGGTCAGTTGCAGCTACTAATGAATTGTATGCATTAGCATGTGGACCTGATCTTCGTATTAGGTCATACTCAGGCTGTGACGTTAATGGAGTTTGGTATCACACCTTTAACCGTGATAATCGATTGACAACTCAAAATAATGGCATTGTTGTGGTTGGGGAACATGACAATAAAGAAATAGAATTTTATGGTGTTTTAGTTGATGTGCTTGAGTTGCAATATTTGTTTCAAAATCAAGTGATATTGTTCGTGTGTGAGTGGTTTGACACAAATGCTAAGAGGAAAATAATTTAGAAAGATATTAGCTTAACTTGCATAAATGTGTCCCATAAATGGTATAAGAATGATCATTTTATTTTGGCAACTCAAGCACAATTAAATTTTTTTATGTGAATGACCCTAAATTTGGATTTCATTGGAAAGTGGTGGAAAAATCACAACAAAACATATATGGGATGTCCTAGAGATAGAAGGGAATGAAAAAGCTGATATAAACAATAGTGAAACACCAATTCATATTGTTATAGAAGATGTTAACTTTGAGACACAACAATTTAGTAGGCAAGATGCAGAGCCAACTGTTTTGGAAGCAAATTTTGTGCCTTCTCAAGAACATATCATACATAATGACGGTTCTGATTTCATAGATGATTGCACTGATTAAGATGAAACATTAAGTGACAATCATGATGATGAGCCAATTTTAAATAGTGATGATGACACTGATGTAGATAATTAGTTATGTGATGCTAAGTAAGCAATTTTTTACATTTAATGAACTATGTGCATAAATTAAATTGTTCTTTCATTCTTTTATCTTATAATCTATATAATTTCAATATTTTGTTGTGTACGCAGATTGCATGGCTCCTGGGAGGCATCATACCATTGCCAATATTATTCCTCCATCTTCTAACTCATCTTCTAATGTCATACTAGAAGGTATTGCTATTTTAATGAGTAGAAATGTTATGACGAACATGTTTCATCTAATTGCAGTCTTTTTATTTTTTTATTATTGTAATGGAGTTGGTTTAACAACCAAAAGAAAAAGACGTGGCCTGTCTCGAGGAGTGGGGTTAGATCGATTATTACAAGCTGGAGAAAGGATTCATATATCATTTACAGAAGAAGAAGGGAGACCCATATGTAATCATGCTTCTAGGTATGCTAATGAGATTGGTGTTGCTGTGAGACTGTTTTCTCTAATACAATATGAGAGTTGGGGTCCGATTCTTGATGAAGAAAAAAAGGTTGTGTTTGAGCGATTGTTGGTAAGTGAAATTGAGTTTGAAAGATTCTATTTAATATAAATAACCATTAAACTTATAAGCCAATAGCTTTTATCTAAGGATTAAATAAGTGAATATTTTAATAGTTGAGAGACTTGTTTTATTGTCATTTTTAGACAAAATTTTAATTTGGCATGTCAATGCCACACATACTCAACTATGTGAATAGTTTTATGGCTGAGCAATATTCAGATCATATATATAATTGTCACAAACACTTCAAAAAGTATGCAACACCATCTGAAGCATGTCGACATGCATATAAAAATATCTCTCAATAAGATTGGGACTGGTTATGTAATCACTTTGAGAGTAACGAGTTCAAGGTAACTTTTCTTTTGTTATTAATTTTAATTTTGTAGAAGCTATAAATGATTTTTTTTTAAGACAAAAATCTTACATGAAGGAAAGAGCAAGAAAAAATGTTGATAATCGCAAAAAACTCAAGTACAATCACCGAGGTGGATCATTGTCATTTCTTGGCCATCGTGAAAAAAAGTAAGTTAAAGATTGTATTTACACTCTAATTTGGATGGCCTTACACTATCTAGTTTCTGATTTATGTTACTATACTAGTAGGCTATTGTTATGGAATTCTAGAATGATTTTTGTATGTGTTAATGCTTGAGAGTAGTTGATAAATCTTTAGATAATTTTTTTTTTGGATGATATTGCTGATGATGGCCTATAATGGGCTGAAATTAACTTTTGAAATTATCAGCTGTAGATTAGTATTTGTGGTTTGATGTTGATTGTTACTTGAATAATGATTTATGTTTTTATTCTACCTTTACTAAAGTGTATATACTTGTCTTAATTTTTTTTAAAATTTTGTTGCATAATAAAGTAGAGGAAAGCCACTGAAGAGCAACCTAATGAGATTGAACTCTTTTATATCACACATTTTAGCATCGAGAAAGGTTGGAGCAATGCAGAAGCACAACATGACTATGTAAGTATAATAAGCTATGATTCTCTTTGCAATACATATATGTCGGAAACATTTTTCCTGTAAAATCAAAAGAATGATAAAATGAAAATAACATTGTTCTAATAATATATTTAATATATTTTAATTAGTTCAGAAATTTTAATGATAGGTTTATTATATAAAATAGAATACAAATTATAAATGAGTAAGGAATGTTGAATTAGAATAAAAGCTTCAAAGACTTTTATTGGCAAAATTTTATCTTTGTTTAATAAGTTGTAATGTGGTTCAATTGTTTTACATTAGTTTTTATTTATTTTTTTCGTTTTGGTTATAAATATTAAAAGAAGCCGAAGAAATCTGTACCACACATTTATTTTCTTTTACTATATGGTTGACTGATTTCATATGTAGGAAAAGATGAAAGAAATGGAACAAGAACCTGTTGCTGAAGATGGTGTACCTTTGTCACCTAAAGAAATTGTTGAACTTGTTGTTGGCAAGAACTTTAGAGGCTTTGGATTGAGGCCTACACTATCTACTTCTGAATCTAGAACATCATCACATGTATAAAATGAAATGCGAGGGATCATTGATAGTCAAGCAAAATAGTTAGAGAGCGCGTGTAATGAATTAGAAAGTACTCGCACTTAGTTGGGTAAGACATGTGATGAGTTGAAAAAATGCTAAACTGAATTAACCGATACACGTGCAATAGTTGATAAGCAGCAGGAGCATGTGAATAAGCAACAAGAGCGCTTGGATCGTATTGAGAAATTCTTGTTCATTGCCCCTTAATTGATTACCTGACTTGCATGCTTTTGATCAATGACTTTCATTCTAGTTACTTGGTATCTCTTTTTTTGTGTTCTGAAGTGGAGGTAACTGGTCAATGATCATCGGCTTTTGATTTCTTTTGCATTTTGGTCATATGTTGTCAAACTACTATTCTTTGTATGTCATTTGACAAGAGAAACATGATCCAACATTATATATGTAATTATTATTCCAGTTATTCAATTAGTCAAACTTTTTTTCATAATTTCATTAATGTTTTAAATTTGATTATTTAATATTTAACATATTTGATTACATTTATTCTCTTTAATATGTTGCTTCGTTTTGCAAAAAATAAAAAATAAAATTAATTTGACAAAAAATTTTATTCTGCGACCACTATAGGTGGTTTCAAAAGAAATTAAACAAACATCGAAAGATTCAGCCACAAAGTCAATGGCCACGAAAAATATTCTAAAGTGAATGAATTACCTTACCTTGAAAATAATTAATCTACGACCAACAATTTCTCATCGTAGAAAACATGATTTTGCGACAGCCAAATTTTGTCTCAGAAACATGAAAACCGCAACCAATAGTTATTGGTCGTAGAAAACTTATCAGCGACCAATTAAGTAGCCACAAAATATAACAATCGAAAAAAGATGAATTAATATGTGGCGATGTATTTTTGTCGCAGAAAGACATTATCAGTGACGAAATTAACGATTGGTCGCGGAAAAGATTCCTCGATAGACATAATGCGACGAGTTTGCGACAACCATTTTTTGGTCATAGATAAGTTTTAACGACCAAAATTGTATATTCTGCGACTAGTATTTTGGTGGCAAATGGCGGCATTTCTACTAGTGTTTGTTCCAAATTTCATGAGCACTTTCACAACTAAACACTCTATGAAACTCTTTCTTGTAAAGTGCACAAAACAAGGCATTCATACCTTTAGAATTTAGAGAAGTTTTGCTCTTTTCTAATTCATTCCATTCTTATGAAGCTTTTGAATATCTTCCCCTTCTTCATTTTTAGTCATAGACATGAATGGACCATCACAAACAACTTCCTAAATTTCATAATCTAAATCTTGCAAGTAAATTCTCATCCTAATTTTTCAATATGGGTAGTCATTACTGTCAAATAATGGTGGTCTAGTTGTAAACTGTCATTCCCTAAAAGTTGAGTCATTTTGGGATGTCATTGATCTTTAACTCTAGATGGTTAAGTCTAAATAAGAGCATATCACTCTTACACCAAATGAAATACTAAATAGGCAACTCAAGAGGCGGTGAATTGTGATTCTAAAAATTTAAGCAACTAAACCTTAATGCAATTTAAACTAAGCAACCAAATTCAAAATAAATAAATTAATGCGTAATGAAAAATAAAGAGATAGTGTAAGAGAGAGAAAACACTTGATTTTTATGTGGTTTGGCCAACTGTGCCTACGTCCACGCCTCCAAGCTCACCAAACTTGAGGATTTCACTAAGTAAACCTTCAAAACTTTAACAACTCTTATAATTGACTTCTAAGGTGTCAATAGATCTTTACAACAAAAGATTATCCCCAATCTTTTAACCCCAAATGTATCACAACACTTACAACCTTTCAAGAATAAAGATTACAAATGAATTTTCTCTCACACAATGTGTTTGATTACAAATGAATGTTCAATGTGTGAATCAAATAAACAAAAATAAGTTTGAAGCTCAATAATGGTTATATGCTTAGTAGCAAGCTCAATGATAACTTTTAGATCTAACTTTATTTGAATTTGATTGAACTATTTTATAATTGAAGTTAAAAACTAGTCGTTTTTGACTTTCTGAGAGAAATCAGATCGCCATTAACTGCTATCGGTTTACTGTTTTGACTAAGCCAAATGACCGTTATGCTGAAATTTTAAATAGCCGGTTCACCGTTTGAAACTATCAGTTCACCGTTTATTTCCAGAGACCTTTAAAACAAATTTTGGTTATCCATTCTTGAAAAATGATTCACAGTTAGAATTTAATTCTTTTCTGGAAATTATCGGTTCACCATTTTTTGTAAACAATTTACCGTTATTTTCTAAAATCATCATTTTAACAACCCTTTGTAGAACATGCTTTCTGAAAATTATCAATTTACCGTTTGATACAGTGAAATTATTTTTTAAAATTATAATTTTATCCCAAAACTTTATGTAATTATATTGTGACCTAAATCTTCATAAAACTTTACAAATAAGTCTATTTCTAGAATTTCAAAACTTTTTCAATTAAACCATTAACTTGAAAAACAACCAATTTCATTTATTTAAAAAGTATAAAAAATAATTTAAGTTTTAAATGTTTCAAAAAGTAATTTGAGCTATTAAAAATTTAATCATTTTTAATCTTATTTGTTATCATCAAAATCATTATTATAGACACATACATGTTAGCATTCTCCCCTTTTTTGATGATAACAAACCTTATAAGATAATTAAAAAAGAATATATAGTTTTACTCCCCCTAAATATGAGGTCCCCCTAAGTATGTGCCCAATCAATTTTTAACCAAAAATATATTCATGTCACAACAAATATATATATATATATATATATATATTACTCATTCTGTGCGTGCAAAAATTTCAACAGAAAATGGGGTTTGTCACTGAGTTATTGTATTGGAATAAGAAAAATATGGTAATAGAGAATGACAATAAAATATATCAACTACGACAGCTGTTTAATGAGAAGTACATATAGATTGACTTTCATACAAAGCTGCTACCACTGGATTTGATTAATGTGGACAAAAAGAGATTATGTGAAGAAGCACCACAACCTTTTAAACCAGCATTTATTAAAAAGAGCGGTTGAAAGAAAAGGGTTCCAAAGAAGAGAAGAAAAGGCAAGACACCTACCTCTGCCTTTAAACTTAAACCTGAACCTATCATTCCATCATCCTCTACACCTAAACCTAATCTTGAACCTATTATTCTATCATCCCCGAACCTAAGCATATACATGAAAATGAAATTGAACCTAAAGATGAAGCTTAATAAGTTGTAACTAATCTTAAACTATTAACCACATATGAACCTAAACTACCTATAACAATAACAGTTGACCTATTAACCACACAATAACTTCTTAAAAAAATTAACCACCAAAGGAAGCTAATTTGTAATAAGATCAGCTTTAACACTTACAAAAGACTTTTACAGTGACTTTAATGACAAATGCCCAGCTTATGACCAAACCCCAATGCCTATTCCAACAATTAACCAAAAAATTGGCCAAACCCCAACTCGTGTAGCTACCTATGCAAATCAACCAAGCAAAGACAGTGATAATGGTGCTTTTGAATATGTATACCTTTCAAATTATAGAAACCATTTTAGTGGGTTTGATATTACTAATGATTTTATAATTTTGTGAGGGAAGATGAAGATGATAATGATGACATTGGCTTAGATCTTGATTACATAAATCCACTATTGTCCCAATTTTATAACGATAATACTTTATGGAGGGATCAATCTATCTTAGATCCTACCATAACACCAATGCTTCCTGCAATACCAAAACTTTTCCAGCCAATCTCTAAACCTATACAATCAACACTAGTCCCAACATAAGTACCAAGTCTTGAATAAGAACTTGCATTGCCTCTTGAATTTTCATCTCAAGTTGACTATCCTGAACCATCTCAGACAATTACTTAACAAGGCCAAGAACACAAGTAGTAAAGTATCGTATTCTCATATGCTTGCCAACAAAAGAAAAGTCGTTTCTATTAAGATAAAGGCTTATCAAAGGATTGCACAATAGAGGCAGAAGAGATAACATGTTCCTATTAAGCCTTCGAAGTTAAGTGGAAAGAAAGGAAAAATAAATTTTACAAATTGTCAATTTGTTTAGACTAGGCCTAAACCAACAAAGACAAGTGGTAGACACCATGTTCAGAGCTTCAAGGACCTTTGGGACTAGACTCACATCATAAAAAACAAATGTCAGATGCATTACTAATGCTTAAAGTTATAAAATCAGGCACCCCTACTGGCAAAAGTAGGTTCCAAAAGTTCATTATCAATTTCCCAAGACTTAAAGATAGTTTTAAAGAGGGCTATAGACCATATGGATTTCATTTGAAATGACCATTCGAGGGTGTACCGTTATCAACAGTTACACTTAATGCAAACTAATAAATCCTTCATTAGCAAAATGTGTGTGTGAATCTAATAACTTTGAGAGTTGGACATGCTTGGGGCATTTGAAGGAGAATTTGACTAATTCAAGGGTGTTAACCTTCATAGCAGATAGGTATAAGGGTATTTTGAATGTCTTGAACTTTGAGTTTTATAGATCATAAAACAAGTGCGTGAAAACTTATAACTTTTATTGATTTAAAATATTTTAGAGAAGAATATATTAATTTTCATTTTTAGATATACAGCTTGATATGATCTAATTAACCTATTTATATGATGTAATTAAGCCTTTTTAGGGGTAATTTGTGATTTCAAAAGTAAAAGGGCAATTTAAAAATTTATCACTTTACAAGAGGGTAGGTTGAAATTAACCTTTTTTACTTTTGGCATGACAGTAAAATAAAATTATTTCTTTCTCTTAACAGATATTGTGCAAGACATTTATTTTCCAATTTAACATAAAGATTTCCTAATGCACAGCTGAGAGATGAGTACTTGAAGGTTATTCAAAGCTACAAATAAAGATGATTGTGTAAAAGCAATGAATAATATAATGAAGGTTGATGAGGATACTTTGAATTAGTTATGGAAAATCAATCCAAAATATTGGTTAGTTTATGTTTTTGATAAATTGATAAAATGTGATCTTACAACAAACAACATAATTGAGAGTTGGAATTGGAAATATGAGAAAAGCACCAATAATGACCTTGATGGAGCATATAAGAAGGAAAATAATACATGCAATTATAGAATGAAAGATGGAATGTTAGAGATAGCCAACTGAAATTATTTCTTACATTAGTAGGAAGATGAATAAATTACTTAAAGCTAGTAGATTTTGCCGTGTTATATTAGGAAGTGAGGTACTATTTAAAGTTGAGGATAGCAACTAATAACAAGTCTTATGTGGTTAATTTTAAGGCTTATATATGTGACTGTGAGCTATGGAAAATTAATAGCCTATCATAAAGTCATACAATACCTTATATTACTAATTTAAGGGCTACTTATGAACTATATGTTGCTTCTTGCTTCACAAAAGAGACTTTTCCTAATATGTTATTCATGCACCATTCATCATTTGCCCAACAAGTCTAAGTGGCCACGTATAGAGACTAATGAAATTCTATCCCTAAATATTTATTGACCACCTAGCAAGCCCAAGACACATAGAAGAAGGAAGCTAGGTGAAAAACCATCCCACAAGGGAAAAATCACAGTTTCATATAATTACTGCAATTGGGCACAATATAAAACATTGCCTTTATAATTTAGCTAATGCAAGCAGGACACTAGAACAAATATGGTAAAGCTTATTCTCCTGTGGGGCTCATCAATTTGTGGTTTTTTTTTTCAATTACCAGCATTTACTTTAATATCTTCTAATGACCTCTCATGTTATTTATAATATTTAGATGTATCGAAAGATTTTAATAGTATCTTCAAACTTAGGTGCACCATTTCTAGGAATGAATAGTACTTCTACCTCAATGACAAGAACAAGTATACCTACTACACAAGCAAGGGGTTCTGGTGCCTCAGCAACTACAACAACCACACTAACACAAACACTAGCACAACCATCTAGTGCTATAAGAAATGCTGAAGTTGCAATAGGCTTGTTTAAATTTTATCTTCAAAGGCATGACATGTTTTTTAATATTTAGAAGATGATTTTAATGATTGTGTAGTTTATCATTATATGTTTTTTTTTTTAATATTAGCATAGATGGAATGTTAATGTGATATAAGTTTCTTGAAATTATATTCATGACCGTGTTATATTTGCTACTTAATTACGTAGCAACAAGGGGTTTAACAAATAAACGACAAGTTGGACAAATATTATAAGCTAGATTTACCATGCAATCTGCAACAAGAATTAAAATTAGAGAATAAACAACTACTCCAAGAGTCACTTCACAATCTACTTTTTGTACAAGAAAGACAAAGAGAGATTTAAAAGGCAAATCAGTCCTTCACATTTGCTGTAAATTAAAGTCCGCAACAGGAATTAAAATTAGAGAACAAACACGTGATTTTTACGTAGTTCGGCTAACTATGCCTAGGTCCACGTCTCCAAGCTCACCGAGCTTGAGGATTTCACAAAACAAGCCTCCAAGACTTCAACAATATTTACAAATGACTTGCAAGGTGTTAATAGATCTTTATAACAAGAGATTATCCATAATCTTTTAACTCAAGTGCATCCCAACTCTTACAATCACTCAAAAGTAAAGAGTACAAATAAATTTTCTCTCCCACAATGTATATGGTTACAAATGAAAGCTCAAAGTATGAACCAACGAAACAAAAACAAGTTTAAAACTCAATAATAGTTGTATACTCAGTAGCAAGCTCAGTGATAACGCTTAGATCTCTCTCGATTTGAATTTGATTGAATCATTTTATAGTTGGAGATGAAAATTAGCTGCTATTGATTTTCTGCACACTATCGAATCACCATTAGCTTTTATCAGATCATCGTTTTAACTTGAGCAAGGGACCGTTGTGCCAAAATTCAAATTGTCGGATCACCATTCTCTAGATGCTGGTTTGTCGTCAGTGTCCAGAAGCTAATCTTTAATTCTATTCGATGGCGGTTATCCGTTTTCTCATAAACGGTTAGCCATTTGCTACAGTGATTGCTACAATGAAACTATTTTTTAAAATTATAATTTTGCCTAAAAACTTTTTGTAATTATACTATAACCCAAAATTTTATGAAACTTTTCAAACAAGTCCATTTCCAGAATTTTGAAGTAATACTTTTTTATTTCAAAGTTCTCAAAAATTTTTCAATTAGATCATAAATTGGAAAACACAACCAATTTCATAAAATCATTTTTTTCCTTTAAGTATAAAACCTTTATATCATCAAAATAATGATTTATTTAAAAGTATGAAAAATAATTTGAGCTTTTAAAAACTTAATCAGTTTTAATCTTATTTGTTATCGTTAAAATCATCATTATAAACACATACATGTTAACACAATGGCGGTCAATAGTTAAAGATAATAAGTTTTAGGAGATAACTTGATATTTTCAACGATAAAGTGGGCAATTTAAAAATTATTACTTTTTGAAATAGTAGGTTAAAATTAACCCTATCATTTGTTAGTAAACTCAAATGCATAACCCAATGTAAACAACAACAATAACAACAACAATAATAATAATAATATTCGAGTCGGCTAATTCAAATCAGAGTATAGCATGCTGAATTCCTCAAATAATGGAAATTGGAGGTAAAACAGAATTTGAATCTCTGATGAAATTTTGCCGGCCGAATGAACGAAATCTAGGCGGAAGTGAAAATCCTCTCCTCTCCGGACTCGTCTACCCCCAACCGAACATAGTCTTTACTGTCCTCTATTTGTGCAATGTGATAGGAGGAGATTTTTATTTCTATGATTATTCTCTAACTGTCCACTATCTCTAATTAAATAGATAATGACATAATTTTATTGTAATCTGCTTACGATATGCTTTTGAACTAATCGTGTAGCCAAACCCAACAGCAAGTACATGGAATATGCATGGGCACGTCATTAGCCATGCAACCTTTGAGATGATGATTTGGAGTTGACTTCTTCAAATTATTCGTTGCTAGGAATATGCATGGGCACGTCATTAGCCATGCAACGTTTGAGATGATGATCTGGAGCTGACTTCTTCAAATTAACAGTTGCTTATTTGGAGGAGATCTTTCATGCAAGTATTTGTTTTGGTATATTTTGGAATAATAGTCAGGTTGTTGAGATGTTAACGACTTGATTTAGCTAGCTTTGTTCAAGCCTTGTTTCACGGCTAAGGAAATTAGTTTTGTATTAGACTATAAATAAGCTCTTTTATTCAATAATAAGATCATCAGATTTTTATTCCAAAAACATTATTTGTGGTAGTTCTCGCTCAAAGAAGAACAAGCAATTTATTTTGTCAATTCTGCTAGTTTTGACTGAGACCTCTATTAGAATCTCTCTGTTAATTATACTATGGAAGAAGATAATGTCAAAAATGAGGAAGAAGGATTCAACACAGGACCACTTTTGAGTGTTAAAAACGCCACCTAGGTGCTTATTAACTGTCAGAACAACAAGCTGCTTCTTGGTCGAGAGCTTTTGATCGTCGGTGCAATATGGTTCTTGAGAATGCTTGAGAGATGTGGTGTGAGCTGAGGTACCAAAGACTGGAAATGGCAAGAAAAAGAAAAGGGCACTCCCAGAGAAGAAGGATGACTCGTCAGTAAGACTTTTCCCCGAGGAGATCCTATGATCATTGTTTTTAGGCACTTCGACCTTGTTTGAAAACCTCATCTATTAACACTGTTTGTGATGTGTATTCCACCAACCATGTGCTGCCCATCGGTTATTCAATGGATAATTGATAAATTGGATTAGAGATGTTACGATCAGTCTCAAGATATAAATAATAAAACTCTACTCAGGTGTGATATGCCGGCAAGCCTCTGCTTCGATAACAATTGTAACAACAGAATTGGCTAAATATATAATGGTTCATTTGCTAGACGGGAAAACATTCAGTAGACAAAATACCCTGCCTGTTGAATAACGCCCAATTGTTCATTCTTTCTTAGGAATTAACTACGTGGCCAATACAAAATAAAATTGTTATAATCAAAATAATTGTTAATTGATAATTTCTTGTTGTCACATGATTGTTGATAGGATAATTTGACACTCACTCTATCTCAAAGGTTAGCTCCACTAGAAGAGAGAATTAAGGATCTTTAGGGAGGAAATAATGAACCCAGAGAAAAGGCTAAGAATTAGTCAGCCAATCAACATAAAATGCAAAAACGTGGTTTAGAATATATAGTAAATTTAAAGCATGAACTAAGGAAGTTATCTACAGTATCTCAAAATACATAAAAATAGGGGCATGATCCAAAAGCCCTACAAACATGCCACATAATCAAAATTCGAAAGGTATCTAAGGAGAAAAAGATAACGAGAGAAGTAAGAAAACTTTTTTCTGAAAAAATTCTTCACTTTATTGGAAATATACAATTTTTTACAGGTCTAGATACCCTATTTTATGTTTTGTTTGTTTCTTGTGAGTGCAAATGTTGACATTTTGTCTATTTACTATGTGTGCAAATAACGATCCATCTATCATTCCCAGTTCAATGCAAAGGGAAAGGAAACGAGCATCAATCTGTCATAAGATTAAAATTGCTGCAAGTAGGCCATTCAGACAAAAAGTTTGTTTTTCTCCAGTATTTTACAATTTTTCCTTTCTCAAATTCATGGCGCTAACTATATGGCATTACGGCCATATGATCTGATTACCTTCTTAACCCTGACACTTTGAATATGAGAGTTTCTGACGAATCAAACTATTTTTATAGATTGGAGTCATCTGTCATACGAATTTTCAGCCAGCATCTAAAAATTTGATGTCTATTGACAATTCATTAAGATTTAAAGGCAACGAAATTTGTCTCTCATATAGGCATATATAAAATCATGAAAATCTCTTGTTAATCAATGAATAGTTTGTGGTTTTTTATGAACAAGAAAAACATTTTTCAAAAATTTATAAATTTTATTTTTTAAAAAAATGAATAGCCCCCGTGTCTGTTTTTAGTCACCCCCGCCTAACAAATGGCTTTTGGATTCGAGCAAGTGTACTTCTGGCAATCATATTAATTTCTCATGTGCAACACGCACGACTATAACAGTAAGAATTTGGGGGAAGCAGGATATTTGATAACAATTTCTTAGGTATCTTTTTCTTTTCTAAATCACCAATTTAAGCATATAAAGAATCAGGATGGAAGTATACAAGATAACAAAACCCTTCCAATATCCATAAGCTATCAAATATATGCACAAGCAAATTAATGCTTCAAACAATGAATGTGGTATCTCAATCACCTCTGATTTTGCGCAGACTGAGAGCTCACTTCAGAAACAATTGATACTGGCTTAACATTGGCAAGGGAAATTGGTGTCACGTGGTGGAGAAGAAACACCTTCAGACTTTTCCACAACTTTTGGAGACTCCAAGAACTTAGATACATGTAATGCCATTGCTTTCTGGCTACTTGAGGGTATGGAGAAACACCGAGAAACAATCAATGGGGGAATCGGAAGAGGGGATGCCGTATTAGATGCCGTCGAAGGATTCTTATTTGTTGAAGTATGCTCTTGATTTCTAAACATCAACGGAGCCGAGTGACCAACCAAACCAGAGGATTTTGCAGGCTTGGTAGCAAAAGGATTTGGCGGCCGAGGAAGCTCATGAAGCTCGCTTATTCTAGGCGAGGAAACAAGGGGGGGTGAAGCAGTAGGGGATACTCTTGGAGATGTTTTCGTCTGAGGAACCGGTGCATGAGAAAGTAATCCAGATACTATTTGGGGAAGTTCGGTATAGGTAATGGGGCCACTGGAAGATAAAGCAGGCTTCGATGAAGAAGATTTACTAGTTAACGGACCAGAGGAGGCTTGTGTTTTGATCTTCTTGGTATCAGAACTATTAAGAGTATCAAGCTGTGGAAGTGCAAGACCGTCTCTCAGAGGAGGGGGTCTCGTGGAGGCATTATTACTGTCACTCTCTTTGAGAAGTGGCTGTGATTTTAAGACAGAATGCTCAGACAAGTGAGCATCACCATAATCTCTATCTTCTTTCTTCTGCTCCAATGGAGAAGAATGTGAAAAATTGTAGGTTCGTCCACTGGGATTAGATGGTCTTGTACGGGGAGCAACGGAAGAAGAGATTGGGACCTTTGCATCAATAGGCGTGGGCAGCACATATGTGCTTGGCTGCCGAGCAGATGATTGCTGCACTTGTCTTATTCTTTCAGCTGGATCAATCTTCCTTTCTGGAAATATCGGGGCAGAAAAGCTACTTCCTCTCCGTTCCCTATGTGATGCCTGGTACTCTCCTGGGTTTTTGTCCAAGTTTACCTACAGTTCAAATATGCATAAAATTAATCTTAAAAGTTTAAAACAATGACTTCAATTGGCACAACCAAACATCAAAATCAGTAAAATGCCCATTATTCTAAATATGCAGCAAACAGTTAAAGAGTAAGGCATGAGAAAGCTTCAATCTAAACTATACAACTACATCATCAGAGTCAAATCTATACTGCAATGGTTATAGGATCCAAACCTCTGCATTTTCCACTGTTGAAGCCTGGGGAAATGAAACATCAACATCATCTACCTGCAGAATAAACAACTACATCATCCATACATATATAAAATCTAACAATCGAAAAAACAGAGTACACAACTTGCAATATGATCATCAACTACACCAATTAAGACCATCACAGGTTACATGATTGATCAGCCAAAGATAAATGCTATATTGAAGGGATTTAAGTTGGAGGATCTAATCAGACAAATGGATCATCTGTTTTTCTTTTACAGCGGGTTCAGATTAGCCTTACTGGTCCAAATTAGTAGCATAAAGTAGATAAAATATTCTGATCATTATTTTTAAAAATAAAATATTTGCATTTATTTTCAACAATGAAGAGTAAACAAAAGTAGATAGAATATATTACAGCTAACGAATGAGAGCTGTGGAATGAAAAATTTTGTGATCTTAAAACCACTTAAATATGGGTTGAGTCAACCATCAGATATAATCGGTGGTTTAGCTCCTACCCAAAATCACCTTAGATTCAGACCCACCCATAACTGGAGGAACAGAAAGCAACTGACCTCATCTCCCAATGTTGGTTTTCACACACTCCCAATCTGACAGGCATATTGGAGGATAAATTCAGCATTACCCCATAATTCCATTGAATCCAATGAATTTTAAGTTCATAAATCATCAATCCTCAGATTCAATTTTCTATGCATGTATCTCTCATGTAAACTGAAGAGTAACTTACTTTACTATGACTACAAGAGATCACAATTTCATTATTTAATAAACAAAGACGGTAACGAGTCAAGCCTACAAACTTTTTCAGTTATGATAACCATGAAAAATAATAATTCATCAATTAGTTATTGGTCTATCTTCACAGCAAACATAAAGCACACACTTTGCATGCAGCCAATGTGAACACAATTGGACAACACCAGAACTATCGTTGACCATAATACCGGAATAAATTAGCTCTAATACACTAATTTTCTGTGACCAATAATATGAAAACCATATTCTACTTTCTAATAAAGGTAGACAATCCAAACCCTACTATTAAAAGATATGACCAGTTGTGTTACAGTATATCCATTCTAGCAACTGGGCAATGGCATGGAATCATGATTATGAGCTCATTCACTAAAGCATGGCCCGTGGCTGAGAATAGATCCTTCAAAAAAAAAATCCTGATGCTAAGAAATTTTGTGAAAAACAGCTTGGTAAAAACTGAAAAATTAAGCATTCACAATCCAAAACACTTCTTTTTTTTTCTTTTCCTTTTTTTTTTCAATAGAACAACCCAAAACAGCATAAATCGAAAGCAGAATTGTCATCCAACAATATGATTGAGAGTTGTCATAAGACAAGATAAAAATGCACATCACGACCATTTTCCATATGAATGAAACAAAAATCTCAGTGACAAAAGGTCCTCACCTCCATTGATTTCCTTGACGTAGAAACAACATCAAGACCCTGCTTATTATCTCTGTAGTCAAAACTCAATTCCCCTGCCTCATTGGCATAATAGCTATCCTCACCATCTTCCCCATCATTATCTTCAAGTCCAGAGAATTGGTAATCTATATGTTGCCTTTCAGCAACCAATCTAACATGGCTGTCAACTGCCTCAAGTGATTTAAATCCTTTCCTAAAGAAATTCAACTGCACAGAGTGCAGAAAGCAAAGAAACCAAGGAAGCATATTAAGATTTGACTTATACAGAGTGAGAAGTCTAGGCAATTGACTTTCCTAGAAACAAATGAAATAACCTGAGCTGCATGGTGGCGAGCAGCCTGAGTTAGAAGACTTCGGTACTGCCCTTGTTTGAGAGATTTCAACCGAAAAACACACAGCCTTGCTTCTTCTTCATATTCATCATTGGCAGCTTGCAATTGCTGCTGCAATGAAACACTTTCACCTTTCCCACTTTTTGACTTTCCCTTTTCTCTTTGTTGTGCCATCACGTATTCACATACATTTCTGAAGATCACATATCAGATTCAGAAAACCGTTTCAGACAAACAGAAATAAGTCTTAGAGATACAAGGGCAGACCTTTTTTCATCGCATTGTCGCTTCATATCCTGAAACAGCAAACACAAAAGATGCCACTGAGCTGAACAACTTCGATAACAATATAACTACGCAGTCAAAGTGAATGGGTAGTGCAAAATGATGGAAACCTTCGTAGTCTAGGCAACAAATAGGTTGCCAAACAAGAGGTAAGTGAGCAGGATGTTCAGTGACCACCTGACATCCATTCTGCTTAACTAAGAAATAAATCCTACATCTAAAATTCATGCAAAATTTGGTTGATTCATGCCATCGAACTATCATTGATGCTCATCAAGGCTTGAAGGAGCTACAAAATTTAGTTAAATAATGACTTTGTGCAAAAAGCTTTAAGGATCAGGACAAGATCATTACACAAGTGGAGCAGCACCAATATTCTAGCAATAATATATCCTCAGTCCAGAGTACGTTAGTCCCTTATGTATGCATGCAAAATCATACATAGATAAACGACTGCTAAAGAACACGGTTACTCAAACAACTAACAGAGCAGGAATTGCAAATTCCTTCCCAACTCCAATAAACAAAAGAAAATCTGGGGACACTAATACAGTTTCTTAAACAACTATCAGCCCAAAAAATGAAAAGGAGCACAGTATTTCACCAAGATGATGAAAACAAAAACATGGCTCCAAAGTCAGTCTAAGAAGCAAACAATGCAGCACCAATCTCTGCATATTTTACCAAGCCGTTATGCAAGTGTGAACTAGTCTAAAACACCTCAAGAGTAACAATATGACCAATACCTGCATATGGGAATAATGTAGAAAGATCTGAGATATAAGCTAAACATATAGAATTGACGAGAACAAACCTCAACTGTACGAAGTTCATTGAGAAGAGATTCCGATGGGTTAGTGATTGTCAGGAATATATTTGAGCGCTGAAGTATAAATAACAAAAGTGCAATATCAGGATGGACACATTTTTGCAAAAGAATATGAAAAGCTATGCTACAATCTACAACATGACGATGAGCACTCACATAGTTATCGACAAGCTTTTGAAGTTCAAATTGCACTTCACCCAACATTAACAAAACTTTACCTGCAAATAAAATCACAGGAGAGAGAGCGAAACATATGTAATCTATAATACCTCAAAAGTTGTATTTATTTAAAACATTTGAAATTTCAAACTGATAAAAATAGGGACCTACATTATATCTGAATTTAACTAACAATCATCCAGTTATAATCATGCTAAACATATTGTTTTGATCGAAATGGCATTTTACTCAATAAAGGTAGAAAGAAGGGCACCAGGGCATTAGACTAGATTCTGCCATTGTTTTTTGGAAAGACAGTACAACATTTACCAGTGGATTACAAATCTAAAGGTGTAGTACATTTTATGCTACCAGTCTTTACCTTTATTTTACAAAATGAAAAGCATTATGAAGCTAATCAAAAATCAAGAATAGGCTAACAATTTCCAAATTAACTTGGGCTCAAAGTGAAATGAAAATCACAAACTCAATTAGTGATACAATGGCTTAGCTTCTCAGGTTTATAAAAGATTTACACTTATTATAAATTAAGCCGGCCAGCATAATACCCCATTCTACATCTTACAGAAAATACCTACACCAAAATTTGACACAAATGATTGTTACATCGACATACTTCAAGAAAATGTGTATGTATATATATGTTACTTACGACTTTCTTCATCATCGTGCAATGAAGTTTTCTCCATCAGACAAGAACCCATTTCTTGCAATGATTCTGAGAATTCTGAAATCACAAATCATGTCAATTGAGAACGTATATGTCACAACATTATAAAATTGAACAAACTCCATAAGCTTACACAGACATAACTTTTAGCAAAAACCAATAACTTCCCTAACAAACAGAATTTAAACAGGGTACATATGAAATCATCAGCGAATGACCTTAAATATTCTTAGATTTCGGCACATATGAATACAAACTCACTGTGTTACTTTTTATCAAGAAAAATTTGCAAAAACGCTTCCACATTTGGCAAAGTCTACAATTTAGAATAACTATTGCCGAAAACAGATTACATAAAATTTATACACAATCTGATAATTCAAAATATATATATATATATATATATATAAATAAACAGGTAAAAGCAATCAAACACTACATAACCCAAAAGTTTAGCAGAAAATATTTACCATATGCACTGTTGGCCGTGGCAGCAGCTGCAGAGAGTAAGCTATCATAGCAATTTCGCATAACTTGCATATCCTACAAATCACAATACAAATTCTTAATTATATTGTTTATACAATATTCCAAAAAAAATTAAAAGATATCATTGTAAGATACTATAATAAAATTGTAAAATAAATGAATTTGTTGCGTTAACAGAAAATTATACCTGAGCAGCCTGGTCGAGGTCATCAACCTGAGAGGAAGAAGGAAGAAAGTCGATTTTGTCCTTCGTATCGCTTTTGTGAAGTGCAAATCTTCGCAATTTGGAGAGCGAAGACTTCATTTCTCGCAAAACCCTAACACTGTGTGCTTACCAAACAGATGCAGCAAAATTCTCTGCCTATTTTTTAAATTTCCTTTTTGATTTCTGAATTCTGAATGCTCCAACTTTGAATAAAAGAAAGAGTTCACTTGTCTCCTTTGTTTGTTTGGGTGAAAAAACGACTTAAACAGATCAAAGAAAGAGAAATAATAATAATACTAATTGAAACGACGAATGTGCTGAAAAAAAATAACGCACAGGCAATTAGAATGGACAAAAAAAATAAAAAATAAAAAACAAAGAAAAACATAAATTCTAAAATTTAAAACTTTTACGATCAAATTATTTAATAATGGAGTAATTTACTTAATAGGGATGTAACTTTGACTATTTGACTACTGTATTTCTTGAATTTTAGGGGGGCATCAGAAAAGTAAAAACATCCAATTAAAAAGATATTTCTGTAGAATTTTTGAAAAAGTGGTCTGACGTGGCAAGTTAAAAAAGGGAACTTGTAGGCGTGAGATAGTTATGGAATGGTGGTTACAGTTGTAATTGTACAAGGGAAGTCGTCAAAGTCAAAGATTGATGACAAGGAAAGAAGCAGTTATAGAAACGGAAACCATCTCATACTTTGACCGTTGGTGGTGGGTCAGATATCCCTCGCTATTGAAATACCCTTTCTGCCCCTCCACTTTGTTCCAATTGATTACGGGTAAAACACAAAGTTTGATACTCCGCTTATATATGTCGTGCTTGAATTTTATCCTCCGACTATCCACGTTATAATCAAATTTGTGATTTTTATCTTTGACTGACCAATCTAACTTTTTTTTTTTTTGTGAGGATAAAATTAATTAATTAATCATCCTTTGGTGGGGCAGAAATTTAAGATTCATGTTAAGTCCACTATTTCCTTTGAGATAGACAACAATCATATGGGAATGTTATTTTATGAGAAAATCCTGTAAAATTTATATCTATATTTCTTAAATATATTTTTATTTTTGCTAAATTTTTACTTAAATATAAACATTCTTTTCTTATTTAACTGATTAATTGTAGTTAAATATCTTCAATTTAATTAATTGTCATTCTTTTCACAAAAGTTTACTTAAAATGTTATCTTTTCCAAATAATCTCTTGACTTAACGTCACAATTAGCACCACATTTTTACATATTTTTACATCCCTTCACGGTTCGATTTACTTTAAAGCCTTGTGGACATCATCATTGCGGGTATGCAATCTCATTTTTTTTTCCCGGCTTTATCATTCTATTCTGTCCTTAGTTCGATCCTTATTTCTTTCCAAATAATAGTCTTTTATATAATTTTATTTTCTGGAGGAGGAAAAAAACGATAGCTCCTTGTTTGTTTGTAAAATTTCTATTATTGGTCTGATAGCAACTCAATTATCTTCTCCATCCATAAAAGTGGAGTCCCAAAAAATGAACTCTTTATTTGTCATAACTATCTGCGAAGCCACAAATCTACCTAAATCTGTCTGTAAAAATCCACCTACTACTTGTAATTTTACGAGTTACAGGCGGATTTGACACTTTAAATTTAATTCTACTGCTAGTTGCAAGTGAGTTTGGCGTTAAGAAAAAATCTGGTACATGCCTGCGACTATATTTGCCGACTAGCATCTTTTTTTAAAAAATATTTATGTTTTTTTATTTTAATCATAAAAATTACACTAAATAAATATAATCATAAATATATATAAGCTGAAATTATTACTCATGTCCTAATCTTCCTAATTTTTAAACATAATACAGTAAGCTTTTAATAATTAAAATTTTATAATTTTCAAGTTTATTATTATTGATATTTCTATTATAATTTGATAAATTTTATTTGTCTTGGTTTAATGACTTGAACCTAATGATTGCTTACTAAAATTGAATTTTTATCTATTTAATTAATCATTAATGGGACTTGTCCAAAATTTACTTGTTAATATTATCGACAATACTTGTATATTAATTAAAAGACGGAGTAATACATTGATATGAGTATGATGATTTTCCTACAAAAAGAAATATTTTCTATCAAATTTATATATTTTTGTATTTATTTTAATGTTGAAACTTTAATATCTCAACAAAATACCGACCGAATAAGAAAAGAAAAAATGACTACAACAAATTTTGTATTTTTCTTCTTAGTTATCACTTTAATTAAAATAACGGCTTCTTCATTAGATAATTATTTATCTTAGTCATCATTTAATTAAAATTAGGGCTCGCGCATTAGATTATTTAACTCATTAAATTAATTGACATCAAATATGAAAGAATCGACCTGATTTGTTTGATTGATAATTTCTCATTTATTAAAAAATTATAATATGTACATAGTACAAGTTTGGGAAATTTACAAAACAAGCCAAAAAACTTAGGTACTTTTCAACTTTAACCCCTCAAATTTTTTTCTTTCAACATTAGCCAAATCAACAAATTATGGATGAAATTACCCTCCTCATTCTCACGTTTCCCTCAAGCAAATTCCTCCCCCTCTCACCAAAATCTCATCACCAGAAGTTGTATAGATCGTCGGCGGCAGGCGTAGATCGGCAGCGGAGGAAGTTGTCGGCGGCTGAAAGAAGCTAAATCACATTGAAAATCTTCGGAGATCTCCAAAATCAAAGAAAAAAATTGAAAACCCTAGGTGAGTTGTTATTGTCGTTTTTCTTGTTGTTGTTGTTGCTGATATTGTTGCTGTTATTCTTGTTGTTTGGGTTGTTCTTCTTGTTGTTGTTGTTGTTTGGGTTGTTGTTGTTGTTGTTGTTTGGGATGTTGTTGTTGTTGGTGGTGTTTTAATGGTGGTGGTGGGTGAGATGCATGTGGGAAAGGGAAGAGAAGAGAAAGAGAAGAGAAAGGGAAGGGGAAGACAACTCGTGCGAGCAAGGGCGCGGCCTCGCAGGCGAGATGCGCGAGGCACACGCATCTCGCGCGCGACACTGCGCTGCGTCGCATACGAGATGCGTACGCCGAGCGCATCTCGCGTGCGACATGCGCTGCGTCGCGCGCATCTCGCGTGCGACATGCGCTGCGTCGCGCGCATCTCGCGTGCGACAAGCACATGTCGCATGCGAGATGCGCGAGCATGCGCATCTCACGTGCGACGAAGCGCATGTCGCACATGAGATGCGCGAGGCGCGCGCATCTCGCTTGCGACATTCGCAGGGTCGCGCGCGAGATGCGCGCGGCCTCGCTCGAGGCAGGCTCGCGCGAGGGAAGCTAAGCGCCCGCATCTCGCGTCCCTCGCGCTAGCCTGTCGCACCAAGAGGTGCTGCCTCTTGGTGCCCGTCGCACCAAGAGGCAGTGAGTGTTGTTGCCTTAATTTTTTTTTCTTTTGTTCATATTTTTTAACATGTGATATTTGTAACTTGGACCAGATAAATGGGCAAATCAAAATTAGCATTGCATAACCCACCCGGACCGATGAAAGAACCGGGAATGATGAAGATACCTTATGTTGATCACTTCCTCGGGCGTATCATGAGTATGTGCAAATTAGATGTCGTTGTTAATGCCATCCAGGAAAAATTAACAAGGCAACAGTTGAAACTGTTCAAAGATAATATATTTGGGCATTTCCTACAATGCCGGAGCTATCCGTTCAGTGGCGTAATTATGCACAATATATTGCTTCGGCAAGTGTCCCATGGCAGGTGGAAATGACAAAGATGAGTTATGGTTTCAAGTTGGCGACCATTTGATACGCCTATCGATTGGAGAGTGGTGCCTAGTAACGGGACTTTACTATCGTAAAAAAGTATTCGTGACGAAGCATAAAACAATGCATAGGTTACTTAATAAGTACTTTGGAGGCAGGAATCGCGATATAAATCTTGGCCAGTTCGAGGAAATATTTATGAACTTAGACTTCAAGACTATGGATGACACCGATGCGCTAAAAATCGTCATGTTTTACTTTGCTGATAGAGTACTACACGGAAGAAAGGATCATTGTCAAATCAATTTCAATTTGCTTAATGAGGTAGATGACTTAAATCACTTTCGAAGTATTCCGTGGGGTCGTTTGTCATGGGAAACAATATATACAAGCATTGATAATGTATTGAACGGAAAAGCCAATAAATTTAAGAGGGCAAGTGTAGAAAATCCACAGCATAGAATTGAGAAATACAATTTTTACGGCTTTACGTCACCAGGGGATCAATTGTTGTCCTTCTCCTCGAACGGGCCATCGGAGGAATAGGTCGGTTCTCTCTATTGTTAATAGGAATATCATACTGATTCTCATCCTCATCATTGATAGGAATATCAGAATGACCAGTATCCCTATCATCAACTTCAGTATTGGAGTTCATGCCTTGCACATTATCAGCTTCTGTGTTGTTGGTGTCATAACCAGGATCATCATAATTGCGGAACTCATTATTCTGAAATGGAAAGTAATGTTGCCCTAACGATGTCCCTAATGGTAACACATTATCTTCAACATCCGCTAACGTAATGCCATTATCATCAATAGTGTCATTGTTTTCGTTAACTGGTGAGTAATGTTGTCGGAACGACATTTGTTGTGGTAACACCTCTTCCTCAATATCGGGGACAGACTCGTTTGCTCCAAACGAACTTTCACTTTCCACAAGTGGCTCAGGATTTTCGGCCGGAACTCGAGGATGTGTGGTGACAAATATAGGAATGCATCCATAATTGACCACATCAGAGGCCATGTGCAGCACAACATTAACCATTTCATCATTAAATATATCCATAGGTAGTGAACATGCACGATACATTGTGTTACTAGATCTCAAAGTTGTCTTCATCGACAAACTATATTCATTAGGATTTATCTGTAAAACTTGATACACCCTTGCCATAAATTGCTCAAACGTACAATCTTTCCGAACTAAAAATGCTGTATTCTTCGCATTCATGTACTCCGTACGGCCATCTGCTAACATCTCCCACCAACCGTCGTAACATAATTGAAGTACAACGGAATTCATTAAACCTAAAAAAAAAAAGATAAGATTTCACGCTACAAAACCTAGTAAAAATGAATATGCAGTACATTTATGTGGATGAAATGAAGTATACAATTTTGGATTTACTTCGTCTCATCGTAAGCTTCGAAACGATATATTATACGCCTAAAACGGACACATGTAGCCCAAGTTATTACTTTTAGAAAGTAACTTAAATTTAGTGAGACAGGCAGTGGGACAAGTGTCTGTCTCACATAAAATCAGTAGATTTATGTGAGACAGGCGCCTGTCCCACTTGTCTGTCTCACATAAAACCAGTGGTAACAAGTGAGACAAGCGTCTGTCTCACACGCCTGTCCCACTTGCTTGTCGCACATATTTTGGTGAGACAGGCAAGTGAGACAGGTGCCTGTCGCACATATTTTGGTGAGACAGGCAAGTGGGACAGGTGCCTGTCTCACATAAAACCAGCAGATTTATGTGAGACAGGTGCCTGTCTCACTTGTTCTGGGCTTCTGTTTTACTCGATTTTTCAGGGGTTTTAATGATTGATTTTCATTTCTCAACTCAAACTAACTACTTTAACAAGTCACATTGTTTTGTTAATGAAAAATAACAACAATTGCAATAAAAACTCACTTCAATTTCGAACTCAAATGATAAAATCAATAGATTAAAAGTTTAGGTTATGGTAAGAGTATAAACTAACCTTAAGAAGCTCTCCAATTGATAATTATATCTTCAATTATGGAATGCTTGTTTGATGAAATTTGCTAATTTATTGAGAGTGATGGATTGAGTGATGAAGTTTGTTAAGTTGAAAAAAGAAAAGTGGTGGAAGTGCTGGAATTGAAAAGCAAATAATGGCATGTCTTTGTAATTTTGATGAAAATGATGAGGGTAATGTAGTCCAAAAACATAGTGTTTGGCTAGTTATGATAGAAAAAAGTTTGAAGAGTTAAAGTTGAAAATGACCTAATTTTTTTGGTTATTTTTGTAAATTTCCCTACAAGTTTCAAGTTTCCATATTCTAGATAATACATCATTTTCCCACACTTTCAAGTAACAGAAGTTTAATTTAGATTTGTTAATTTTCTTTTCCTATAAAAACAAAAATATCCAATGAATCAGATTGCATTTGATTGAATCGTACTCTAAAGTCAAATTTAATTGTTTGAAATTCTAGAAATGACCAGTTAATATTAGACCACAATGATTTTTAATTATAACAAATCTTATAATATATCTAATTGTGAGCAGTGGACCAATCAATCCCGTAGTGCAAAATCGATAACCACTTTTAGTTAGCCTAAAGAAATTAATTAAGGAATAAACGTATGCCCTTGGACCTTAACTAATCAAAATTAATAACAGATAAATGAAAGGATATATGTAAGAGTTAGGTGAAAGTCTTAGCAGTCAATTTCTGAATCCAATAATTAAGCTCACTTCTTGAAGCATGAGTCGCTGGCACAATCACGGTTGCAGTCACAAGTTGGTGAGATTTTATATGGGTTACAAGAACCTAATTAATGATTGACATGTACTTAGTTTATCCCTTAAGCTAGGCTCTAATTATTAATTAATTCGTTTCTGTCGCATGCAAAATAAGACTTGAAGTAATTTACTTTTTTATTAGTCAATCAAACCTTGCTAGCTAGTGAGAGTTGAACAACAATTCACGCTATTTCATTTAAAATTAAGAAAATGTGTTTAACAAATAATAGCTCTTGACAAGAGTATTTTCACAGACGCTGTATGACTTTAACCGATTGCCTAAAATCTTAATCAAAGATATATGTTTTTTCTTTAAAAAAAAAATAACACTGAACATAGACACTGCTCTATTTAAGATAACAATAATATAGATAATAGATAGTGTCTAGGAAGAAAAATATAATTACAAAAGTGATGGAGACAGAAAAAGAAAGTTAAAGAGAAATAATAATGTGTAGGTACCCGATACAAGTGGCTGTTTAATTTGAATAAAGACTTTCAATTTTGAATGGTCAAAAAGAAGTGTTTCTTGAAGCTCAAGGGATATGAAGGACGATTAGGCATTAGCACAAGAAAGTGACATTTTCAAAAGCCGCCTTTTTTAAATGGGAATTTAAATCTGTTCAGACTTTAGATTCAAGACGCATTGAGTGATTGGAGGGGGGTCCTGCTGATTATGGAAGAAAAGTCTTCAGGAAAAGCCATGTATCAAACCCTATTACAGAAGTTAATAATACACCAATTTTTTAAAAGTCCTTAAGTTTTGGTAACAGTTTGAATTTATAGCTTGACAAAGTAAAAGATTATCGCTACATTTCTCGTTTAGTATCTCAACTTTTACCAGCTCAAGTGAGGTGACAATCGATCAATTAGATGATGAAATATCAATTGATTAGATGATGAAATGAAGTAACAAATAATTTATTAGTTATAAATTTGATAATCCAATGGATGAAAGTTATATTGATACTTTAAATGAAAATATTAGTACATTACTTGGTCTACTAGTGTTACTTAAAGTAAAATTATCGGTCTTAAATGTCATACTTGTAAACTTTTAATGTATGTTGATTGAGTATTGACAAAGATATGTAAATGTTAGCATGAAGAAGTTTTTTGTATTTTTGTAACGAAAAATTTTCCTCTTATGACTTGTAATATGAGCTCTCTTGATCCATGGTTAGGTTTCTCGCAATTTTAGAAGCATTTTAGAATTCTCTAACTTGTACACGTGTTTATATAATAATGTAAAATTAAGAACTTATTATTTTTTATTTTCTTATTCAATAATTACCAATCAGATATTGTAATCAAATAACCCCACTATAGCAAATTCCTTCAAATCGGTAGGGTTAACGCATAAATATTTTTCTTTTCCAGAGCCCAAAATAGATGTTTAGCTTAAAAATAAAAATAATCTTCTTAAACGTGGATGGTCGCTCTTCAACAGTACAAGCACAGCAACTCAATAAGTGAGATTATGTGAGAAGATTATCATTGTATTACTCCTGTGTTAAAGAAAATAGAAAAAAAAAATTGAAGAAAGATTAACTTAAAGATTTTATATTTACTATATTCACCAGAAATGATAATCTGTTGGATAATGAATTAGAGTGTGTGATGATTTCATTGGGGAATTTGTTTTCTACTTTCTTGGTCTAGTTTCTTTAATGGTTATTAGAGGGGTACATATATGTATACAAATGTAATTTTTAAAAATAAAATTATTTTATTTTATTAATGACATGGTAAACTTTCTTTTACCCCCGATTAGAATGACAATCTTTTGATTACATTGCAAAAGTGTGAAAACATCCATTTATTGTCAAGAAAACAACAAAAAAGTTCATCAATGCACCCACTTTCCCATCATCTTTGAAAAAAAATAAATGCTTATTTAATCTTTATATTTTGAGTTAAATGTCCTTACATTTAAAAAAATACCTTAAGATATCTCTATTATTAAATATACTTCAATCGTATCTTTTTTCTTTTCTTTTACAATAATACCCTAGTAACAATATTTTTGGTGATACTAATAAAAAGAATAAATGATAATTTATCAAATTAACCTCAAATATAACATAAAATTTTTCATAAACTTTTTTATTTTATTTTATTTTTAAGATTAATTAGGTAAATTAATTTTTTATAAAATAATTATTGGTAAGATTTTTGTAAGAATATTAAATATTACTTTAAGTTGGCTGATATTAATTTATTCATAAATAATTATTAGTAAAATTATTGTACAAGCATAAAAAATACTAGTTTTTTTCACATTGATATTTATTGATTAATTTTCTAATTAACTTTTTTATAGATAAATTAATTAATGTCAAGAATATTATTGGAAGGTTATTATTATAAAAGAGAAGAAAAAGTAACAGTAAGAATATAATATATTTAACTGCAGTGATATTTTTAAGTATTTTTTAAAAATATAAGGATTAAACAAGAACTTCAGTTAAGATAAAAAGACTAAATGAATATTTATCATTTGAACAAAAATAACATAAATTGAAGTTTTTTCATGTTTTTTATAAGTAAATTAAGTATTGTCATTTCAAATAAGGAGTAAATTAAAGTTTACCTTAATTTCCACCGGCAAGTATATGAATTATGAGCAGTTAAGCACAAACTCAAAAATAAATTACTGAGGACATGTTAATCCTCTTCTTGTCTGATACCACAAATTTTAATTAAGAAAATAACAACTGAACATTTACATGAGAGAGAAGAAGGAGGAACATTTACAAAAAGGTTCGTCTTGACTCTGTCAGTGCTAATTTTCAACTGATTGATTTTAGGAGATTTAATTTGATTTAATTCTGTCTTGTTGAAGCATAAATATTTACTATTTTCTGCTTCGGCTGATCCATCCAACTGGTTTGTGTATTGCACTCCTAAACCCCTTTCTTGTGCTCTTCGTATGCCTTTCGGGAGATCTGGATTCATGCGCCTTAAAATCACAAACACAAGAATTTATGGTGAATAATTTTTTTAATTTTAAGAGCAAGAAATACAAATTTCAAAGATTATTTATTTATTATTCACAAGATTGGATTATAAATGTGACTTAAACATTATCACCAAGAACTTTAAGGATCTAATGAAGTAACAAATGAAGAAGTTATATACGTGTGAAAATTCATAAAGCATATTTAATCAAAATTAGTTCGAACACTTGATTTTTTTTTTTAAGTTCGAACACTATCATTATGAAACCTAAATATCTCATGCATGGGGCGAATTGAAGCTTTATTTTTTTGGCTATTTTAGGGGAAAAATTGGGGGGGAAAATTCAGAAACTGAAAGAAAATTTATAACAGATTCTTTTTGAAATTGCTTTCTAAAGAACCAAAAAAAAAAATTTATGATGCACGTACCTTTCCATCAGAATTCAAAGATTTCTCTAGTGTTGATACATGAACTCTCTCTCCCTGTGAGCCGTTCTCATCTTTTGCATCATTTTCATCTAAGAAAAAAAAAAAAAAAAAGAGTACTCCTCAATTCACAGAGATTGTTTATTTTTAAAAATATTGCATGTAACGTATCTTAAATAATTTTCCTTCCTACTTGTATGAGCGAGATTCTCACCGTAGCTGGAGCCACTGTCAACAATACAATATTCCCTAAAACTAGGGGAAGCAGGGCATGCAGCGATATCTTCCCCATGGTAAAATGAAGAATTTCTGGCATGTCCATATTCATTGTAATCATCTCTTTTAACATTATCCGTTTCCTCAACGACGCCGTCGCCGACGCCGCTGTAGTTGACAGCTGCAATTACGGGGAAATTACAAGACACGCTCTTGCGGGGGCCGTCGTGATGATCGTCAGAACTCACTAAATCATGGTCAGCCTCGTCTACGACAACATTTTTATTATTAATAATGTTACGTTTGTAGTGGTGGGAAAGTTTAAGTCGACCAGTCGCCTCTTCCGGGTCTATCTTGGAAATGCCACAACCCATGGAAGAGGTGATGAGACATGAAAATAAATTAAGAAAAAAATTCTAGATTATTTATTTTAATTTCTTTTAGGAGAAAAGTTGTTATCTTCGTCCAGTTTCAGTTGAATTTGTTTAGCAACAAAATGATGGATAAAACGAGGCTTACGGGATCAGAAAGGTTTCAGTTAAAAGTCGTTGAGAACCATACATTTATTTTGTTTCTTCTCCACGTATATAAATATATTATGTTATTTTTATCCTCTAATTAATTGGTAATTATTTTCCATTTTAAGCTCAGAAACGACGATCTTGAATGCCGCTTCGATCACGTATCGACTTCACATGACATGCACGTCGGAGATGCTGCCATAGACGGTTAAAAGAAGTGAGAAAATTCTTTTTTTTTTTAAGTAAATCCAGAGAAATTTTAGAATACATTTGTTGTATCATGTCAGTCATACAACACAGCAAATAATGTCATGACATGTGTACATTTATTTTATAAACTATCATGTAAATGGTAATTATATTAAATTTAATTACACGTGTCATGCATGTATTAATTAGTTGTAATACAACATATGTATTTTAAAATTTCTAGCAAAACCAGTATGTAAGTTGGCTTCTGAGCCAACTTTTTGGACACGTTTGGACTTGTATATAAAGTTTCTTAGGTTATGTTTTGATTCAGTCGATTCCTTGAAGTTTTCTCTATGAGCTTGTAACTTGATTTGCATCCGTTTCTCAAGAGGATGTAGGCTACCATGACTGAACATCTCTAAACTTATTTGTTCTGTTTTTATTCTTCATCTCTGTTGTTTTTCGGCTTGATTAACTTTAATTGACTTGTAATACAGTCTTGATCCATCAATCGGTGTGTGATGTTTAATCTTGGGTTATAGAACAGACAATTTTTTTATCTTTATTTCAACACAAAATTTCAATCATTTTTATTTAAATTAAAATAAAAAAATAAACAATACTTTAAGTATGTTAGTATAATTTAAAAGATAATCTTCACGTGACATGACACACAAAATTGCATATTACCATTGAAACAATGAACATTTCACCAAAAAAAAAAAAAAATCATTTATTTTATTGATTTTATGTTTATGTACAAATGTCTTATTCTATTTTACTTGTACAAATTTATGTGCAAATAACAATTTTCTTTTATCCTACCTACAAATCATAATTTAATAGTTTTCACTAAAAACATATTCAATAACAGGTGAATTCATTGTTTTAGGATTTTATTACAATCTACTTATATACGAGTCAAAAAAAAAAAAAATCTATCAATACCATGCTTGGATCATTTGTCATGGTGAAGTCATGTGTAGGCCTAAAATTAGCCAAATTGATCTCCGAATAATTAACACTCTAAGATTTGAACTTTTGCCCTTCAGTAGCTCTCTCATAGCAGCGTTCGATTGTCTTTGCTCACCCTGCTCACACGAGGGCTTAAATGCTCACTCTATATGCACGAGGGCTTAAATCATTTTTTTAGGTAGCTTTGTAATGATACAACTCAAAGAAGGACAAACCTGCCAATCTTCCTGACAACGATTGAAAGTTTAGAGATTAGCTCAAGCAGCTTATTCCATGAGTGTATTTAAAATCTCTCTAGGATTATGTAACGACATATAGAGAGCAATTGCAAGGTTTTGGTAGGGATCAAAAGGAGGTTAAGAAGAGGATCCATTTGGCCAAATAGGAAAGGTGAGTATGTCAAGATTAGAGGTGGGGTTAAGTTTTAGAGACCTTTTAAGCTTCAATCAAGCCTTAGTTGCAAAGCAAGGGTGGAGAGTAATTCAATATCCAGACTCATTAGTGGCCAAAGTATTGAAAGCTAGATACTTTAGGCAAACTGATTTTCTGGAAGCTAAAACAGGCTCTAATCCATCCTTCTTCTGCGGGAGTATTTTGTGGGGCAGGTTCGTTCTATAAAAGGAAACAAGGTGGAGAGTAGAAAGTAAAGACAAAATTCAGATCTAGTCAAGCAATTGGATTTCTAGGTCAGCAACCTTTAGGCCACTTTTTGTGTCATCCTTGTCTGTAAATGTCAGAATTTTAGAGCTCGTTGATTCAAATCATCAATGCGATGAAAATTTGATTGACTAGAATTTTGCAAGGAAGGATGCAAAAACGGTAAAAAGAATCCCACTTTCGAGCACTCCTCAAGAAGATGAGTTGATATGGCACTAAGATCAAAAGGGGCAGTACACAATGAAGAGTGGCTATTAGTTATAGCTCTCGAACTCAAGTTTTCTGAGCCCCCACCAAGTTTAGCAAGTGGAGCTCATGGCTGGCACAATGTATGAACACTAGACTTGTCTGAGAAAATTAATTTTTTTGTGCAGAGAGCTGCCGAGAATTTATTAATAACTGAAGAAAAACTATAAAGTAGGGAAATTTTGCGGCAATCAATATGCCAAATTTGCAAAACTGGAAATGAGGATCTTTTCCATGCCCTTAAGGAATGCAAAATGGCTTGGAAAATCTGAAAATGCACTCACGTGGAGACTAAAACTCAGGAAATTATTAGAGAAGATACATTGAGTGTTACGCACAGATTAATGGGTACGGTGGCCGAGAATGAGCTTGAGTTTGTAACAGCTATATTGTGTTACTTCAGAAGTTTAAAAAAAAAAAAAAACTATGTGGTGGGTTAAGTGTCATGCAACGAAAAAACTCATCTTTGAGGGGAAGAAACCAAACCCTATATGTTTTTAGCTGCTAAGGCTAAAGCAGCATGATATTTGTCAAAAAGCACCGGTGAAAGAATAAAAGTGCACAAGAAGCAAAAATGCTAGAAAGTTGCAGCAATGGAGTCCACCACTTATCAACTGCTTAAAAGTCAATGTTGATGCTGTAAAGATCAGCAGGCTGCAAGTCTATAGGTGGGTATAGGTGGGAAATCAGTGACGTATATTTTGATGGCCGAATGGGGACTAGATCAGAAAATTCCCAAAAAATTTTGTGAAAACTGCAGAAGTTATTTTGGCAAAAACTAGTCTTTCAAAATTTATATTTAATTACGAGTAATGATACAGCCACAAACTCTTGTACAAATTTATTTTGTATAAATTGATGTGGTATGATAAGATTGGTTGAATTAAATATCATTTGGCCCACATGATTTGTTTTTATTAATTTATATTTTCATTCAACCAATGAATTAATGTCACGTCAGTTTGTACAAAATAAGTTTGTACAAGAATTTGTGGCTGTATCATTACTCTTTAATTACTTCTGAAAACATGTTAGATAAAACACTTCTAACTCCTACTAATGACTAACGCCCCAAAACACTTTTTCAACACATTAATGGCTAAATGGGCTAAGGGAGACCTTAAAAATCAATAGAATTTTTTACTAAATTCTTATTATTTTTGTAAAAAAAACAAAAATCTTAATTTTCAAAAACTTTTCCTCCAAACTCTTTTCTCCTGAATGATAACATGGACCGCCTTTTGTTTATGTTTTAAATATAATTTATACTTTTGTTAATTAGGTCAGACTTCTGAACTCAAAAGCTAAATAAAAATAAAGAAGTTAAACTACTTAATAGAAGCTTGCTAGTTGCTGTCTAAAGATATGAATTAAAAACTTTTTATTACTTTTGTTTTTTTATTACAAAGTGTTAACTTCACATACACCTTGCATATAAAGTATTATTGATTTTGACTAATAATTTAATAATAGTATTGGCTTTTACTTGGTAGATAGTATTACTTTTTTTACTAAAATCTTTATAACTATATCCTATTGGATTTAGATGTGGGATTTTACGCTTTAGTTCTCCTAAAGATTCTATTAATAATTTATTTGAAGTGATTCACCAACTATTATTTTAATTGCATGTAATTGTATTTGTAGATCTCGTTGTGTAAATTTAATATTTTCTATTTCTACCTTTAAACTTTCTACAAGATTTTTAATTTCTAATTCTATTGGATTATGTGTTTTTATGTCTAATAATTGAACTAATTCTATTATCTCTTTCTTGCTAGGGAATCTTTTAACTTGACTATTAAAATCCGCAAATAATTCTTTAATATGATCTAAAATTATTCTTAATGTATTAATATTACTAGTTTCAAAAAATTTTCCTACTCCTAGTACTAGCTCTTTTATCTTTTCAATATTGACTTCTAAGTGTTGTCCTAAATTGATTAATAAGTCTACTATCAAATTTTGTTGACTATTGCTAGTATGTGGAATATGTTTAAATTGATTTTCTAAGTATTCTCTATTACAACTAATTTTTATTCTTTCTATCAAATTTAATTTTTGTTTTCTATTATGGTTAATTTCTAAATCTAAATATTCTAATCTTTGAAAATTCATAAACTAATTTTCTAAATCTTCTAATTTATTTATAATTTTGAGTACTAGATTCTCATACTTGTCTAATAATTTTATTTGCTTGTTAATATTATAATATTGTAAATTATACTTTCTAAAGTTAAATATATGCAAATTTGTAAAAGCATAATGTTTAATATTTATTTTTCTTTCTATTTCAAGAGGTAAAGGAAATGTGTAATCTACTAAAAACTTTATATTTCGTAGTCTTTCTTCTAATAAAGTGTCTAAATGTAATTGTTCACTACTAATTCTTGCTACTCCCACCTGTTTACCTTTATTTTTCGAACTATCTTTATTGAACTTTTGGATTAATATTCCTGCCCATCCTAAGCTATTGGCACCTATTTGTATAATTTTATAGTAACTGTCTATTGGTAATGCTAATGGTTTGAGATTTCTGACTATTCGCGCCTATCATAAGGAACTCACTAGAGCAAGTGATATCTCTAGCAATCAAAAACATATTTCAAAGGGATGTCTCTATGGTAGAAGTTGACGTTATCAAATAGGGGATGGAGTGGCAAAAGAGGCAAGTCTTTCAAATTTGATCACTGAAATAGATTACAATAAAGTGGCTAATTTAGCCAATAACAAAACCAGTAATAGAACAGAAATTTGGTGGACCATATCAGAGATTCAAAGAAGTAAAAAAGATTTTCAATTGATAAAAGTCCACCATGTACCAAGACATTGTAATGTTTTTGCTCACCCTTTGAAAAGCTTAATATTTGTCATATGGCTGAATGAATTGCTGATGTAATATGTTTGTTTTCTATTACAAAGAATCAAAGGATTAGTTTTTTATCCCAAAAATAAAAAATAAAAAACTCAAATCTCTCATCTAACTCTAAATATAATAAAATCTCTCTATATTCATAATATTCGGACCAACTACTTTCATTGTTATGAGGGTGTTATAACTTAATAGAGATATGATTACAAAAATTATTGATTTGACTTAGTTATTCTCAATCTAAGTGATATAGAGGTAAAATATACACTATATTAATTTTATACGATTGGAACTATATAAAATCATCTTAAAAGTCTAAAGATTTGTATTCTCTTTGATGTTTTTCTCTCAATGTAAATTCTATAAATATTATAAAGTAATTTGGTAGCAACTTTGAAGAATAAATCATTATTCCAAGCAACTTTTGAAAAATATTTTATTCCATCTTAAACTTGTAATGCAACATAGTATGTATGTTTTACATAGATAGTTATGATTATATAGAGGCACGTGTTATTAAAACGTGATCTAGAAATTTATAACTTTCTGAGTTTTATTCTTATTTATAGCTAGTGCAAATTAGGACTATAACTTTTTTTGGGGTAAATAATCATTTAATTTTTATATTTTAGGTTAAGTATTTAATTAGTCTCTATATTTTAAAAAATGTCTCCAGACACCCTTATTGTTGCATATTTGACACTCATGCACTTATATTTCATTTCCTTGTACAATAATATTGTGTTTACTAAATAGCAATGAGAATCTAAATGAATAAATAAGTTGTTTACTTGTAAAATGAAAACTTGGAATTAGAAATGGGAATAATGTGAGGCCCACAAGTTTGTGAATGATTACCATAGTTATGATTCCCAAGGGGGGTTGGGAATCAAAACTCCATTCCTTGGAATGATTTTTTTACCTTTAATTAAATTTCTTAATACCCATGTTATCCTTGATTTAAATAAAAATTAAAATTAATGAAATTAATAAATAATAATAAAATTAATAAATAATAATATTGTAATAAATATTATTATTATTATTATTATTATTATTATTATTATTATTATTATTATTATTATTATTATTTATGTCATTATTGTTGTTGTTGTTGTTGTTATTACTACTATGACCACGACCACTACCACCACTATCAAAGGAAAATAATTAACAAAGGGCATTTTAATAAAATTACAATAGTTCCTTCCGATTCCAAGATAAAGTAAATAAATCAATAGAACTGAATCTCATTCTAATTTGGATTCCTATAACTCAAGTAAATAACTTATTTTGATTCTCATTTCTTATTTCGATTCCGGCCCATTCTGATTACTGATCAGTAAACACACTATAATACCCTTACTACAATTTTAAAATAATGTTTGATAAATTTACAATAATCTTGTTAATAATTATTTATTAAAAAAATTAGCTTTCTAATTAATCTTAAAAGTAAAATAATAACAAAAAATTTTCATTTATTTTATTTTACTTTATTTTACTTTTGGGGTTAATTTTTTTTTTTTTTATAGATAAATTCATTAATGTCCCCCAAGAATGTTGTTGTAAGGGTATACTTTTAAAAGCAAAGAGAAAATGGCATGAGTTTCATATATTCAATAGTAGTAGGGGTGTCATGAGGCATTTTTTAAAATATAAGAACTAAACAAGTACTTAGCTCAAAATATAATGATTAAATAAATATTTATCTTTTTGTTTGACTATATAGAGAGGTTACATAGTATTACTATAGAGAGATTTTACCGTGTAACCTCTCTATAGTAATATTGTATCACTATAAAGACTAAACGAACATTTACCTTTTATTTGGCTATATAGAGATTACACAATATCATTGTAAAAAAGTTTTACTATAAATGAGAAAAAAAAATCTTTTGCAAAATACAAAAAAAGATAGTGATATTTGATCATGTCAACTCATCTCGTCAGTCTCCAATTTTCAATTAACTCTATTTATTTTCATAATTGTCCAAATTTGTATTTTTTAAAATTTTTTTAAAACCGCCTTTGTTCAAGTTCTTTGAGTGTCCTTTCCAAAGTCCAAACCTAAATTTTCAACATAAAGTGAGATAATTTTGCAATTAGGGATGTCAAATAACATTCTTTTTAGTTAATTTGGCTTTTTTTTTTATTTGGCATTTTTCAACTCACTTTCTTAAATTGCATGTAATTGTTCTATCAGATGTTTGAAATTCTTTCAGATTATTTTCAAATGGAGATTGGCCATTCATTTTGCATCTCTAATTATCACCCAACACCAAGATTTATTGCCAATTAAAATGATGCCGTGACCTCCACAATCAAGTAATTGAAATTGAATCGGGCCGATTTCCTAAAACAAGATAGTACTAGGAGTACATTTTGGAAACCCCTTTAAAAGATAAAATGGACCCCTCTTCCTTGTATATTCTCTCAAGAATGTGATCTGTGACCCTAAAAGAACTCCAAAAGAAAGACATTTCTATCAAGTCAAAGAATTATATTTATTTTGTGGCCTACCACGTTGACTAGCTAGCCCTGTTCACACTCTTAGATGAACCTACAAAGTCAGAAATTTACGCTCTGCAAATGGAAACCCAATATCTTCATCTTTTCCTTTTGTCTTATATAAGAGACTATCATAGCCAAAGTGTCAATATAACCTTAACAGTATAACACGATTATGATTCCAAAGCCACTCGTACAAGAAACCATTTGTGGTCGGCGGTTTTGTACCCACCACATGAGTAAATTGAAAGCAACTACATCTTTAATTTTCACGCTATTTCTCTTTAAAAGAATTTGTTAGCAAAGAGTAGTTATCCAAAAATTTAATTTAATGGATAAGATGAAACACGAAAAGATAAGTTCTAACAAATTATTTAGATAAAATATGAGCTGAAATGAGAGCTCATTGATAAAATGAGAGATAAGAGAGTTTGAAAGTGAGTTAAAAAATAAAAATTAAATAGAGTTTATGTGTCTGAAAATTTAAATTTACCTTATCTTTTGACATTAAATTAATGTTGCGTTCACTCAAAACAAAATTAAACTGATAAGTAAAAGTTCAATAACAGTATTGAAACTAAATTTCAATCTAATTCGGTAGTGTGAATTATATTCTATTAAAAACGTAAATTTGAGCATGACATGACAAAGCAAATCGACTGCTTTAGTAATATTTATCTAAAGCATTAGTGTGAAATTTTGAAAATTATATGGCTCAGTGCGGCAAGCGAATAATTATTGCTAACTTTACTGTTATGTTCCTAATTTTGAAGGTTGTTAACTTGTCCATGAATCAACCTTTTCTCAATCTATATTTTTAATTTCTATATTTTTAATTCCAAAAAGGGTAATTGCATAAAAGGTTGCTTATCTTTTAGACAAATACTTTAGCATGTCTATTCTAAGTTACTGAAAGTGTTTTGTTATCTCCCTTTAACTAAGAAATAAACTCATTTTGTTTTCACATAACACAGACTTAATAAATCCTCTTTTTGCACAGTACAGGCGGCAGTGTTACACATGCGAGATGTATTGATTCAACTTACAATGGATCCCACAAAGAAGCTTGATGGTCTATTATCGATAATGCAAACTTCTTCTCTCTTATCTATGACTGATCTATTATCGATACAATAATTGTACTCCTCTCTCTAGACTCTATGAAACTCATTTTCGTCTTTTTATGATGCTTAATTTTTTTTTAATACTATTATATAGGACTGTAGGTATTACTATTGGGATATTCTTTATACCATGTACTCCTCTGAAGCGCTGTCCAAATTCTTTAAACCCTCTCAAATATTTTGAGAGATATCCACTCTACTCACATTTCATGAGAGGCAAACTGGTTCCACTCAATTATTTGATAATTGGGAGAGGATTGTAAATAAACCCCATAAATACTTTTATGGAGGCTCGATTGGGACCTTCTTCGTGTTATGTACTCCTCTGAAACGCTGTCCAAATTCTTCAAACTCTCTCAAATATTCGAGCGCTGTCCACTCTATTCACATTTCGTGAGGGACAGACCGACTCCACTCAATTATTTGATAATTAAGAGAGAATTATAAATAAGCCCCATAAATATTTTTATGGAGGCTCAAACCCTTGCACTTACAGTGCAAGGGTTCTCCCACTGGACTAAAGGCTCATTAGTTTTTATGATGCTTAATTGATTTAGTTGAAAGGACTTCACTTTCCTCTCTCCTTGTGACTAGTTACTAAATACAATTCTATTATTCAGCTGAGGTTTTGGGTGTAATATAATTGTCTTTATATCATCAATATTTCAAATTCTTTTATTTATTTATTTAACTTAATAACAATGAATTAATTTTTTTTAACTATGTGAGTGAAGTTTTAACTCCATACCTTAATTTAATTTTCTACGCAAGAGATTTTATTAATCGAACAAATTATTCTATAATACCTATTTCAAAGCGTCTATCTTACAGCTTACCTGTCTCATCCTAACTCGCCATTGAATTAGCATAAAAAGGTTGGATAAGATTATTAATTCGGAGATCGATGGATGCATTTGAAGTGGGAGAAGAATGGAATTCATAAAGTAAACATGAATGTCTCACAACTTTGGCTTCATTGGTTGACAAAAAGAATATAATTCTCGTAACCCCCATGAGAGGTTGCGTTAACCAAGCCTAGAATAACATTTTAGTTACACAACCAACACCACTCTTTAGGACAAAACATATTTTAAACAGAACAAACCAAGAGAGAAGATAATCTCTTTGCTTTTTAAATTGATTCAATAAGTAAAAATAAATTAATGATAAAAAAAAGTCATAAAGATTCGTTAATGGAAGCATATTTTAGGTGGGTATTGATTTCTTATATTGAAATAAGGACAAGAATCGAAACCCCATGTGCAGATATGCCCTTTGATGAGCCCATGATCCTTTTTTGTGGTCATGTTCGTGTGCTATAGTGCAGCAGCACATAAGGGTATCTTCTTTTTAAATAGTACAGGATAATAATTAGATAATACAGAATCCTCTTTTCTCTTTTCATTGGATGCCTTTCTTTGATAGGAATTTCTTTGTTTGCATATCTTCATTGGATTTACTTTTCCGTCTAAAAATTTATTTGCCTTTTTGGTGGTAAAGGCTTTAGATACTGAGCCTGTGAGCTATAATAAGGACCACTTCTTTCTTTCTTCTTCTTAATGAACAAGTGTTCCCACTTTCCACGTCACTAAAATTGTTTTTTAACTTAGTAAATTTTGAAAGCATAATAATTAACTAAAGTGTTTGAATTTGCTTGCAAAACAAAATTTCATAACTCTTTGAAACAGTAATTAATCTGCCTTTTCTTCTCTTTTTCCCCCCTTCCCCATTAATTTGTCACACAAGAACAAAACAACTGATACAGTAAGTCTATGATCAATTGCTGTAATTCAGTACTTTCTAATCCAATAAGCAGTTAAGCACTAGTCTCTTCCTGATCTAACACGCTAGGAGATAATTCATCGGCCGTGATTTCACTTGAACAAGATGAAGCAGGCTGAGGAGGAGGACCTAATAAATCAGTCTGATCAGCTTCGATAACACTAAAATCAATAACCTGCAGCTGATTTTTGTGGCTGTTCTTAGTGATATTGAGATTATTAGAAGAAACAACTCCACGCTTTTTAGGTTTTGTCTTCCTTTGAAATATGCGATACACAACCCAATCTCCTATGATCACCATCTTAAATACCTGCCAAACATGAATTTACAAAACAAATTAAACTTCATTGAACTAAAAGAAACGTTAATTTGTGTTTGCCAGCCAGTTCAGTTGTCAAAATCTCTCGAGTAGATGTAAGAAATATGGGGTTCAAAACCTCGCTTGCGTGGGTAAAGACGAGATTTAATCACTATAGATTTTCCCAAAAAGAAAAATAGGTCTTACCGGCTGGGTTAAGTTGGTATTTGTTGCAATGGCCACAAGGTGATATTGATGCATCACCCATTGAGTTTTGGTCTCATGGCCGCGCTTGCCTTCGCAGAAAATCAGAGTCTTTCTTATTCCAACTACTTGCTTAGTCCCAGAAGCCAAAATTTGCCTATTTTTGCCAACAGGTTTCCAGTAACCAGAACCAGCAGCTATTTTGCATTTGCCGTCATTAGCAATAGCACTCTCATTTCTAATATTGCTAAAAAAATACCTCTTCTTCTCCTTCATATCACCTAAACCCACATAAAACGAAACAATTTAGAATAATCCGATCATCATCGATCAAGTGCAGCTAGCTAAAGCATATATTAAAGAAATGATATTAAATTAACACTAGTAGCTGGCTAATTAACCTGGCAAACCCAGAGGATGAGACTTAAACACATCAAGCTCAGGAATAATGGAAGCAGGCAATGGCAAGCCAAACGCCTTACGCTTCAAGTAATGAACCACAAGCTCTTCATCTGTGGGGCGAAACCTATACCCAATAGGCAGCTTTAACCCACCATTCACAACAAAGTTGTTTTGTTTCTCCATATTTATATATGTATAAATCCCTCTCTCAAACTGAACTGATGATAGACCAAATCAAAGCAAAGAAAATGTTAACAATCCATGCTTGAAGATAAGAGAGAACGAGAGAGAGGGGAAGAAACAAAGAAAGAATAGACTTGTGTTGTGATGAGGTGTGTTGGGAAGCTAGCTAGGGAGAGAGGATGCATAAGGGTTTGTACATATATATATAGAGAGAGAAAGAGCTGGCGTGAGGAAATTAATTAATTAAATGCCAAAGTTAAAAATTTTCTGCTACGACTGAACGTTGGTGCTTGACTTTACACCAAGCATTTTCCACTTCAGAATTTTGCTTTTGTTTGACGGGTCGTTTCACAAACGTGTAGGAAATTAGAAAGACCATGAAACTTCCGTCTGCTTTGCTTTCGGTCAAGAAGCACGCGCTCGGGTACACTTCGCCGCACGTGTCTCACGTTTCATAATTAGTACTAAGAATTTTGAGAGATCTCGAATCAATCGATTAAATTGTACGCTAAATCATTCTATTCTTCTCATCTTTTCGATGTTATATTGTAATTTTACTAACTATTAATTAGCATTTTACAGAGCTTGCTATTATCCGCCACAATGAGCGCACCATGAAAAAGGACTAAAAAAATTAATCAAAAGAATCAGCTCAAAAATAGATTTTTAAAAAATTTACCCAATTTACTTAACATATATAACCACTAAAAAAATTTGAATCTCTTTCATCAATATTGTCCTTTTTTATTTTTAGAGTATTGTAACACTGAAAATCAAAATGCTTGCTTCTCGTATGTGGGTACGATTTGAAACTCGTAACTATTTATAGCACTTCAAAAGATCTTACAAATTAAATTAATTTGTAAAATAGAATGCAAAATGATTTAAGAGCAAAGCTACGAAAATATGAATCATTATTGATGAAAAGTTAAGAAGCACATGGCTTTGCATTACTTCTATAAGAATAGAAAAACCCTAGCAAAGCATACCTCCTAGAATACCCGACATACAAGCATTCTTATTTTATGATTTGGAAAAACTAAAAGAAATGAAATGTAAGAAACGAAAAGAAAAAATACAGTTCTATAGGGGCGGAAAAAGAGAGAGAGAGAGAGAAATAAAATAAGCTTTTGATTAGTTCTATGAAATCATTTCTAAATGCATTTTGGGGAACAAAGAACGGAGTTTGGTAAAAGTAGTATGGAACTCACATCCTTTGTGTTGTATATTAAGATCTAGTAACAATGTTATGCTGTATTAACATGCACTATATTGATTTTCTTTTTCTATTTGAAAGTTAGTCTTCACATACAATAGTTGAAGTGAGTAGATTAGGTTAGACCCGTAAAATTTTTAATGTGCTTCATTGGATTTTAGTATATGAAGTCATTTTATTTTATTTTTCCTTCATATAAAGAATTCCTACTGAATGAAATTAAGGTCTATGTTGTTAGGTGTTGTCCTAATTGTGACTGGAGTCTTGGACAATATCATAAGTATTGTATTTTGGGTCCAACGACATGATGTATTTTGGCCATTTAAAATGAAATTTTCATTAATTTTCCCTCATAAAAATAAATACAGCAAAAAAAAAATTAGGGGTGGTAATATGGGTCAGGATTCGTTATTCGATTCGATTTGATACGAATTAAATGAGTTTGGGTTTGAAAAATTTGATTCGTTTAATAATTGAGTGAATTCGATTCGATTCGCTAATTAAACGAATCGAATCCAGGTTTGAAGATATTAATTCGTTTATTCGTTTAGAATTCGTATTGATCCGTTTATTCATTTAGGATTCATTTAATAAACATGTCATAAACGAATCGAATACAAGTCGATTCGTTTAAAATTCGTTTATTACTCGTTTAATTAAATTATTTTGTCCTTAAATTTATTTGAAATTTTTTTAAAAGTTGAAGGTTAATATTGTAATTTAGATGGCTGTGTATTTAATCATAAAATATGGTTTGGATTATTTGAATTTTGTTGTAAGATATTAAATTTGTGGCTTTTTTAAATTTTATTTTGCTTAATTTTGTTTAGTAATTATATTTTTCTAAACAAATTGTAAACGAATCCTTATTCGACTTGATTCATTATGGATTCGTTTATTAATACTATTAAACGAATCAAACTGAATATTCGTTTAATAAACAAATCAAATATGAATGATGAGATTTCAATTCGTTTAATAAATGAATCGAATCTGAATTCTAAAATTTTAATTCGTTTAATAAACGAATCGAATCTGAATTAATAAATTTTTTACTCAATTCATTTACGATTTGATTCATTTATTCGTTTTGCCATTATTAAAAAACGCTACTATCATTTTGTGAAATGATTAAGAAAAGATGAGCACCGCTAAAATGTTGATAAGGGAAATGTTGACCTAGCCAGTGGATAGTGCAATCTACCTAGCAGTTCAAGCACAAAAGCAAAATTTTAAATCTTCACTTCAACTAATTCACTTCCTGTCTCTCATTCAGAAGCTAACATATGTACCCAATTCCAAGAAGCCAATTTCAATTTCCCATTAAAAACGTCAAGCAAACCTCGGTGAACTATACACACAATGACATTTGACAATTCCCATTTTCCAACTCAATTGGCATTAGTCAGCTGTGACAACGATCGATATGAATGGACATAATTAAAAACACCGTACACACATTAAATCCATGTCTTAATTAATATCGAAATTTGAAAATTTTGAACCCAACACATCTTCTTTCTCTGGATGCGTGTTTGAAGGAACGAACACATTTATCTTTTTTAATTTCTATGAATTGAATGCGACTAAACTATAAGATTAAGATAGGCCATTTTTTTATTTTTTATTTTTTCATTTTCTTTATAAGCTTAAGGTCGTTGGGATTCTTTTTTGGTCCTTGAAGTTGCCAATGAGCTGCGAGATTCGTTATAATGGATGGCCATGATTTAGATGTTTCTATTTAATTTTGCATTATCACTTTATGCTTGTTACATAAAAATCTGACCATTTTATAAATATTAGCAAACTTGCTTTATAGCTGTCGCCTCCTCAATAATTGTTCTCTAATCTCTATCTAACAATTATTTATTTGGTTAACGCGCCCTAGTTGTATTGTAAATTAATTATGTTCTAGCTAAGCTTCGCATAAATAAAGAGGAGGACAACTCAATTTCTGAATGTTTTTATGCCATAAGTTCTGATGCTTTTAAATCTTAACGTGTCCGACTCAGTCATTAATTAAGGATTTTAAAAATATAAAAAAGAATTACACGGAATAAGTTGTCAAAATTGAAAGAAAATTACAACAAAATCGATTTGTTTTACGTTTTCGTATTGGAATCATTACACTATCAATTTCCTACTATTGATATCGGTATCATTACACTTCATTGAATCGATGCCGTAACATTCACTTTTTATTTTTTGAGAGAATCAGTTCTTTGATAAGATTCACAGACGCTTAATGGGTGGCCATTACAAATGGTGAAGGGTATTTTTCCTTTTTCCTTTTTCCTTTTACCTTTTTAGCTCTAGGAGGGCTTTTTTTTTCTCCAATAACAAAATTACTATTTGGGCTCATTTAACAAATTTTGTGTATAAGATAAGTCAGAGCATCTTTAAAAGACTCTATTAATTTTACATTTCAAATATATGTTTGCTTACTTATATGGTAAAAAGGAGAGTGAAAAAATATGTTATTTTTTAAAAGACTCTTTAATTTAAAATAAGTTAATATTTTTAATCAAATAAATATTTTTTCAAAAGAAAAATAAATGGTAATTAAAACACTTCTCTCTCTTCAATTAAAAATAAGAAAATATAAATTGAAAAGGGAGAAAATAACTCTACAAAATTAAAGAGAGACAATCATTTCTTATTTAAAAAATCTTAATTGGAGTATTTTTGAAGTCTTAAATATTAATATGACTTTTCAAATAAGTAATAAAATTTTATTTGAAATTTTTTTTAAAAAGTCTTTTAGAGATACTCTTCTAATATAGCTTATCTTATAATTAACATATCTTATCTCATAACTGTTTATTTAGTGTGACGATTCTCCGTATATTATACATTAAAGGTTTGTACGAGGATATTTGTTCACTCTCTCAGTTCGATTTTGACACCTTTTTTACGACTCTTACGCAATTTGATTCTCGAAAATCTTTGTAACTCATGAAAGAAATTCGATAAAGGGCAAAAAAAAGGGCAATAAATTCGATATACTCATACCAAAAAGGGCAAAAAAAAAAAAAATTCAGCCTTTACAACTCATGAAAGAACAGTATCAGATTCATAATTCGAAGATAAAATATTAAAATACTCTTATTGATTTCAACGTTATAAAGTCGTCGATATGTGTCCATTATTAATGCAGAAACAAAATAAATAGAAGTTGTATCTGCCCAGAAAATTCTTTCACTTCCCACGCCCACGTTGCGGGCAGAGACTTCCTGTTAGAAGATCAGATCTGTGGAAAAAATGAACAAGACTATTGCAAGTTAAGAAATTGGCAAACATTACCCCCCATGGCTAAATTGATAATCTCCCACGAGGAGCTTTATTCTATTCATACGTTAAAGCTTGGTTTTGGTGAGATATTTTCTATATGGATTTATTGAGCTCGATAAATGGGCTCAGATTCTGTATCATATTTACTTGTGGGTTCAAAAGAAATTTTCGTCAATAATCGAACGAGCGTAACAGACTGTTGCTTATCAGATTTGCCCCAGTTGAGTATTGATGGAGTTTTATGCTCTACACATGATTTCGGGGAAAAGTATGGGTTTAATTTTTTTTTTTCGGGGTTACTAATAGTAGGAAAGATAAACTAGTCATTTAAATTATCAAAAAGGAATATTTCATCCAAACCAATGGAATTTACAAAAGGCTAGCATGTCTTTTTCAAAAAGTTTTTTTTGTTGTCTCTTTCTCTAAATATTAAAGGTTCAAGTGTCTTTTTATGATGTATTTACTTCTTAAATTGAGGAATGAGAATTATTGACAGTATTTACTTATTAGTTTTGTAAAGAAATGAGAATGGATTTTGGGAAAAACCCACAAATTTGAAAATTATGGAATGAGAATTTCATTCTTATGGTGGTAGGTAGAAATGAAAATAAAGAATGAATTGATATTTTTACCCTTAAAGAGAAATAAAAAATTTTTTTTTGTCCCATTTAAATATTAAATAATACTAATAATATGCTAATAATATGAATATTAATAATTGTTATACTTATAGCTACAGTAATAGTATTATTTATTATAATTCTAATAATAATAATAATAATTACATTAATAATATTGATGATAATGATGATGATAATAATAATAATAATGTAGTATTTTATAGGAAATATGTATATATCTCATTTAAAAGTATTTATACATACATAATTGTAAGTTTGTAATTAAGGCCATTTTAAAAACTTAAAACAACTCATTTTGATTACAAGATAAAGTAAACATATTAATAGAAATACAACTCATTCGAATTCCAATTCCTACAACTCAAGTAAACTACTTATTTTAATTCTCATTCTTTATTTTAATTCCAGCCGATTTCGATTATTGCCCATTTGGATTTCCGAGAAGTAAACATATCAATGATGTAATAACACATTATAATTATGTTGAACTAATTAATAAATGAAATGTCAACTTTGAATCTATCCTCAACCTTGAAAAACATCAAAATTTATATATGCTAATAAAAGATGGTTATCCATCTATCTTCTACAAGAGTTGACCTAGGGATGGCAACCCACGAAAAATTAAATTACTAAACCCGTCCGCAACTTACAATGAGTTTTTATTTCAAAAAAAAAACTGCATGTTGCGGGTTTTAATAATTAGTAAACCAACCCACAACCTGTAGCTGATTTTTTGTGGATTTTGTCATTTAAAATCATAAATATTAAAAAACACTTTTAATAATACATAAAAATTAAATTATATAATTCAAACTATAAATTTAAAATAATAGCCTAAAAAATCAACATACAATACTCAATTCTAGATCTTATCCTTGTAAATTAAACAAAATATTTCTAGTGTAGGCAAATCATTATCACCGTTATCAATGCCTTGCTCCATCTTTTAATTAATATATAAGTATTATCAACAATATTAACAAGTAAAATTTATATAATTATTGTTAACACTTAATTAAACAAGCAAAAACCCAAGTTTAGTAAGTAATCATTAGGTTCAAATTATTAAAGTAAAACAAACAAAATCAATCAATTAAAATAAAATACAATAACATTAAACTTGAAAATCATAAATTTTTTTGTTATTAAAAGCTTATTATTTGCGTGTGTGTGTGTGTCTATATATATATATATATATATATATATAATCTTTCTCTAATGAGGACATCCTAACTTTGTTAAAGTAAGGATGTTATTAAAATATAAAAAAATCATAAATTTCAATACATTAATAACTGTATTATTTTTACTAGTTGTGGCATCTTTATTTTAACGAATTAAGAATATTCTCATTAGAGAATGATTATATATATGGGAGACGGATCATCAGCTCCCCAAAAATATTTTTAATTTTACACTCATTAATATCTCTTGAATTTGAGTTGAATCAATAGATGAAATTTACTTAAATTAAATATCAAGAATTTTAATAATTTCTCACTTCATATGGACCCTACCTCAAATTTTTTCCAACTTATATTTTCTCTCTTCTTATCAGGTTTAAGTTTACGGTATGAATTGCACTTCCTTTTCTTCTTGCCAAGAGCCAATTCAATACTACTTTTGAGTCTGGCGTTGTTATTAATATTTTTCTGACACTTGGTTTGTGAAATGTTTGGATCTAAAAGTAGGATAAGGCTACGGTGTAACTGTGGCATCTAGCCGTTAGATGTACTTAAATTGATGGGATTCACTGACATCCAACGAAATTCAACTGCGGCACAATACCACAATAACACCTAAGATTTTCCCTAAAAGTAATGTAATAGTTAGGAGGAGTTGATGCTAAAGTAAAGATCATCTATTTGTTGGCAAACAATGGTTGGCTGGGCTGAAATATCTAAAAGCTTTTTGGCTAGCTTTTTGTACTATCCATGTAAATCAAGTACGCCTCGTTTGAAGGGAACTGGCTAAGTTACGGATTCTGTAACTTACAGATACAGCTTTAGCCAGCTCCCATACACACCCATTTGCTGGCTTTTCTCTCCCCTCATGACATGTGTGCTCCTCTCATTGGGTGTGTATATTACAGATTCTGTAACATAGCAACCTCCCATTTGAAGATGCACCAACACATGCTAATTTTGTAGCTTGGTGACACGTATGGCTAAGTCTCAAAGCCTCTAATTCTTCTTTGTTATCATTTTTCAGAAAAAAATCTTTCAAATCAATCTTTCTAAATTTATTTACCTATTGTCTCCATCTTGGAAGAATGAAATGAGTCGACAGCTTTTCAATATCTAAATAAGGAGAGCACTAACTTACAACATTTATAAGGTGCAGTCATCTCACATGAATAATATTCAGCTATGAGCTTAAATGGGATCAATGGTTAAGTTTGTGAGAAAATTACACCTTATAGATATTATAAGATAACAAATTCCTCTAAATGAACAAAAACTTTCAGATATGTCTGTAAAAGTATTCCAACAAACTCAATTTTTTTACAATCACAATTACTTTCATAAGTTTGCAAATTTAACTTCCTCATAAATTCTTCAGATTCCCCATTTTCACAAAGAGTTGTGAGATTAAAAAAGGAATTTTTTTGGCAAAGGATTAAAAAAAAAGCAAATAAAAAAAGTCAAGAAATAAAAAAACAAGTGAAGAGAAGAAAGAGGGAGAGAGAAGGCATAGAGAGAAAATGTAGAGGGAGAAATATTTGTGTGTTGGTCTACATGAAGAGAGAAAATATTAAAAATTCTTAAATGTTTAATTTTAATAAATCTCATACATTGATTTAACTCAAATCCAATTGATATTAATTAAAGGTACTATTTAGGTGTTGTTGATCCGCTTATACATATGTAGTGAGACATATTAAGTTTAGGAATCAACAACTTTAACTTATATAAATTTATGATTAAATTTTTTAATGTAATTTTTATGATTAAAATTAAAATTATAAATAATTAAATAAAGAATTGGGAGTTGGTGGATACATGTGTAGGTATCCATCAAATTTTTTCTCAATACCAAATCTACTTGTAACCCACAGCATATTTCAGTTTGAAATACTAAACTCACCCACAATTCGTAAACTTATCCACAGCGGGTGAATTTTTACAAGCAAATTTAAATGACTTGATGAGTTTTTACGAGTGAGTTTGGACGAATTTATAGGCTGGCATGTAATTTTAGCATCCCTACCTTGCCCGAACCCCATCCCCAATATTATTTGTGCTTATTCTAACTGTTTTCAAATTGTTTATCATACTTATTAAATTGTGTTACATATATTGAATTTAAAGTACAAATTTGTAAATGTAACCAAAAAATAAAATAAATTCAAAGTGCATTGCAAAAATTACACGATCGCGCAAGTGTAATCCAACGTTTGAAAATTATAATACAAAACTTAAATCTCAACTTAAGATATAAATATGGAAAGTAATACTCGTAACCCCTGTAAGTGTAGCATGTATTTATTTATGGTAATGCAGATAAATCATTAATCTCAAATTTGGCCATTTCTGAAAAATTACACACACACACACACACAATCAAATGTCTACTAATATTTATATCAGACTAGAATCGTTTAGATCAATTTTATTATGGCACAACTTAAATTTCTACCTTACTAATAGTAGAAGTAGGGATGACAAAAAAGTCTAGGCTGGCACAGCCCATTCCCTCAGGCTTTACACATGAGGGTCTGGACAAGGGTTTAGGAAAAGAAAGCCAGGGCCTGGTCTAAACCCTCTATTTTTTTTATTAAAAAAAATTTATAAATTTGAATAATAAATTTAAATTTGAAAAATAATAGAAAAATAAAAAATGTAAACTTAAATTATTAATTTATATATTAATATGAATTAAAAAAACTTAAACTTATAATATTAAACTCTCTTTTAAGTCTTAATTAGTTAAAAGAGTGCTTGAATTAGAGAATTCAATACTAAAAAATTAAATATCTAAACTTTTATTTACTTTATTTTATTTTAAAATATTTATTTTCTTTAATTCATTATTAATTATAACAACTTGATTATTATTAATGCATTCCACAATTTTAACAATTTTTTTTTTAAAATAAAAGGCGAAGCCGTAGTAGGCCTGACCCAAGCCTAACCTTTACACTTCTTAATTCTTATCTAATAGGCATGGTCCTGAGTTTAAAAAAGCCTGATCCAAACTCTTTTTTTGTCAAACTTAAGTAGAAGAGATATTTGCTCTAACATTAATTAGCGGGGAGACATTACTATCCAATTTGTAATTAGAAAAGAAAATGAGAGTTCTGCATGGGATAGTCCTCCACTAAACAAAAGGCCGAGTAGCTCTTAATAATAGTAGTAGAGAAATTTGCTCTATCCACAAACTAGTGGGGAAGACATTTCTACCCAATTTCTAATCGAAAAAGGAAATGAGAGTTCTGCATGGGACAGTCCTCCACTAGATGAAACGCCGACTGGCTCTTAATAATCGTATCTACAGTTAGCTCTACTAAAGCTAACACGTAGGAGATAGGTAGAGTACGGTGCGAGGTTGCAATAGGCCCAATACCGTACCCATACCAACCAAAAAACTAAATGCCGTACCCACACCATGCCCACTAGTACCCAAGGGATTTCTTCCTTGTTCCAAACCTTTAAATATAAATTACATCATTCAAATTATGAATTCATTAAATTAGCCTAAAAATATACACGACATTGATTATTATTATTAATAGATAGTGACTTGTGTGTGACTAATAATAATTTTTATTATAAAAATAAGTTTTATACTAAATATTAAAAAAAATTAGATAATCATTAATTATTATTATTATTATTGTTATTAACAATTTAATAAAAAATATTATTAATTATTGTTAATAGATTAATTAATTATAATGCTTTTTATTCTTGTTATTAATAATAACAATAATCTATTAAAAACAATATTTATGATTATAATAAAATAATAATTATAATTATAATTCATTTAAAAATAATTATATTTTTTAATTAAATGGAGGTTATTTTGAGAATTTAATATTATAGGGGCGAATTTATACTCTAGGATTTTAATAAAATAAAATTGAGTATAAGGGGTTAAACGAAATTTTATATTTTAAAAAATTTATAATATTCATGAATACAATATAAATAACATAAAGTATAAGGGGATAGATGAAATTTCACAGGCTGAGTGCATGTAACGTAGGCGGACCCCCAACGAAAAAAATGCCGTATCCACACCATGCCCACTAGTACCCAAGGGATTTCTTCCTTGTTCCAAACCTTTAAATATAAATTACATCATTCAAATTATAAATTCATTAAATTAGCCTAAAAATATACACGACATACTTAATTCTTAATTTTAACAATGTAAGTAAGAACAAAAAAGTTTCAGCATTAAAGTAAATATATAGAGTGCATCAATTTAATATAAATTCTTTAATTTAAGTACGAAATACACAAAATTTTCAATTTAAGTATGAAATAAACAAGTCCATCACAAGTAATTTTATTTAAAAAAAAAAAAAACAACGAAGAACCACAAACTAGCATATGAGAGTAGCACCCATGATATGTCTTATTCAACATCAAGCTCATAGCTCCAAGAATTAAAATCTTTTTTTCATTAACCACAATTAATCGCACCCATCCAACATGATTTCTACAATTTTGATTAAAATTAATATTATCTAGACACAATTATAAAATAATTATGTATATGGATTTGAAAATGTCCTGGGTGCCCCTTTTTTTTGACAAAAATTAAGAAAAATTTGGGAATCACAAGATTATATTTTTTTTAAAAATGCAAATTAGCGGATACTAATTTTTATTTACCTTTACGAAATTTACTCGCTTGCTGTACGCAGGGGCGGACCCAGAACTTTATATTACCCCGAGCTAAATTAAAAATTTTATATTTTGGTGTGAACATAAATATTTATAAGTAAAAAAGTACATCAAATAAGGAGATACAAAAAATCCTATAGATATGTACTTTAAATAAAAATAAGTATACAAAAAAACTAAAAAACAAAAGATAATTCAAATATAAAAATACTATTTTTTAATTATGGAATATAACATTGCAACATATATTAACATCTAATTATATAAGAATTAATAAATCAATTAAGAATTTCAAGTTTGAATAAATCAATACATATAATTATAATCAATTAATATATTGCAAATAGAACTTTATGTTTGAAAAGTACTTAATTACCAAGCTTAAATAAATTAAACAATTAAAATTTATTTATCTTTTTAAATTATAAAAATATTAGTTGTCAAGAGTTCCAATAAAAAACTAAACTCTAACCTAGTAAAAAAGTATTTGTGTGCCATTATTTTTTTGCCAGGCACTCTGACTCACTTTAAAAAATCATATCAAAATACTCAAATTTTGTTTTCTAACTTATCCTCTTAGTTAATGTAACTAATAAATAAAATCTTAACATTCACATAAAAATTTTATGAAATTGTTAATAATTTTTATTATATATCTTTTTAGTATTTTTAATACTAGTGACAATGTTATATTACATTGACATATTTTTTTAAATTAAAATTTTAAAAACAAATTAAAGTAGTAATAACATTTGAGACCCCTAATGTTTTCATTCTATTCAATAAGTATATAATTTAATCATTTTATAAAATAAGCCACTAATAAAAAAATATAATTGAATTAGGGATATAATTAAAAATAAAGTAAAAACTCTATTATTTTATGAAATTTGATGAAAATATAAAAGCAACTAAATTAAGGACTTATATAAAAATAAAGTAAAAACTCTATTCTTATATAGAATTAATCTAAAGATAAGGGGTTTAAATTTTAAACTCTATTATTAAAAACTCTATTCCGTAAGTCCGCCACTCAGCTGTAGCAAATTTTAGTTTATATTACAAAAACTGTCAATTACCCATAAACTTACTTGTAATAAGCAGATTTTCGCGAGTTTATAGGCAAAATTATCATCCCTAACATATCCAAAATTTGAGTAATTATATTTCTATCCCTGATCCCTACCTGATTATTTTCAGTAAACATCATAAGTCAGTTTGCGTACCACTCAGTCACAGGTTGAACAACACTATTTGATTAAAGATGTCGATTTGTTCTCCTCCTTTTGTAGCACTCATCTTTCATTTAGTATGGAGTTTCTTTATTTAAATGAAAGGTAATCATAACAAAATTTAATGTATAAATTTTGAGTTTAGGACTAATATCTACATTCAACTCCCCGTTAACAACATTTGAAAAGCAATCTATCCTAAAGTGATTAGATTCTCATTTATTAAAATCCTATTTATGGTATAATGGAATTTTAGGTTAAGATTTGTTTATTTGATTAAAATTAAGTAAAATTAGGTTAAAAAAATGTTTTAATAAATAAATAAATCAAATTCTATTCGTTTATCAGGCTCACTAATTCATTTATTCGTTTAAAATTCATTTATTAGATGATATAATAAAAACATGAAATTATGCATATAAGTCACTTTAGTCCAACACATTTATTTTGAGAATTTTAATTCTTATTATCTTTATAGTTTAGCTTGATTTTTATTGTTTATTAATTATTATTTGATTTATAATATTATAATCATAGATTAATAAATTTAGACGAATCAAAATTTAATCAAATTATTTATTAATTAAACGAAAAAAGGTTATTTATTTATGATTCATTCAATAAACAAATCCTGAAACTAGAATTCGTTTAATAAACTATCCAAATTCGAAACTGCCAAAATTGAACCTACTTCATTTGATTAGGATTCGAGGCAATTAATTATTGATTTTTCTTCGTAAATCGATACTTAAGAACACACTAGATTTATGTACAACTATGTAAATGGGAGGTAACGACCGATGAAGAAACTCCCATACTGGCCACAAAGGGGGTAATAAACTAATAGTTGCAAAATTGTTTGCAAAAGCCAGACTATAAAACGAAAGCAACGCTGTAGCAATTAATTAATTAATTAATGCTGTATTAATTCGGGGATTAGCTTCAAGAGAAAGCTCAGCTCCCTCTGTGAGAATTGTGGCTTTGTTTTAACCTCCCCATCCTCACCCTCTCCGTTTAAACTCTTATTATCCTCTTTCTCCACAACCTTTGCAGGCTTAATCATATCATACACGGCCTCTGTAATCTCTTGAACCAAATCGACAATCACCCCATCAATACCCATCAAATGTTGCATGTACACAGCCTCAGCCACATTGTTCAATCTACCATAAGTGAGAAGAGAAAGCTTGGATTCCTTAATTTTGGTCACAGCTCCAGGGTTTCTGAAAACTCCTTTAACTTCTGAAACAATCCCTTGCAACCCACCTTCCAAACAAACTTTTACAGCCTCCTCCAACGAATTTCTCCTCACATCATAGAAGATTTCGGTCCCCCCATTTGTTAAAAAGAACACAGGGTACGTGCTCTGCAATTTCCTGATAAGCAAGGCGGCGTCCGGCTGAAACGTTGAGAAGATAATGGGTCTGTTCTCAGCAAACTCAAAGACGATTTTTAAGATGGCTTGAATGACTCTGATGAGATAATCTTGCTCGTAAACAATGTGGTCATCGAATTTCAACTCGACGTTGAACCCCACATTCGGATCCACCTGTTGAAATGCCTCTTGGAGTGTGCAGAGTGAATCGTCAATTTCGACGTTCCAGTGCAGGATTTTGCCATCTTTCGTTTTTCTTAACAATGATTTTCCCATTTTGCCCTGTTCTCTTTGGGGCCCGTAGTTGAGGAATTCTGATAAAGAGAGCTCTGTAATCCTCTTTTCAAAAATTGTACCCTGAAAATAGAAACCCAGTAATCCAGATTAGATTAGAAAACTGTTCACAAGCTCACAGGATTTAATGAAATAAAAAAATTAAAAAAAATTGAGAGAGTAATGGAGTAACTTACGTTATCTTCGGAGAGGATGACGTCATCATGGAAAATAACTGGCCAGCCATCTTTTGTCACCTACAAAAAATCAGTGCTGTTTCTTTTTACTTTCCTGTAACTTTTTGATTTTCAATTCAAGGAATAAAACCTGAAACTGTAGAAGTGAAAAATTGGAAAGTAAAAAGAAAATCGGATCAGACGTGGAGCCGGATTTGAAAAAGGACAAAATTTGTCGTATGCGGCCAGTATACAATGACGGACAAAAACATCGCGGTCTCAAGTTGCAATACTCTGAAATCTACGTTGTTTTATCATGAAACCAAAATAGATTCCAGATCCAAAAAAAGCGGAAATCGTTTCGCAGTCGGAAAACAAAAATAAACTAAACGATAAGAGGCCTCACCTGAACGTCAAATTCGATGAAATCAAGCGGATATTTAGCGGAAGAATTGAACGAGGCGATTGAATTCTCCTTGATAGCTTGCATTCTCTTATCAGACGATTGCAGCACGTTCATTCCGTGCCCTCTATGTCCCACCACCAGAAACTTCGGTATCCTAAACGACGCCGATTTGTTCATCTCCAGACAAGATGAGAAGCGCGTGGAGAAGCGAGTGAGAGAAGGACTCTCGGGGACTTGGTCGAGAGACGGCACGTCGGAGACATGAACAGCTTTAAGAGCCATCGTAACTTTTTTGGTTTTTTTTTTTTTTAAAGAGAAGGAGTATAATACTTAGCGGGAATTTTGAGGATTTTTGTGGAGGTGGTGTTCGGGAGGTGGTGGGTATTTATTATGGATTTTGGTGACCGAATGCAAACGGGACGGGATCTGCCATTAGAATATTCCTTTTTGATGTTATATGCTGTCGCATATTCTCGGTTTAATCTCCCTCTCTCTTCGGATACCACGCTAATATAATTTTGCATTTATTCCGTTTAACCTTTCTTTTTAACTCTTCGTAACAAGTAAAGTTAACTTTATTGGTTCGAGAATTTTCATTATGGTTTAGCTAAGCAAAAAAAAAAGAATAAAAACTAACGGATGTTTGACGCAGATGCTATTATCGTTAAAAAAGGAGCGAAGCTTTAAAGAAGCATCGGCGCGCGCCATCATAATTTTTTGATAATTTGGAAGCGCTAAGATGTTGGAACTAGACAACACGCTCAAATCAGATACTTTTCAAGCAAATTCGGTCGCGCGATTGTGGGGTTGCGCACACGCGCACACGGACATGTGGGATAGCGTTTCCATGAATAGCATGTTTCTCGAACCAGAAGCGAATATTCACGGAATATGCGTGTTAGAATCTGGCCACGTTTTTTATGGGTGTAAGGAAAACGAGTGGGAGTTGATAGCGAGAGCTGCTTAACGCGCAAGTGACGATGATTTTGTTCAAAGTGAATGGATGACAGCTGTACACGACTGATTGGGATGAAAGATAATCTTTAAAAATGATGTGTCTGAGTCATATGTCTGTAATGAAAGTGATGGCAGGCGATGTGGATAAGAAAGATTGGTTGGTAATGACTGTGCATGACGTGTGGCCACATAGATGAAATACCTAAACTATGTCGTATAAACCCAAAAAGAAGGAGAGTTCTTTGGACCCACCTCATTACGGCACAATTTCAAAATAAAAGATGTATTCTTATAAAGACGGAGAATGCTAAGGTACAGTATCTGTACCTCACAGCACCCTCACAAAATAGCCGTCGAACCCATTTGAGCCAACTTTTCATGTTCCTGCGTAAGGGTGGCTGTAAGGTACAAATACTTTAAGTCAGCCTCCCTCTATAAAAGACACATATAATTGTGTATGTTTTAACTTAAGAATTCATTCTTTAATGGTGGCATTTTATTTGAAAATGTATTTTTTTTATGGTGTCATTTCATTTGCAATAGTGATGGCTCGATTTGGATAATTGATTAAAATCAAATCTTAAACTAATGACTATGAATGAATGGGTATAATAAATGATGACAACCCAAATGAAAATGACACAAATATATTTATAAATATAGCGATAATTAATCCATTTAGACATGAAAATAATAATTTTACACCACTTGTTTTCTCACTCCTCTTTTTTTAAATGAATTTCATCATATAATATTTATTTTTTATGCATCAAATATCTAATATATTGTTTTCTGCAAGAACAATATATTGATTTTTGACAGGCTTACAACATTAAAAAATATTCAAGTTTACTTTCGTCGACACATAACATGAGTAAACAAATAAGTGGTTCATTGTATCATTGAGGCGTATTTGCTTAATCCATGTGCATCACTCAATTGGTTGGGGGCAAATAATATTTTAAAGAAATCAACATTTTTAATGTATCTTAAAGTATACATTATTTTTCTATTTTGCCCTTATTACTATTATTTTCTTTTTATATACAGAATTATAAACACATTACTTTATACAAAAAGGTTCCACAATTAGTATTGTCATTATCTACATTTGTCATTCCCCACAAATAAATGTGTAAACTACATCAAATTATTAAATTATATTAATTTTTATTCCTTTTTTTAATGGATATTACTATTTAAACCCACTAAATTTTTCCTCATACCTTCACGAGTCACTTTCCCTCTCTATCTTGCAATTGGATATTCTCTCTCTACTATCATATTCTAAAATCTAAACACTCAATTTCACTCGTTTTGTATTCATTTCTTTGGCTCTTTATACTCTATATTTCATGCTTTCTATATATAAGAAACTTTTTTTCTTGATATTTATTAACTTTTATGATTAGAAAAAATTAATTTTTTAATATTCATTAACTTTTATTTCTTATAAAAATTTGTTGATGTTCATTTTTAAATGGTGGGTTTTGTTTCTCTAAGATAGTAATACTTTTCATTTAGAACTAAAAGAATATATCTAAATGAATTAATAAGAATTTAAAAAATTAAGAAGAGAAAAATAAGAAATAATTAATTAAGTAATTTTTTAAAAATTACTCAAATAATGAAAGAAGATGTTTGAAAAGCCCACTCTTTTTATCTATTTAAAAATATCCAGACTAAAAAAATACAATATCTTAATCTGGAGCTACAAATGCGACCAAATATCATTGATCAGCTTTATTATTTTACTTGTTAAGAGGTTTCCTAATATGTTTGTGAGTTCGAAACCTTCTTGCGTGGAGTGGAACATAATGATAAAGTGAAAATTTTGTTTTCTTTTTCCAGATTTGACTTCTCGTAAGTTAATTTATTTTTATTTATTATTATTATTATTATTATTATTATTATTATTATTATTATTATTATTATTATTATTATATGTTAGATTTGCTAATGTGTTCCTGCAAAAGTTGACAAAATTTTTTTTTCTTCTTGAAAAAATGATAATATACAATGGCGGGTGTTGTGCGTATAATTTTTCGTAAAAAAAAAAAAATACCATAAATTATAATATGGGCCATGTGCAGCGAGTGAGGAAGCGGTCAGAGATGTATTATTAAAAGGGGAAGTTAGACGAGGATCCACGTTGTGGAGGTAGAAGGCAGCGCGCAGCAGGCAGGTGAGACTTTTTTTTTTAATTTATTTTTTAATTATATACTACAATAAGATTATTTGAACTTATTAATTTATTTCTATACTTTTTTAATTAATATTTTTTTATTACTAATTTTTTCTGATGAATTTATCTAACTAACCCTATTTTCTATTTCTTCCGTTCCATCAGTTTCTCACGAGTTTTTACATTTCTTTTTAGAGATAGATTGCAAATGATTTTGGGAGATACATTAAATTGCTCAAAATTTATATAGATATTATTACAACATATCAAGAATATAGAGGAACAAAAACCCACCATCCATATGCAATCTTCTCATACCAGAAAGAAAAAAGGATTTTTTATTTTCATCTAAATTTTTAGAAAGAAAAGCTAACACCTATTTTCTATCGAAAGGTAATTATCTAAATTTACAAACATCTTGATTTTAAATTTTATCTGAAGTTAAGAAAATTCCTTTTACAGACCATGATGATAGAAAGAGAATTGTGTTATAATAAGATCAAAGAAGAAAGAGATTAGTGAGGGTTAACTTTAGAATTTTCAAAAAGTTAGAATTTGATAATGAATTTTTTTTTTCAGATGAGTTTAAAAAGGAAATTAATGAGTTCAAATAAACGATGATCTCTGGGAGCAATGTCCCCAACCTTTTTATTTTTGTTATCTTTACGCCATTGATCATCGCTCCAATAATAACCTAAATTAGCAATTGATTCATCGCCTAATTCCCTCGAATTCAAGGAGATTGGCTCGGTTATAGGGACACGGAAATACTTTAGAATTCGGGTAATAATACTAGCATATGGAAGGGATCTTTTGGCTAAGTTGGGAGTACTAAGCATGTGATAAAGGATAATATACCCAATATTTAGCACCCTCTCCTCTAGAATGCAATCTAAAATGGCTACATCTAAATGGCTAACTTCATCCGCATGACCGGCTCTAGGAGTAATCACATGATGAAGAACATAATGAAGGATTCGAGTTTGAAAAGGTAAGACTTGAGATTTCAAAGGTGAGTTACAGAACGCAGTGGACAAATCACGTCGTCGACAAAGTTTTTGAACGGCATTTTCAAGTGAAAACCAAGGTTGTTTGATTTTGCCTCTAGCACTATATAGTTCCAATCCCTCATTTGGAGTCCCAAGGATAGAGTTTAGCAAAGCAACATCAAATTCAATATGAACTCTCTCAACATTAGTAACAATTCTATTTGACAATTCTGTATCGATATTCGAATAGAAAACCTTGACTAAATTTTCATAGTAATGATCATTAACGACCAACACATTCTTCCATCCCATAGCAATAAGTAAATTTTTAAGAGATTTATTACAAATTTCTAAATTCTCCATATTACTGAGATTGACAAAATAAGGAGTAATAACCGACCTTGGCTTGAAATAGTCAAGAAAATGTTTCCGAAGTTGGAGTCGTGGAAAATGAATCAACATGAAGTCCGAATAATCTCCATGATCATCCTTACGCTTCTTGGCCATATGTTTTCCTTGAACTTGTCACCACCCGCCATTGTTGGAAAAAAAAAAGTTTAAAAATACAATTTTAGGTTTAACAAAGTTTGAGTAAAATGGATTTGTTTGAGGCAAGAAAATCAATCCTAGAGATGAATGAAGCTAGTTTATGATTAAAAATGAGCTAAAGGATGCTTGAAAAATAAAGAGAGAGAAACGGGTAGAGTGAGAATTTTTTATTTTGGGTTTTATGTGGAGAGATGATGAAATCAAGTTTTAAGAGTGAAAATTGAAGGAGTAATGGATGAATAATGAGTTGGATGATTGATTTTGGCAAGAGAATGAGTGAAAGATGAAGAAATTTGAGAAAGAAAATGGAGAATACTATTCACTCGAGAATAAAATGAGAGTGGAATGATGAAGAACAAGTGAAGAAATCATGATGGAGAAGTGTTTAATGAAGATGAAATGCATGGGTATTAGTTTGAATGGTTGATTTGGGCATAAAAATGGATGAAAAATGAAGAAATTAGAAGTGAAAATGGATGGGTTGCTCACTGGTTTTGAAGGAAAGAGAGAACATGTGCAGAAAACTAATGAAGGAAGAAGGAGAAGGAAAAAAAATAATAATAAGCCAAACCCGTGACCAAGCGGCTAGCCGCTTGGGGGCAAGCGGCTAGCCACTTGCTCTCGGGTTTAGGACAGTTTTCCAAGCAACTAGCCTCCTGGTTGTTGTCCACCTGTACGCTACTTGCTTTCCAACTAGTTTCGATCAATTCCGTGATCATTTTGTGATCCCGAAACATCTCAAGAGCCAATTTAATGCATGATTCATGATTTTAAACATCCGAAAGATGATTAATTCAAACAAATAATTCATCCAACAAGCATATATTCATGAAGCACATAAGCAATAAAAAATTAATAAATCAAACACCATATATATCTAACTTGCTCAAACACTTCATAAACGTTAACAATCATTAAGCAAACAATTTTAATAGATTCAATAACATAAATAGAGATGTTAATGCAAAAATTTCATCATCCTAAGTTCATGCGAATTTTTGAAAATTGTTCTTTGCAAAGGGGTTTTGTAAAAATATCGGCAAGTTGTTTTTCCGTAGAGATAAATTCTAATGCAATATCACATTTTTTAACATGATCTCTCAAGAAATGATGCCTAATCTCTATATACTTGGTTCTAGAATGTTGAATGAGATTCTTTGAAAGATTTATGGTGCTGGTATTATCACACTTGATAGGAATTTGTTCAAGATTAATACCATAATCTCTAAGTGTTTGTTTCATCCAAAGTGCTTGTGCACAACAACTATCTGCGGCAATATATTCCGCCTTAATAGTTGAGAGTGCTACCGAATTTTGTTTCTTACTAAACCATGAAACAAGTGAATGACCAAGAAAATGACAAGTTCCACTAGTACTCTTTCTATCGACCTTGTGACCAGCAAAATTGGCATCCAAATAACAAGTTAAATCTATATGAGTTCCTTTAGGATACCAAAGGCCAATATCTATGGTTCCACTCAAATAGCAAAAAATTCTTTTAACGGCAAGCAAATGAGATTCCTTGGGACATGATTGAAATCTTGCACACAAATATACACTAAACATGATATCGGGTCTACTTGCGATTAAGTAAAGTAAGAATCCGATCATACCTTGATATTTTTTAATATCAACCTCTTTACCTTTTTCATCTTTATCAAACTTGATTGTTGTACTTATTGGAGTATTCTTGGTATTTGATTCATCAATACAAAATCTCTTGAGCAAGTCTTTGACTGTACTTAGCTTGATTGATGAAGATCCCTTCATTGTTTTGTTTGATTTGAAGTCCAAGAAAATACTTCAATTCTCCCATCATGCTCATCTCAAATTCTTACTCATACAAGAGGAAAATTCTTTGCACAAAGATTCATTAGTAGAACCAAAAATACTATCATCAACATAAATTTGAACAACAAGTATATGTTGATTTTTATTTTTAATAAAGAGGGTAGTATTTGCTTTTCCCATCAAAAAAGCGTTATACAACAAGAAATTTTTAAGTCTATCATACCATACTCTAGGTGCTTGTTTTAATTCATACAATGCTTTTGATAACTTATACACATGATTTGAAAATTTCTCATTTTCGAAACCAGGAGATTGTTTTACATAAACTTCCTCTATAATATAACCATTTAGGAAAGCATTCTTGACATCCATTTGAAATAAAATAAAATCTTTATGACATGTAAATGCTAACAACATCTTAATGGATTCTAATCTAGCTACAGGTGCAAATGTTTCATCGAAATCGATTTCTTCTTCTTGGTTGTATATTTAAGCCACTAATCTAACTTTATTTCTTACAATCATACCGGATTCATCCATTTTATTTCTAAATACCCATTTAGTGCCTATAATGGATTGATGTTCCGGTTTAGGAACCAATTCCCATACTTTATTTCTCTCAAATTGATTTAACTCCTCTTGTATTGCCATAATCCAAAGCTCATCATTTTTCGCATCCGCAAAAGATTTTGGTTCAATTTGATAAATAAATACAGCATACTCACATGTGTTTCTAAGTGATGATCTAGTTGTGATACCTTTTGAAGGATCATCTAAAATTAAATTCTTAGGATGAGAGGAAACATACCTCCACTCCTTGAGGAGTATTTAAGAACTACATTCTTATTGCTCCAGCTCCATATTTGTTTGTTCCTCTTATCTATCCTCTTGATTTTCTTGTGGTGCATTCTCTTGATTCTCTTTTGATGATTCTTCTTGTAATTCTCCATTTGCATCATCATTAACAACTCATTTCTCTATAGAGGAGGGGTTAGATTCATCAAACGTAACATGCATGGATTCTTCCACAACTAAAGTTCTTTTATTATAAACTCTATAAGCTTTGCTTGAGTTTGAATACCTGAGAAAGATATCAACATAAGATTTTGGATTAAATTTACCAAGATTATCTTTTGTGTTTAAAATAAAACTTTTGCATCCAAAAACTTTGAAATAACCAATGTTGGGTTTTCTATCTTTCCAAAGCTCATAGGGAGTTTTATTGAGATGAGGTCTAATCAACACCTGATTTAAAACATAACAAGCAGTGTTAACGGCTTCGGCGCAAAAATATTTTGGTAATGCATTTTCATTTAACATGGTCATAGTCATTTCTTGAATAGACCTATTCTTTTTTTCAACAACTCCATTTTGTTGTGAAGTCCTAGGTGATGAAAATTGATGCTCAATGCCAAAATCATTACAAAAATTTTTAAATGCATGATTTTCAAACTCTCTACATGATCACTTCTAATACAAGTAATAGAATAACCCTTTTCATTTTGAACCTTTTACAGAAAATTCTAAATGCATTAATGGCATCATCCTTATTAGCTAAGAATAATACCCATGTGTATCTAGAATAATCATCTACAATTACAAATGCATAAAATTTACCACTTAAACTAGCATATCTAGAGGGTCCAAATAAATTTATGTGAAGTAATTGAAGATATTTTAAAGTAGAGATATGATTCTTGTTTTTTAAAGAGGTTTTGATTTGTTTTCCAAATTGACGTACTTCACAAATTCTATCATTTTGAAAACTAATTTTTGGAAGACCTTTAACTAAATCGTTTTTCGAAATTTTTGAAATTAAATCCATGCTAGCATGTCCTAGTCTTCTATGCCATAACCAACCATTATCATGCAATGCCGAAAAACATTTATCATGAGTAGATGCACACTCTATATCAATCGTGTTAACATTGCCACATCTATTTCCCATAAACAAAATTTTCTCATCACATGTATCCTTAATAACACATTTTGATTTATCAAAAATAACTTTATAACCTTTGTCACACAGTTGACTAATGCTAATCAAATTGTGTTTCAAATTTTCAACCAAACACACATTTTCAATTAGAGTTGAAGAAATTTTACCAATATTTCCAATTCCGAGAATTTTTCCTTTTGAGTTATCTCCAAATGATACATCTCTACCATTTTTTATTTTGGTGAAACTTGAGAACCATGCATAGTTTCCAGTCATATGCCTAGAACATCCGCTATCCAGGTACCATTTATTTTTCTTTTTCTTTAAGCCCTGCAAAGAAAATCTTATGTCTTAGGTACCTAAACCTTTTTTGGTCCTTTATTGTTAGCAATGGTTCCTTTTGGAACCCACACACATTTGACACCATTATATGCATTCCTTTTTACGGGACATCTATATTTCATGTGACCATTTTGATTACAATAATGACAAACAATCTTATAATCATTTGTGGAGGTAGCTTTAATAAAATAATTCTTATAATACTTTTATTTCAAGTTAGGCTTATACCCAAGTCCTCTTTTATCAAAAACACATTTTTGGGAGTTAAGCATGTTATCCAATATCTTTTGCTCATTTGTAAATTTTAGAACAACATTATTAAGTTCAATATTTTTTTTCTTGAGCATTTCATTTTCCTTTTTCAAATCACCTACATGTGACTCTAAATACTCATGTGAAGTGCTAGATTTTTCATTTGATAATGCAACTCTATTATGCAAAGTTTTATTTTCTAATTCTAATTCTTTAATCTTCTCATTCAATGACTCATTGCATTTTTGCATGGCATCATTTTCATTTGTAGATTCTAGCAATTTCTTTTTAAGGCATGCATTCTTTTTACCAATTTTCATCAACTCATCATGCATTTCTTTAAAAGTATTATACAATTCATCATAGATTAGATCACTTACCTCATTGAGATCATCATCATCTCCTAGTGCCATAAGTGCTAGGTTTGATACTTCTTGCCACTCATCTTCATCTCTATCATCCCAAGTAGCAACCATAGCTTTCTTCTTGAGTTTGTTGAGAAGTGGGCATTCCGATCTTATATGGCGGGGCTTCTTGCATTCATAGCATATGATTACCTCTTTCTTCTCCTTTTTGGTTTTTGAAATTTCTAAATTTTCTTCGGTCACCGGTTTTCTTAAAAAATTTTCTGAACCTCCTTACTAGCATAGCCAACTCTTCATCATCCGGCTCACTTTCCCCATCACTCTCATATTTGGTGACTTTGAGAGCAATGTTTTTCTTCATTTCCTTATTTGCTCTTTCAGCTGCCAAATCTTCCTCATAAAAAATAAGAGAACCAATTAAATCATCAATAGATAAGATATTCAAATTTTTAGCTTCCTCAATGATAGTCCTTTTTGGTCTCCATTCCTTAGGTAAAGACCTAATGATTTTCTTAACTTTCTCGCTATTTAAAAAGATCTTTCATAGGGCTCCGAAAGTATTTACTATGTCCGTAAATCTAGTATACATAGAATATACACTCTCATTTTGTTCCATTTGGAACAATTCATATTGCCGAGTGTACCTACTAATTGTAGACTCTTTCACTTGATTCATGCCTTCATAAACAACTTCAAATTTGTGCCAAATTTCATTAGCACTTTCACAACTAGACACTTTATGAAACTATTTCTTATCGAGTGCACAAAATAGGGCATTCATGGCTTTGGAATTTAGAGAAGCTTTTCTCTTTTCCAATTCATTCCATTCCTTGAAAGTTTTGGAATGTCTTCCCCAATTTCATTTTTAGTCAAAGGCATAAATGGACCATCACATACAACTTCCCAAATTGCATAATCTAATGTTTGTAAATAAATTCTTATCCTAGTTTTTCAATACGGGTAGTCATTTCTGTCAAAGAATGGTGGCCTAGTTATAGATTGTCCTTCCCTAAAGGTTGAATCATTTTGGGTTGTCATAGATCTTTTACTCTAGACGGTTAAGTCTTAACAAGAGAACCAAGCTTTGATACCAAATGAAATGCAAGTAACGCAACCCAAGAGGGGGGGTGAATTGGGTTTTTAAAAAATAATGCAATACGATTCGCACAATAAATCAATTTAACGCCTTAATGAAATAGAGAACAATAAATTCAAACAAGCGTAAAAATAAAAGAGCAAGGGAAGAGAAAAACAAACACGCGGATTTTTACATAGTTCGACAATCCCTGCCTACGTCCACTCCTCCAAGCCAACTAAGCTCGAGGATTTCGCTATCCAAGCCTCCTAAGGCTTTAAGTTTTTACAATTGACTTCTAAGGTGTCAATGAACCTTTACAACCAAGAAATTATCTCCCCAATCTCTTCACCCCAAGTGTTTCCCACACTTACACTCTCACAATTTGATAAGAAATGAAAATTACAACAAAAACTCTCTTTAAGAGTAGATATGCAATTAATAGCTCAACAATGATTCAATCAATGACGATTTGCGTTTTCGAAGCTCAATATATGTTGTATGATCTTATATTTGCGTGCATTAGTTCTTAGAAGGAAGTTTGAGTTGAGTTTTTATAGTAAAAACCCAAAAACTAGTCGTTATAGGCAAATTCCCGCGCCCAAGCGGTTAGCCGCTTGATTATCCGGCTAACCGCTCAGGAACAATGATATTATCGTTATTTTTGAAATTTGCTACAGTAATACTATTAACTGAAATTACACTTTGGCCTAAAACTTTCTATAATTATACTATGGCTCAAAACGTCATAAAACTTTACAAATAAGTCCAATTTCAGAACTTCCAAAGAATAATTGTCTTTCCCAAACTTTATGAAATTATGATATGGCCCCAAAGATTTTATTATGTCGCACAAAGGTCATTTTCAACATAACACCCATATTTTTCAAAGTTCTCAAAACCTTTCACTTTAGTCCAAAATATTCATAAATTATAGTATGGCCCAAAACATTTCAAATGTTTGTAAAAATGTCCAACTCTGAAATTTAATACTTATTAAAATCAAAAATTTCAAATCTTAGCATTTAAGTCTAAATTACTTAAATCCACAAAATACTTTACTTTATAAAAATAAAACATTTTAGTTTATGAAAAGTATTTAATTAAATTAATCTCTTGAGCTTCTCAAATGTTAAATCATGAATCAATTAAATCATACCGAGTTTACAAGAATTTATCGCACTAATTTGTTCGTTGAGCTCTAAACTATATTCTTAATGTCGTCGTTGTCCGTTGAGTATTTTCAATCTTGATTTCACTTGATTCACTTGCATAAATATTATCCTTAAAAAACTAGTGAAAATGTGAAATACAATATTTATTATTTTTACTTAAGACACATGTTTGTTATCATCAAAATTATATTATGTGTAGCCCTTTAGGCTAACAGAATATTATTAGTCAAAAGCTTGTGTCAAAAAACAAGCATATCAAGCCTATTTATATTAGTTAGGATTATCATATTTCTAATAAAATTATGATTCCTTATAAGTAAAGGAATATAACTTAAACAAGTAAATATAAAATAAATCGTAAAAAAAGGAAATTGAATTTATAGTCTTATTATGACTAGCGTTGTCCAACATCAGTCTCCTCCTCTTCGAAAAAAACTCGTCCTCGAGTTTTGATGAAAATAAAAGCCAATCTGGAGGATGAAGCTTTTAATGAAGAAGTAATGGATCTTGCAATGCAAAAGTGTATCACTTTGCATGAACTTTTCTTAGAACTTGAAAATACCAAAACTTCAATTTCTTCTTGCTTTAAAATGTGGCTCTCCTAAAAACTGTAGACTTGTGGGAACAAACCATTAGAAGTTCTCTTTTAATTTAAGTCACCAATAAGTTAGGTAGGATAGCTCCAGGAACAAGATTAATTTGATGTTGAACATTCCTCATAGGAGGTAATTTGTTAGAAAGTTCTTTAGGCACAACATGTTGAAATTTTGAGAGTAGCAGTTGGACTTGTTCGGGCATTGATTCTGCTTTAGCTTTCTCTTTTAGTAATATAAGATAGGTTCCCTTGACTTTTGACTTCATCGAAGTAAGGATAATTTCATGTTGTCTTTATAGAATCTATATGTATTATCTTTCCCAAGATGTACTGTATTAAGATCAAATTGCCCAGGTCTCCCAGGTAGCATATGTCAAGCATTCATGTCGATAACATTGCAGATTACTTCACCTTATATCTTTTGATGGAGAAAGGAATGTGGCATTGTTCAGAAACTTTAGTCTCTCCAACATCTTTTATCCATCTAATATGATAAGGAGAAGGATGTTTGTGAGTTTTAAGTTGTAGCTTGTCAACTACGGTCTTGGAAATTATATTTTCACTACCCTAGTTATATTCTTTAGGATATAATAGTAATTATGTGTGGAATTTTTAGTAATAAAAAATTGATTAGAAATCACATCTAATTAATATTTTAGAGGATTTAAATAGTTACACTTATATATATGTACAACTCATATTGATCTATTGGTGGCTCCAAACTGGATTAATGATAAGATGGGATTATTTACATGGTAAAATTTCATTTGGACACTCATCTTTTAATATTTTTTTATGTTACTAAATTAACTCTACTTAATTTACTGTTAAGGAAATATAATAAAATTTAATTTAACAAAATTTTGTCTATTGTCATACTTTGCCTACAATAAACTACATCAATAACGAAAAATTGAATGAATGTTCACCTCGAAACATTGTTTATAGTTATTGAATATATCTTACTTATTATTTTTGTTAAAAGAATTGCTAGAAAACATCATGAAACATCGTCTTCTCCATTTGGAATGAACGCTTCAACTCTCATTGACAAACGCTAAGCATCTCTCCCTCGCAGCTCTCTCTCAGACTCAAGCATTTCACACACACTTCAACCCTCTCTCCCTTGCAGCCCTCTCTGTCACTGAAGCATTTCATAGACCACTATCACCCACTAAACCAGACGCAACCACCGTCAATTACTGACCACTGTGTTGATCTCTGAGCCCTAACCATCACAAACACCGTCTCGCTCTCTCAGTCCTAAACTTGTTGTCATTGCTGAAGAAGAAGAAATACTCACAACTGCCATAATTGCTTACAATCGCAAAAAAAAAAAAATAATAAAAGAAGCAGTCACAGCTGTAACCCTCAAATCAATTGTTGAAGAAATCTAAAACCTTAATCTCTCACTCCAGTCATACCCAGCTCTCACTGAAAATCAGCCGTGAGGTATTGAAACCCTATGTATTCAGTAAAAACTAATTTTCAATTAGTATGTTGTAATCGTTGAAACCATAGGTGTTGCATGTCATGTTAATGCTTCGCTTAGAGAATTAGACACTGATTTTTTTGGTTTAGGTAAAAATGTGTTATTTTTTTGTTTCATGTCATATTTAGTAGTTGATTATACTATTGATTCTTCTTTTGGATTTATTGTAAGTGAAATTTGTCATTATGTGCATGTTGTTATACCAATTTGTATGTGGATTATGGTAAGGCTAACATTCTTTTTGAAACTGTCTTTTCCTTTTCAAGAAAGGTTGTTTTGTTTGTGGTCCTTGAAAACATTATGGTCTTCGAAATGACATGAAGGCTACAATGTCTGGTGCACCATCATTTTTGTTTCAATCATTATTTGTTAACATTATTATCCAGGTAAATTTTTTTGTTTAGTGCATTGTTTTGGTTAGTTTAAATATTGCAGGCCATCCATTCAACATTCATTTGTTTTTGAATTTATTGTTCTGTTAAAACATTGTAAGGCATCTTAGCCAACGAGGGCCTTCATGTTCTATATTTTCATAACACATGGGTCCTTTAGATTGTATATTAACATTTTTCACAACATATGAAGATTTTAACATTATATATATAGATTTTTTTTCTTCAGACTAAAGACGATGCCATTTTAGCTAAGCAAGGTTGTTGAAGGTATAGTGACAACACACTGGGTAAAGTGATTCAACTGTACTGCCTTTTCTTATTATGTTTGTCAACTATGATCTTTTATATATTTGAATGCATGGTAGGTAGTTGATGGATGCGTGCTTTGCATATATTTGTGTTGGTTTGGTTACTATTTCTGTGGCTATGACAGTCTTATGCAACGGCTGTGATTTTTAATATGACAGATCATTATGACTCTTTATTCATTTAACGGAAAAACTGCTCTCTATTCAGTGAATAATGATGCTATTATATGTGAATATATGTGTTTATATGTGTTTCATATTAGAAAAGGTCTTGAATGCCTACTTTGATATTATTTGTATCATGAAAAATCATATAGTTCGTACTGCGTGATTTTTTTAAAATCATTTTTAGTTTTTGGTTTTTCTAAACCCACTAAATATTGAATGAGTTACTCTCAGAAATTTTGTTGGTGACGATAAATTTTCATGCATATATTGAATGTTTTGGAACTTTATTCGCATATATGTATACGACAAACACAAAAAAAGCATTATTATATGGTATTTATTTCTTTAGATTGGTAATGAGACCATATTGAATTAAGCAAAAGCATTAAAGTTGTAGGAGCATGTACATTATTAATTCCTACTGCCTTTTCTTTTACTTAACTTACTATACAAATAATAAGTTATTAGAAATCCAGTAGAGCCCTTAATTGAGTTTATAAACTTGTGGGGAATTCATTGTATGTCGGTGGGAAACTGATGACATAAATTCTAGTGGTTAACTCGAATGGGAACTATATCAGTCTGTACTATCGATGTAATAAGCCACGTACAAGTCTTCCCCTAATGTTTTTCGTCATGTATGCTTTATTGGGATGGCTTGTGGTTCAATTTTATAGATGTTTGTTGACTATGATAGCCTTATTTAGTGGCCCTGGTATTTGATATGAAATAAGTAATTGCTGACTTTAAAATTGAATAAGTATCAACCTTTACTGAGTTCATAAACTTGTGGGGAATTAATTGTATATTGGTGGGAAACCAGTGACATAAATTTTGGTGGTTAACCTGAATGGGAACTGTATCTGTCTATACTGTCGGTGTAATAAGCCATGTACAAGTCTTGCCTTCGTGTTTTTTGTCATGTATGCCTTATTTGGATGGATTTTGGTTACATTTTGTAGATGTTTGTTGGCTAGGACAAACTTATTCAATGGCTCTGATATTTGATGTGAAATAATTAATTGCTAACTTTAAATATTTGATATGAATTAAAATTGAATAATGATGTAAGACAATAGCTAAAAAACAACCAAATTTATATAAACCAGTCTAGAGTAACGATGATGTGTTATTTTTTGAGTTTCACTTACTTGGTCAATAGTAGATATTATGAATAAAAACAAAAAAAAGTATATGTATGTGTTTTTTGAATTTGATTGAAGGCTTGTTTTGACATTTTGTATCAGGATCGCATTTTGGTATGACAAATGGATAAGAGTTGGATACCATGTGACAAAAGGTCTATAGAGTATATTATTGGGGTGAATATGTTTATGGAGTTTGCTCTTAAAAACTTTGATACTGCTGATATTATAAGGTGTCTTTGCAATAAATGCTGAAATGTTGCATTTCATCCTTCTAGGACAATGAAACATCACTTATTTTTTTAAGGGTTTCGATGAGAGTTACACGATTTTGACTTGGCATGGGGAAAACGAACCTAACTTGAAAATTAGTGACATAGGTGACCAAGTAGACCCACCATATATGGATTTTACTCAAGATGAGGTAGTAGATATTATTCATGATGCTTACAAACATTGTGATGATGAACCTACAGCCTTCAAATCACTTTAAGAATATGCAAAGAAACCTCTGTACCCAGGTTGTGAAAAATATACTAGGTGAACTTCACTGGTCAAGTTATACTAAAGGGAAATATGGGTGGTGTGATTTTAGCTTAAATTATTTATTGAGTCTTTTGGGTAACATGTTACCTAAGGATAATACATTAACTAGCTCTGTCTATGAGGCCAAAAAAACCATGTCTTCCTTGGCTTGCAATATGAGATTGGACTTGCAATATGAGAAAATACATGCATGTCCAAATGATTGCATATTATATAGAAAAGAATATGCAATTCTTTTTTAATGTCCTACTTGTAGAGTATCTCGATTGTAAAATCTTGCGTCACATGAAATGGATAAGCCTCAACAACTTAATTCTTTACATTGTGTAAGTATCTTTATACAAATAAATCAGTACATGAATTTACTGTTACATTATAATATTAATTTTTTTCTTTATTATTGATAATATTAGGTGCTTGAATGATAAGATGCTAGCTGATGGGAAGCCTTTTGGTTTCATGAATCCTGCTAAGGTTATAATGGTTATATATGACAATCTGCTAAAGTCCTGTCTACAGAGGACACAATCAATTTTTGATCATTTGGTTGTAGCTGAAAAGTGTCAGCTTATTTCATTCTTCATTCCTTATAATACTGGGTAGTGTTGTTTATTTAATATTTATTTCAAATTTTTAGCAGCTCTTTTTGAAAACCCATTAACTGTACATTGCTAACTTAAAGTTGTTGCTCTATTATAGAGCCCATTGGGTTCTTGTTCTGATTGATGTGGCAGCAAATATGAGATATTACTTGGATCTACAAGGAAATGACCCAAGCAAAGACATTAACGAGCTTGTGGTTAAATAAGTACAATAAATGTTTGATTTGATGAAATATTTGTTAAATACTGATACTATATGTATAAAATTTGTAGTGGGATCAACATGTTCGCAGCCATAATTAGTAAAAGAAGATCTCACCCAGTTTTAAAAACTGTTTAGGTAACAAATAGATGATTACTTATTTTAATATATGTTTCTACACTTCATAACAAAGTATATTAGTACATCTATTGCTTTATGAACGTTTTTCACTCTTATGGCTTTATTTATTTTAGGCTCCGGTAAAACCCAGTTCATATAAGTACATATACTATGTCATGTTGTATGTGAGAGACATGATTGCTAATGCTAGTTTGTTTTTGAATAATGTAAACATTTCTTTTTTTATGGTTTTAGATAATTCATTGTATTATATGTTCTCTACTGATTTAATTAATTTTTAATGCATTTTCCAATTTGCAATTCAATAGCAAAGCAGTATACACCCAGGAAGAAATCGATGAGGTGTGGTATGAATGGGTGGATTATTATTATTTTTTTGGTTTTAGATAATTCATCGTATTATATGTTCTCTACTTATTTATTTAATATTTGATGCATTTTCCAATTTGCAGTTCAATAGCAAAGCAGTATACACCCAGGAAAAAATCGATGAGGTGGGGTATAAATGAATGGATTATGTCCAATCTCTTATTTAGAAAATTGCATTGTTGCTGCTGATCCGTTGCGGTAATTAGTTTATAGGTATTGGTTTAGACCATTTGCTTTGGCAAATTTGAGCAACTGGTAGTTAATATTACAAAACTAAAATTTAAATTTTAGATCAAACTTGGGAACCGACTTTATATTGTATGAGATTGCTGTGTTTAGGAGTTGTGATGATTCATGACTTGGAATGTGCATGTTGTTTATGAGATTGCTTAGCTAAGGAGTTGTGGTGATGGTCAAGTTGTAACATGCATGTTATCTTCATATGGCTATGGAAATTTGTCATTAAGATTGTTGTGCTGAGGAGTTATTGCTAGGTTGATGACTCGTGATGATGAGCGATGAGTTGATGAGTGATGCGTTGTTCAAGTTATGGTGATTTTTTGTGTTGATTGAGTTCTCGGAATAATTATAGTTTCTAGGTTTGCTTTAAACATTGCTTGCTGGTTAATTTGCTTTGAAAGGTTTGCTTTGAACATTGCTTGCTGGTTAACTTGCTTTGAAAGGTTTGCTTTGAACATTGCTTACTGGTTAATTTGCTTTAAAAGGTTATTGTGACGATTGAGCTAGTGGTTAAGTACCATGCAAATTGAGCTAGTGGCTTGGTTATGTTTAATCTTAGCTTCTAATTGTAATTGTTTTTGCATTTTGCAGGTGTTGCTGATCATAAACTTGCTGATGCTAGTTTCTCTAAGTGTTAATGCTGTGAATTTGTGGACTTGCTGAAGCTTATATGTGTTGTAGTAGAATTTCTTATTCAAAATTTTATTTTATAAGTTTGTTGGGGAACAATTTCTCACTTGAGTTATTACATTATAAATGATAATTAAGATAAATATTTAGATCATTCAGATGAATGTTTAGAGTGATACTTGAATTCGCAATTATTGATGATTTTTGTGCAACTTTATATTTTTAGTAATTTAATTATATTTATATTATATAAAAAATAATATATTATATATATTATTTGATAATAATAATAGAAATTGGCGCAAAAATATAAAATTGATGCCAAAAAATTTAAAAAATAAAATTATAAAATTGGTTCAAAAAATTAAAATAATGTTATTTCCCACCAAATTATTTATTAAAAGCATTCCCACAAAATTAATTAAAAGCATTCCCACTAAAAATAATTAAAAGCATTCTCGCCAAATTAATTTATAATTTTATATAATTTTTTATTAATTTATAATTATTTTAATAAAATATTTATTTTTTTAGGATAACTATTAGTCATCCATGTAAAAAATAATGACAAACAATAGTCATATGTCAATAATGTTTTTATCATGGATAATACATCATAAAATTCATGACATGAAAAAACCATCATCGATCATTTCTTGACACAGGCTTCAATGACAGTTGGGCAACCGTCATCTAATAGCATATATGACAATAAAAAATTGTCATTGTTGAGCTTTTTTTCTAGTAGTGTATATTCAATTCATGCACACATGAGAAATTCTTTACTTATTAATTTTGTACTTTTTCGCAATTTATTTGTTTGAATAATTTTAATTAAAAATAATGGCATTGTTCTAAAATAGGGGATCGATGTGGAAATGCCAGTGAGGAGCCATTGATATGATTACCACATTTTAGACAAATCGAGATACACCTTTGTTATAAGAACTTCTTGGGGATTTTTCATAACAGAATTGTTTTGTCTTAAAAAAAAAAAAAGAGATTAGTGGACAGTTTATTTTGATTGTTCTTCTACTAAAAAATAACAAGAGGCGCAGGGTTGGTCATTATTAATCCTTTTGAAAGGGTTTCAGTATTATCTTACAAGTTAGATTTTCGTTGTACCAACAATGAGGTAGAATATGCAATAATTACTGGTCTATTCACAACAAAGAAACTAGAAGCCAAGAGAATCAAGCTTATAAGATATTGAAATCTAATAATCTAATAGAGTAATGGTGATTTAACTGTAAAGGAACCAACATTAGCTTTATATCTAACACATACTAGAAAACTTTTATCAACTCTTCAGACTTACATGGTAAAACATGTTAAAAGACAAGAGAAAAAAGTACGTTGATGCACTAGCCACACTAAGTGACAAGATCAATCTAATAAAGAAAATAGATCAAGTCACAATCTTGTGAAAGATCAAACCAATAATCCTTATAAAACGATTAGAGCAGGAAGCATCAATAGATAAGACAGATTGGCACACTACCATTACCAAAGCACTTAGTGATCTTAAAGAGAGCCTCCACCTCAAGCAAGCAAAGCATTACTATGTAATTCTTGAAGTTCTTTACAAGCGTATGTCAGAAGGTATCCTTATAAAATGTGTCCATGAACAAGAAGGGGAAAAACTTATTTATAAAATACATGAAGTTTGATGTGCAATAAAATCTAACTTCAGTCTTTATATAAAGATACAAAGGGCAAGCTACTATTGGCCTTATATAAAAAGACAAACACAAGCTACACAGTTATCTTACATCGACTGCCAAAACTTGAATCTTAGTAGAACGAGTCCTCGTAACCATCATGCATGAAGACTGAAAAAGCTTTGTATTGACTATCTATAGTAAAAGCTACTGCCTCTGAATCGTACAGAGGCACATAAGATTAAATAGATAGCCAAGAGATATTTCATGAAACGTGGTATTCTATTTCAAAAAGGATTCAACGAAAATCCATTAAAGTGTCTAGGTTATTATAAGTCACAAAGGGCTTTACATGAAATCCACAATGAAAAGTGGGGAGAACATCAAGGCTAAAGAAAGTTATACTGCTAGCTATTGACTGTGGGCCATTATTAGCTTACAATGGAAAAAGATGCCAAAATGTTTGCCAAGAAATGTCATATTTGCTAAATCTATAGGATTATCCCGCACACTTTTCCTACCTTCTTGCAAGATTCACTATAGATCTAATAAGGCCTATTCATCCACCTACACGTTGCAATATTGGAATCATCACAACCACAAAATACTTTACCAAATGAATCAAGCAACAAAGCCCAATATATATTATCCACAAGATAATGACCAAGTTGAGGCTACTAATGAGATCATTCTAAAGATCCTAAGCAAGATGTTGTATAAATACAAAGTTGATTGGAGTGCTCAACTCACAAATGCATGTTGGGCTAATAAAACTTCTCCAAGAGAATTAATTGGTTTCTCTCCATATTCCCTTATATATAGCAGCAGTAACACCAATTGAACTGTCTCTCCCTACAACCCGAGTTATTATAGTAAATGCTAAAGCAGAAGTAGAAACATCTTCATAGGCCTATCTAAGAAAGAAAGAGACAAGCACAAGATCACAAATAAATCTACCAGCGGTGATAGATGCATATGCTTGACGACCTTGTGCTTAAGGGTAGCCAACTATGTTAGAACATGCCTATTTACTCCAACTCAATTTTCACCACCATGAGAAAGACCGTTTATAGTCCGAGGAGCCCAAGACAATGGCTATTAACGACTCTTCACTAATAAATGTTAGGTCCTCCATGACCCTGTCAATAGGAAATAGCTTAAGCAATACTACTGTTAAAAAAATAAATGTATAGAATAAAGGTCGATTAGCATGCTTAGGCAATAATCAGAGTGTATTACAAGTCTTTCCTCATTAAAAGGCAGTGCACTCCTTATTTATAAAAGCCTACGTCATTAGCCATATACCCGTGAATTTACAGAAGCCCTAATAAAGACTTACCTAGAAATGATGCCTTTGTAATATATTTTCGCAGAGTTGTACATGTGCCCCATTACATAGATGGCCTCATGACATATGCCACATATATGTACAATACATACTGATGATGCCTTTTAATAAACATTTTTTTATAAAATAAGCCTTGTCTAATGTATAAATAAGATGTCTTAATAGAGATCTTACCATTAAAGATGCCTCGTAAGCTGCTAGCAAACTTGTGGGCAAAGATAAAAGTGTGATTGGGAATGAACATTTTGTACGAGTTACTATATTGTATTCCCTAAAACCTATATTTCTTTAAGAATGATATTTCCTATGAACTACCTGTATTTCTAGGCATGTAGAAGCTTGCACTATGTGTAAATGTCTTACGAATACATTTTCTCATGAGACGCTTGTTTTAAAGGAAAATTGCACAAATTTTTATAGGTTAGAAAGCCTAAAAAGGGATACTCATATATTGGGTTATGTGAATGCAAAGAAACCTCATGAAAAGTCCTAATAACTGAGATTGTTAAGCTAAACTATTTACCTTGCACAAATTCAAGTAGGATTAGCCCATTGGATATAAGTCATGCAAGCATTCATAAGATTTATAAGAGATGAAAATTTATAAAACAAATAATCAGAAGAACTAGGTAAATATTAAAAGTCTCTTATTCTATTTTTCTAAAAAAAGTGTGGCCTATATTACTCGAGAAATCATAATTAGGAATAGGTCACGAAAGATACCTCTAAATAAGATTACATTACAGTTATTGCTGCAACAACTCTGATCTGGGCATGGTTTGAGTAATTGGGTGTCATCATTACAATTGATTGACATTCACATGAAAGATAAATGTTACAGTGATGAGGTTGAATACTCCCTAATTTATCAATCTTAAAATCATCATAGTTTGAGTATGTGAAAGTTTTGTTACCCCATTTATGAATGAAGTGTTCTCATTGCTGAATTCATGCAGTCTCTTGGTGATATTACGGCATCTCTGGAATTCAATCGAAGGAGCGCACACACACACTATGGACAGAAAGAAGCTTAAGTTTAGGACTAATTTACTATGGTCATCTTGCATAATTTAGATTGTGATATGAAGGTGGTAGAATCCTTGCAAAGTTGATAAAAGAGTTAAAGTTGTGTGCATGATTGTGTGCGTGAAGTGTAAGTATGTGTCATTACTTGAGGGCAAGTAATGGTTTAACTTTGGGGGTGTGATAACTCTAGAAAATGCGAGTTATTACATTAATTCTGGACTTGAATCAAGGTCGCTTAGAGAACAAATAAGGTTTTTTTATTACATTTTGTTTACATTTTGCATAAACACTCATTTTAGTTGAGTCTTAATAAGTTTTGCTTGAACCAAAGTAATTTGTGCTAAAAACAAGTGCATAATTGTAGGTTTTCAGGAATTCTAAATTCTTGAGGAGATGTTGAGACATTAGAAGAGTAAGAGGAGGAAAGAAGATGGCCACAAAAGAAGGAAAGCACAATCAGGAATAATGCCATGTTGTTGTGGATGTTAGAGCAACCAGTGCTGTAGCAATCTGGGAGTAATGCAGGAGAAAACTTAGGTGCGAGTCAGCCACAAAAATTACAATCTGCATGTGTCCTATTTTAACGTATGCACTGCTCATGGGCTTTCGCTTGCCCTAATTTTCAATATAAAAGGGAAGCATGTACCACATAGAAAGGCGGCAAGGAATTATCATTAGAGTAATTACAAGGGAAAGAAGAAAAAGATTTGAATTTGAGAGTTTTGTTTTCGGCAACGTTGAAGAACTGCACAGAATTATTTGTCTTACACCGTACTCGACATATTTCTCTTATTCCTTTAATTGTTTTGATGTATCTCGTGATCAATATGTTTATGTTCACTTTTCTCATTCAGAATATTAACTAAATTTACTTGTAGTTGAGTGACAAACAATTCAATGGGTGCTTTAACTATTCTTATAAGTTGATTATGGCATTTCTGTAGCATTTTACTCTAATAGTTTTTATGAATACAACTGTTATTTCAGTTGACTACCTATTTAATAGTTTCAATTAAGATAGAGCAGCGGAAGGGCATGTCTTTGCAGATATTATTAGAGTATTACTTGATCTTAAGTCTAGTTTCCTGGATTAAGTTATCTTGAATCTCATAAGGGTAATACTTGAAGTTAAAATTTGTGACACACTAGATATAGGTGTTCATCTTGTAGGGTGGAAAGGCAAAAGATCATAATACCATACCATAAGTAGATTAGCAACTGGTCATTGTTAATAGATTTAAGGGTATGAGGATTCCAATATGCGATAGCTGAGGATGCAGATAAACTCTGCCTAGTGCTGCAGCACTGGTCGTAACAACTAGTGCTAACTTGATGAACAACAGTCAACCCCTGAGGAGAGTTTGATCATTCAACTACCATAATCTCAATTGAATCTTAGACATACTTAACTTAGTTTATTTAATTACAGGTATTATTTTATTTAATTCTTACTTTAATCATTGATTATGATAGAAATTACTTGACAATTGTTTGCTTCAGTTTTAAGTTGAGTTGCATTATTGATTGCTTAGCATCTTGAGTAACATCAATCTCTGTGGAGACGATCTTGAATACTTATCACTTTATTACTTGTTGTGTATACTTGCACATTGGCATTGATAGTAATTGCTTATAAAAATAATACAACAAGTTTTTGGCGCCGTTGCCGGGGATTGATTGTTTATTTTTTAAGTGTGAAGTAAATCTTGATAGCGTCAAACTTGACTTGATCCATTCTATTTGTTGGCATATCAGTACGTGCATGCACAAGGACAGATCTGTGGTATTCTAATTCGATAATGAGATTGAAAGGACTGTCAGGAGATTGCGAAAAGAACAAAGGAATTCAAAAATTGTTTCAGGCATGAATAATTTGCAGGATGAGCGAAATTTGAACCCTCACGGGCCTTTACAACTAGTCAAAATTCAAGAAGAGTAGAATGAACATGTTAACGGGAGACAGTCAGGCAATAACAATATTATTTACATGGCTGATGACAGAGACAGAGTTATAAGAGATTATGTTGTGTTAACCCCTCAAGTTAAACACCCTGGGATCATTACACATGAAGTAGAAGCTGTGAATTTTGAGTTGAAGCCAGTGATGTTTCAAATGTTGCAAACAGTTGGTCAATTCAATGGATTGCCAAATGAAGATCATCATCTCCATATTAAATTGTTCTTGGAAGTAAGTGATGCTTTTAAGATTGCTAGAGCAACACAAGACGCCTTAAGGCTGATAATTTTCCTTATTCCTTAAGAGATCGAGTAAGAGCATGGTTAAATTGACTACCATCTGATTCCATCACTACATGAAATGAATTGGCTGATAAATTTCTAATGAAATATTTTCCACCAACAAAAAATGCGAAGTTGTGGAATGAGATTACTTCCTTCCATCAACTTGAAGATGAGAGTTTGTGTGAGGCTTGGGAAAAATTCAAAGAAATTCTCAGAAGGTGTCATCATCATGGTATTCCTTGTTGCATTCAACTAGAAACTTTCTACAATGGGTTGAATCCGAGTACAAGGTTAATGGTGGATGCTTCAGCAAATGGAGCCTTATTATCCAAATCTTACACTGAAGCTTATGAAATTCTGGAGAGAATTGCCAATAACAATTATCAGTGGCCTTCAGCCAGGCAACCAGCAACAAGAGGATCAGCAGGGGAACATAACATAGATGCAATTACAGCCTTATCAGCACAAGTAACTTCATTGACTAATATGGTAAAGGCCATGACATCTGCTCCAGCAACATTAAAACAAGTTACTGAAATTTCTTGTGTATACTGTGGAGAAGAACATGACTTCGATAATTGTCTTGGAAATCCAACTTCAGTAAACTATGTGGGTAACTTCAATCGACAACCTCAGAACAACCCATATTTAAATACTTACAACCATGGCTGGAAACAACACCCAAATTTCTCATGGAACTATCAGAATCAAAATGCTCCAGCATTAAATGGACAAGGTAGAAACACACAACCACCTAGTTTTCATCAGCAAAGTTAAGGGCAAAAGCATATCAATCAGGACCCAATCACTTCACTAGAAGCAATGATTAAGGAGTATGTTGCAAAGAATGAAGCAATTGTACAAAGTCAAGCTATATCCTTGAGAAATCTAGAAAACCAAATAGGACAAATAGCCACAGCAATGAGCAGCAGAACTCAAGGAAGCTTACCTAGCAATACAGAAGACCTCAGGCGAGAGAACAAAGAACACCGCAAAATAATTAATTTGAGATCTGGAAATAATGTTGATACCCTAGTTGATGTGACAAAAAATGAGATGAAATTCAATTCAGCACAAAAACCACCTCAAGATGGAAGCATGTTACAACAAGCCCCCCATCAAGACACTGGTTACATGAGCCCAGCTACAGCAACAGCAGAGGAAATTCAACCAGAACATGCTGAGAAAAAAGTTGCAACACCAGTAGCCACAACCTGCATCAACACAAACAGACAGAGTTTGATACCTCCTGAAACTACTCAGCAATTTAGACATCCACCACCTTTCCACAAAGGTTCCAGAAGCAAAAACAAGACAAGCAGTTAAGCAAATTCCTAGAAGTGCTGAAGCAATTACATATAAACATACCTTTTATGGAAGCTTTGGAGCAAATGCCAAATTATATGAAATTTCTAAAAAATATCTTGGCACGAAAAAGAAGGATAGAAGAGTTTGAAACTGTTACTTTAACACATGAGAGTAGTCATATGCTCTAGAATAAGATTCCTACAAAAGTGAAATATCTAGGGAGTTTTACAATACCCTGCTCTATAGGAACTAGGTATGCTGGCAGAGCACTTTGTGACCTGGAGTTAGTATTAATTTGATGCCATTGTCTGTATTTAAGTAGCTGGGAGTAGGGGAATGCAGACCAACAACAGTCACTCTACAATTAGCTGATAGATCTCATGCATACCCTGAAGGAAAAATAGAGGATGTACTGGTGAAGGTTGACAAATTCATCTTTCCAATGGATTTCATTGTACTAGACTTTGAAGCTAATAAAGAGGTACCCATTATACTTGGAAGACCTTTTCTAGCAACTAGAAAAACTCTGATAGGTGTGTAGAAAAGAGAGCTCACCATGAGAGTGAATGATCAGCAAGTCACATTTAATGTGCTAGAGGTTATGAGGAACTCTGACAAAGTAGAAAACTGCAATTTCCTAAGTGTTGTGGATTTTGTTGTAGTAGACAAAATGGACAGATGCTGCAGTAATGCATTTGACAAAGTCACTACCTTTGATGATGAAGAATGAGAAGATGTTGCAGCAATTCAAACAGATTGGATGGGAGAAAAGCAATCTGAAAAGCACAACAGGTTTATTGAACATCTGAATCTTTCAGACAGAGAAGTAAAACCAACTTTACCATCTATTGAACCACCTCCTAATCTTGAATTAAAATTGTTACCTCCACATTTGAAGTATGCTTATCTTGGTTAAAACAACACACTCCATGTAATCATCTCTTCTACTTTGGATGCAGGTTAAGAATTGAGTCTAGTAGATTTGTTGGAAAAATAAAGAAGAGCAATTGGATGGACCATGGCAGATATAAATGGGATAAGCCCGTCAATATGCATGCATAAAATCCTGTTAGAAGATTGCTCCAGCAATTCGGTGGATCACCAGAAAAGGTTGAACCCTATTATGAAAGAAGTGGTGAAGAAGAAAATTATTAAATGGTTAAATGCTGGAATCATATACCCAATATCAGACAATTCATGGGTGAGCCCAGTTCAATGTGTTCCAAAGAAGGGAGGGATAACAGTAATAGCTAATGAGAAAAATGAACTTATTCCTATAAGGATAGTAACTGGATGGAGAGTATGTATGGATTATAGGAAACTCAACAAAGCCACAAGGAAAGATCACTTTCCACTGCCATTCATAGACCAGATATTGGACAAACTTGCTGGAAAATAATACTATTGTTTCTTAGATGGGTATTCTGGCTACAATCAGATTGATATAGTTCTAGAGGATCAAGAGAAAACTACATTTACTTGTCCTTATAGGACATTTGCCTTCAGAAGAATGCCTTTTGGGTTATGCAATGCTCTATCAACTTTTTAAAGATCTATGATGTTTATATTTTCTGATATGGTAGAGCAGACCTTAGAAATTTTCATAGATGACTTTTCAGTTTTTGGAGAAACATACAATGATGGTTTACACAATCTGGAAGAAGTTCTTAAAATATGTGAGATGGCCAACTTAGTACTCAATTGGGAAAAATGTCATTTCATGGTGCAAGAAGAAATAGTATTGGGTTACAAGGAATACAAGAATGACATTGAGGTAGACAAAGCCAAGATAGAGGTAATAGATAAATTGCCACCTCCAACTTCAGTAAAGGTATTAGGAGCTTTTTGAGTCATGTTGGATTTTAGAGAAGATTCATTAAGGATTTTTCTAAGGTAACTAAACCATTATGCTTATTGCTGGAACATGATAGTCATCAAGCATTTGAAGAATTAAAGAAAGCTCTGATAACTGCTCCAATTATTATATCTCTAGACTGGACTTTACCATTTGAATTGATGTATGATGCTATTAATCATTCTGTAGGAGTAGTATTAGGGCAAAGAAGGGATAAGGTTTTTCACTCCATATACTATAAAAGCAAAACCCTTACTCAAACTCAAATCAATTACACCACTACAAAGAAAGAATTGCTAACAGTAAATTTGCCTTTGACAAATTCAGAGCTTACTTAGTGGGCACTGGAGTGACAGTATATACAGACCATGTAGCCATTAAATACTTAATTTCAAAGAAAGATACCAAGCCCAAATTAATCAAATGGATTTTATTGTTACAAGAATTTGATCTGGAAATTAAAGATAGAAAGGGGACCGAGAATCAAGTAGCAGACCACCTGTCACGGCTGGAAGCAGACATAAACACATTGACAAGGAAATACATCAATGAAACTTTTTCTGATGAACAGCTGTTGGTGGTACAGTAAGCACATATACTGCAGCAGTTAGAATCTCCATGGTATGCAGACTTTGCTAACTATTTAGAAGTTATTAGTGAGATGACCCATATTTATATAAGTTGTGCCCAAATCAAGTAATACGAAGATATGCTGCAGAAAGAGAGATTCCTCAGATATTGGAGTCATGTCATGCTGCAGCATATAGAGGACATTTTGGTGGTTACAGAATAGCTGCTAAAGTACTGCAATCAGGTTACTACTGACTAACTATTTTTAAAGATGCTTATGAATTTGTTAAATGTTATAACAGGTGTCAAATGATAGGGAACATCACCAGCAGACAGGAAATGTCATTGACTAACATTCTAGAAATGGAAGTTTTTTATGTCTGGGGAGTAGATTTTATGGGACCTTTCCCACCATCTTTTGGGAATTTATATATCCTTATTGCTGTGGATTATGTCTGCAAGTGGGTTGAAGCTACAGCATTACCTACCAATGATGCTAAAACAATAGTGGTTTTTCTTTAGAAAATATTTTTTTCAGGTTTAGTACTCCTAGAGCAATTATTAGTGATGAGGGTACATATTTTTGCAACAAAGTCTTTGCTGCAGCAACGGCAAAAGATAGAGTCAGACATAAGGTAGCAACAACATATCACCCACAGTCTAATGGTCAGGCTGAAGTGTCCAACAGAGAAATTAAAAAGATCTTAGAAAAAGTGGTGAACCCAACTGAGGAATGATTGGTCTTTACACTTACATGACTCTCTATGAGCCTACAGAACAACATACAAAACTCCACTTGGCATGTTCCCTTACCGAATTATTTATGGGAAGGCTTGCCATTTCCCACTAGAGCTAAGCATAAAGCACACTGGGCATTGAAGAAATTAAATTGGGATGTTCCTGCTGCAGTAGAGCAAAGAAAGCTTCAACTTTGTGAGCTTGATGAATTATGACTATTTTCATATAAAAATGCATGAATCTATAAAGAGAGGACAAAACTACTGGCACGACAAGCATATTCAACATAGGCAATTCAGCCCTAGTCAATTAGTGTTGCTCCACAATACAAGACTGAGATTATTTCCGGGAAAAGCTCAAGTCACGATAGTCTGGCCCATTTAAGCTGTTAAAAATTTATCCTCATGGAGCTGTTGATCTTCTGGATGAGCAAACAGGTCAAGAATTCAAGGTTAATGGACATAGGGTTAAGCATTATATACACCTAGCAGCAGATTGTTCAAAGGAGGTGTTACTGCTTAAAGAACCCAACTATTGAATAATGAAAGAAGGTCAAACTGAAGGACCTTAAATCAAGCGCTTCATAGGAGGCAACCCATTGTAGAGACATCCACTTCAACCCAACTTTGATATCATTTAGTTTTGTTGACAACTCTCCTTCTTTACCATCTTATCTAATTTTGTTTTTCTATGTTAGCCATTTAATTTTATCCTTTTACATTACTGCATTATTTACTTTCCCTATCATTTGACCTATTTATTTTAAATAATTTTTTAATTAATTTTAGTTTGTGAGAAGTATGTTTGACAAGTGAGAGTGTATGGTAGCAGATTGCAGAGATAAGCCACGTGTCAGAAGCTTTAGTGAGGAGTATGTATCCGTTGATAAAGTACGCGAATGGGTGTTGCAGTAACCAATTTTACTGTTACAGTAAATTAATAGATGGAGCCTCTCATTTACCGTTGGAGATAAAATCGTAATAGATGGATGCATAAATGTGGATAAAAATTGCGAAAACAAATCTCCAAAATTAAGGCTTAAATTTCATTGGCCGATGTTTTTGGGATATGCACATTTAATTCAAAATATTTTATTCCCTCAATTATCTCTAGTTACCATATTTATCTCAATTAAAGCCCATTATAAAAAGGAGTCATTGTGCTTAGTGCTCTACGATACTATTCCCCATCTCCATCGCAAGTACAACTCTCCTAATTATTTTCCTCTTCTGTTAACTTAAATATTTCTTTATTGATTTTGATGATAACAAACGTGATTAAGATCTATTAATCTTTTAAAGAGTTCAAAATAGTTTTCATATATTTTTCATCATTCTTATTTTATAAAGGCATTATATTTTGATTATTCTCATTTTAATAGTTTCAAATTGAAAAAGCTTTATGATTTTTAATGATAACAAGTATTGCTTGAAATCTTGAGAAAAGACCTAATTAACAAGTTTTTATAAAGTTTTTGGGCCATAGTATAAAGTTACAAAGTTTTAGGGTCAAACGAAAATTTTACAAAAATAGTACACTGTAGCAGTTACTATAGAAAACAACTCGCCGACATTTTGTTAACGGCTCACCGACAACAAACAAAATTGAAGATCAGTCTTTGGACACTAAAGGCAATCCGACATCTGGTTAACGGCTCGCCGACATCAAACAGAATTGATGATTAGTCTCTGGACACTAACGGTAATCCGACATTTGGTTAACGGCTCGCCGACATCGAACAGAATTGATGATTAGTCTCTGGACACTAACGGCGATCCGACATCCGTTAACGGCAATCCGATAATTTGAAAATCCAGCCCAACGGTCATATTGACCAGTCAAACGGTGATCCGACATCAGTTAACGGCGATCCAACAGTGAGCAAAAAGTTAATAAGGGCTAGTTTTTCAGCTCCATCTATAAATAAACTCATTCAAATTCAAACAAGGATTAATCTCAATATGACTATTGAGCTTATACTTGAGAATACAATCTTCATTGAGCTTTAAATACATTTTTGCTTCATCTATTCACATATTGGGTATCATTTTGTAATCTTAAATATTGTGAGAGGTAAAACAAATTTATAATCTTTTATTTTTGAGTGATTGAGAGTGTTGGGATACACTTGAGTTAAGAGATTGGGATAATCTCTTGTTGTAAAGGTTATTGACACCTTAGAAGTCAAGTGTAAGCATTTGAAGCCTTGGAGGCTTGCTTAGTGGAATCCTCAAGCTCGAAAAGCTTGGAGGCGTGGACGTAGGCAAGGTTGGTCGAACCACGTAAAAATCTCGGTGTTTGAATCTCTCTTCCTTATTCTTTTTATTGTGGTTAACTTATTTGTTATTGCTTTGAATTAGTTTCATATTTGCATTGAGTTCTTATTTATAAATTGAATAATTTTTAGAATTCCAATTCACCCCCCTCTTGGGTTGCATAACTAGAATTTCATTTTCTTCTCATTTTACTCTCAGGAACATTAGCTTCAATTTGTTACTGCTACAGTAATGCCAAGGTATAAGAAAATAGTCAGCCATCTCAAAGATCCGTCACGCTTCCAAAGTTACCACGCTGAAGAAAAATATGAAGAATTCATAGAAGCCGCATAAGTTATTAGAAGAGAAAGGGTTTTAATTTTCAGAACAACTTACTAGAATTGTGCAAACAATTCACAATGCTGCAGCAAAGCGCGGATGGTTAGAGTTTTGCAACCACCCTCGAGATCATTTGCTACCAGTAGTCAAAGAATTTTACGCCAATTTGGTAAGCCCTGATCAGTACAACATTTGGGTAAGAAACACACTTGTTCCATTAGACTCCCGCATTATAAATGCTTTTTACAACTTACCTACTGAAACTAATTGTGAGTATGCCAGGTTACTTGATAAATTGACTCCGAAAAAGTGGAACACCATTTTCACAACTCTTACAATCGAAGGAGCATCATAGGCTAACAAGAAAGGGTGTGTAGTCAATAGGATAGATTTGAAACCTATTGCTAAGGTATGGGTCAAATTTCTGAAATCTAGGCTTATATCCACCACTCACACTACTACGGTTTCACAAGAGAGGTTGGTCTTGTTATATGTTATTGTTCGTGGGCTTCCCATAGATGTGGGTAGCATCATCGCAAAAGAAATCCGAGATTGTGCAGTTAAGACTCACCGAACTGCTGCCTTACTATTCCCTTCACTCATCACCAGTATTTATGTAATTTTTGGTGTTTGTCTTGATGCCAAAGATGAGCATGTCAAGAATGATGGTGCCTTTACAGCACATACCATTGAGAGAGTTACTAGGTGAAAGTGCTGGAACAACCACTGAACTAGCTGTTGTAACAGGAGTAAGACGAGTTATAGGCTTAAAATAGACTATCCAAGCACACAGCACCAGTATGACTCGATGTGCAGAAGCTCAATAAAGGGAAAACGATCGGTTTTGGAGTTATCTACAACACCTGGACAACTAACTACACCAATTTGCTCTATACATAAAACGTACTCACCGAAACTTTCCCGACTCATTGCTCCAACAGTACAATTTTTGCACCAACAACACAGGTGCTTCAGCAGAAGCCAGTGAAGAAACCAACAACACAAATGAACCAGCAGAAGCTGCTGTAGCCGAACCACAAGCAGAGGTTGAGTCAGAAGATGTTGAACCATCTGATCCACATGAGGAAAAAAGTGACAAGTCTGAGACTGACAACGCACCCACAGAGGCAGAAGACAACTCGGAACCAAAACGTAAAGAACCTTCATACCTACCCAGTCCAAAACCAGGAAAAAACATATTATTCAAGAAGAAGAAAATGAGGGTCTTGCAGAGGAACCGTCTATTCCAGTCATTGCTGGCAAAGGAAATGACAAGGGTAAAGCAAAAATGGCAACACCTCCAGCCTCTGAAGATGAAATGGAGCCAGTTGATGCCGCACTGGCTGCTGCAGCAGCCAAAGTTACGCCTATACCTGAACAAGCAAAGCAACTACTTGCCATCATTGCTGCTATCACGGCTGAGGGCTAGGCAGTTGATACATCAACTCCAATTCCTCTACAGTAAACTCCAAGCCAGCCTGTTCGTACCAGTCCGCGGCAATCCAGTAAAAGAAAATGCAGTCCATTTAAGGCACTGCTACAGCAACCCCAGCCCCAACTCCTATCACCAACCCCGTGAAGAAAAAAAAAAAGACCTTGCCAGCAACTTCTCCACAAGTTTCACCAAATGACAAGCTATGCAGTGCATCCAAAAAGCGTTGATCGCAACCTGTCATGTGTCGTAGTTCCCACCACAAGGGAGTTTTCTTTCTTTACTAGTTCTTTTCCTTGTTCTTAGTGACAAAAAAAAATTTCAATCCGTATGGTATTTTCTACGGTCTTTCATATTCTTGTCAGCTCATGTACTTTTGTTATGTCTGCTTGTGAGGATACAGCAACTCTCAAGTTTGGGGGGGAGTTGTGTTTTCAAATGCATGTGTTTATATTTATATTGTGTGAAACTCTGTTATCTAATATTTGTGTATGGATTTAAAAACCTAATTAAGATAAATTGAGTGTTATTCAGTATTTATGAGATTGTCAAGTAGAGATAATTATAGATGAAAATGAAATTTTATCCCGACGCTTAGACTTTGGTTGAATTGTATGAGACTGCTAGAGCATAGCCAAAAGAATAGAAAAGATCATAAGTTTGGGGGGGAAAAGCAAGTTTGATTGACTATGATATCTATGAAATAAACTCTGTTCCAATGGCTCAAGCTGCTGAGTAACCAGATCTGAGTATGTACCCTATATGCAGAATTATGTTCAAAGGTAGCGAGAGTTATGAGCAATGCTGTAGCATATATATATATATATATATAAAGTCCTATGTCTAAGGCATTGAGTAGCCAGGTCTGTTCATGAGCCCCATGTTCAGCCTTGAGTAAAAAGATACCTCTAGATAAGATTACATTACAGTTATTGCTGCAGCAACTCTTATCTGGGCATGGTTTGAGTAATTGGGTGTCATCATTACAATTGATTAACATTCACATGAAAGATAAATGTTGCAGTGATGAAGTTGAATACTCACTAGTTTATTAATCTTAAAATCATCACAGTTTGAGTATGTGAAAGTTTTGTTACCCTATTTATGAATGAAGTGTTCTCACTGCTGAATTCATGCAGTCTCTTGGTGATGTTACGGTATCTCTAGAATTCAATCAAATGAGCACACACACACCATGAACAGAAAGAAACTTAAGTCTAGAACTAATTTACTATGGTCATCTTGCATGATTTAGATTGTGATTTGAAGGTGGTAGAATCCTTGCAAATTGATAAAAGAGCTAAAGTTGTGTGCATGATTGTGTGTGTGAAGTGTAAGTATATGTCGTTACTTGAAGGCAAGTAATGGTTTAAGTTTGGGGGTGTGATAACTCTAGGAAATTAGAGTTATTACATCAATTTTAAACTTGAATCAATGTCACTTAGAGAACAAAAAATGTGTTTTTATCACATTTTGTTTACATTTTGTATAAACACTCATTTTAGTTGAGTCTTAATAAGTTTTGCTTGAACCAAAGTAATTTGTGCTAAAAACAGGTGCATAATTGTAGGTTTTCAGGAATTCTAAATTCTTGAGGAGATGTTGAGATATTAGAAGAGTAAGAGGAGGAAAGAAGATGGCCGCAAAAGAAGGAAAAAACAATCAGGAATAATGCAGTGTTGTTGTGGATGTTAGAGCAACTAGTGTTGTAGCAATCTGAGAGCAATGCCGGAGAAAACTTAGGCGCGGGTCAGCCATAAAAATTGTAATCTGCATGTTTCCTATTTTAACGAATACACGCTCATGGGCTTTCGTTTGCCCTAATTTTCAATATAAAAGGGAAGCATGGACCACATAGAAAGACGGTAAGGAATTATCATCAGAATAATTACAATGGAAATAAGAAGAAGATCTGAATTTGAGAGTTCTGTTTTCGGCAACGTTGAAGAATCGCACATAATTATTTTTCTTACACCGTGCTCAACATATTTCGCTTCTTCCTTTAATTGTTTTGATGTATCTCGTGATCAATATGTTTATGTTCACTTTTCTCATTCAAAATATGAACTAAATTTATTTGTAGTTAAGTGACAAACAATCCAATGGGTGCTTGACTGTTCTTATAAGTTGATAATGGCATTGCTGTAGCATTTTACTCTAGTAATTTTTATGAATACAACTGTTATTTCGGTTGACCACTCATTTAATAGTAGAATAAAGAGAAATGAAAAGCTACAATACTGACCTTATCACATTGTTACACATTTACTATGAAAACACACTTAAAACCTACACGCAAAGTTATTTGCACAATATTTACAATGAAAATTAACTTTACAAATTAAAATAACTTACTTCCCCGGCAACGGTACTAAAAACTTATTGTGCAAATTTTATTGTACTCGCAAGCACATAAATCTATTGTAGAATAGATTTATGGTGACGAGTGTCAATCTCACGGGAGGCAAAATTAATTATGTGTAGGGTTAATATTCCAAGTTCATATATGTATTGCTTGGAAGTGATTTCTCTATCTTAAGATTTAAAATAAAATGGCAAGAATGAATTAAAGATTAAACTTTGCAAATGAGGTGCTTGAGTTTCTGGATCCACACTCAACACTTCACCATGAGCTTAATATTCATTTTTAATTCTAATTAATTTATAGGGGGTACTTCTACTCCTCATAAATTCTCACTCTAGTAAATATGGTATCAAGCACTTATTGTGCCAAAGAGTAATGATCTACTGCTAAATGTGGTGTCAAGAACACGTAGTGCCAAATGATAATAATCTTTCTATCGACAACATGGTAAGACCATCCACTAAATAGCTTATATGCACTCTTTATCGACACTAAGATGACCCAAAAAATAATATAAAGGAGTTTTCTCTTTAATAAATATATTGTTAAGTGCTCATCGTGCCAAGCAGTATTGATATTTCATTAGGGAGCCGACATATCGTGCAAAATCTAGTTAAGATACATTGTCTGTCGACGATGAGTCAAAATAACCACTTAAATCAGAGAGATTAAGTAAATAAACTTACCAAATTAAATAATGAATAATGTTAAGGCTTCACCTTTAATCTAAACTTAAAATTAAATTAGCTACTTAATCATTTCTTAACTAGGGGTAAAATCAGACGCTCAGGATTGCGCTACATGGCAAGATTTAATAGGCTGGAACACATCATCAGTCAATACAACATCAATATTTTGGTCCAATAATATGTTGTTATGTCATCAGTCAACGTCACATCAGCATTTTGGCCTAATAGGATCTTACTACATCATCAGTCAACATCACATAATTAGTCAATACCACATCATTGGGCCAATAACATGATGCTATGTCATCGATTAATGTCATGTCATCTATCAATGCAACGTCATTATACCGTATATGTGAACATTACCGTACATGTGAATAATACCATATACATTAATAGTACCGTATATATTAACAATACCGTGTACCCTTTTATGCTCAACTTAAGGCTTTTACCTGTTCTGAGCTCAAAAATACCATCCATTTTACTATATGACTTCAGTTAATTGTAAAACAATCAAAATGCCTCTGAAATACATAAAATACTTGAATTATAATAAAATACACACAATTAAAGTACAAGGGATTTAAATACATAAAGGTAGAGATATTAGTGAGAGTTGGAATAGGAAATGATGATTTTACCTTTTATAAATATACATTCTCTAGCACTCAATAGCAATAATTGACAATGAACTTTGTAAATCTTCTTAACGGCATTTTGAGGGAAAGAAGGAAAACACTTATGCAATTTACATGTATTTTTTCATATTTGATTTTGATGTTTCAATTATTGTGGGAAACTAAAGATACTAATTTAAAAAAGTCACGAAATACCATTATCTGCCATTTATACAGGAAAATGAATCAAAGCACATTATAGAAATGCATTAATTCGGCAAAATCAAGTCAAACATGAACGCGAACAAAATAATAAAATGAAGACAATGTAAAAAAATGAATATAATAAAATACTTAACTCACCTTCATCTTTTATTGAGTTAACCTCAAGTTTAAATTAGAATACCACTTTCTATTTCCCTAAATTGTCTTTTTAGATCCTCAACATGGGATATTAATGCTGATGGTCGTAAATCCAAAGAGGGTGGGTTTTACAAAATTGTATCAAACCTCTTATATGAAATTTCACACGTAAAAGTTCTCCAAGATGTTTGAAGAGAATCTTTCTTATTGAGGTGCGCATGACATATATTAAAAATGATTAAATGAAACACAATTGTCAAACAAACACACTTAAGCGAAAAACATCATAACATGTATCATCCAAGACATAGAAAGGAATAATAAAACAATTCAAAAATAGTAAAGTAAAAATTTCAAAAAGAAAAAGAAAAACTACCCATTAAAAACGAAAAAGAATTAATTAAGATTTGGTGGTAACTCAAATTTATTTTGGGGTCTTCTTCATGCGGTTAGTATTCTAAATATGGTTTTAATTTTTTACCATAAACTTTAAATGTAACACCTTTTTTTGGATTCTTAATTTCTACAACCCTATATGGATATACATTTTTTTACAACAATTGGGGCACTCCATTTTGACTTTAACTTCCCTAGACGATAAAAACGAGAATTATAAAGTAACATTTTTTTATCAATCTCAAATATTTTCTAAAAAATTCTTTTATCATGAAAAGCTTTGGTTCTTGCCTTAGTAGTTCTTGAATTTTCTAATGCAGCGTTTCTCAATTCCTCAAGTTCATATTTACACATATTACCAGCATCATCAAAATTTGAATTAAAAACTTTAATAGTTAGAAAATTTTATACTCAAGTTCAACCAATAAATGTAGTGCCATAAGCATTAGTCAGTCAAAGAGACCAATTTTTGCAGCTTGATATCTCTATTTGCTAATTCAACTTGATCACTTGTTTGAGGACTTTTTAAAAACTGAATGACTTATTAAAAAAATACTTACCCCCATCACTAATAATGACTCGAGGGATTCCAACCTACTCAAAATATGTTATTTTAAAGATAGATAACAATTTTATAATTGTTGTGCCTACAAGGAATCGTTTTAATTCATTTTGAAACATAATCAATAACAATTGAAATATATACAAATCCAAATGATGATGGAAAATGGCCCATAAAATCAATTCCCTGACAATCAAATATTACAATGACAAAGATAGGATTTAAAAGAATCATATTTCGCCTTGAGATGAACCTAACATTTGACATTTCTTACACATTTTACAAAATGCATGTGTATCTTTAAATAATGCAGGTCAATAAAATCAATAGTACAATATTTTTAGAGTTGTCTTCTTTGAAGAAAAATGGCTACCACATATTTTGGAATGACAAAACTAAATGACATTACTTACCTCGTCATTAAATATACATCTCCAAAAACTTTGATCTAAACAATACTTGAATAAATATGGATCATCCCAATAAAAACTTTGCACCTTTGTTAAAAAATTCTTCTTACACTGGGAGTTTCAATCAGATGGCATTTCACATATTGTAAGATAATTAACAATGTTAGTATACTAAGGTATATTGTGTATAGAAAACAAAAATTCATTAGGAAAAAAATCATTTATGGTTGTTATATTAATTGAAGACTCATTTGTAAGTCTAGAAAGATGGTCTACGACAACATTTATAGCGCCCTCTTTTGTCCTTGATTATCAGGTTGAATTCTTGAAGTAGCAAAATCTGTTGTATATTAATCTTGGCTTAGCATCATGTTTGGATGTTAAATATTTAATAGTATATCAGAATAAACAATAGTAAATGAACTAATTAAACATGAACAAAATTTATCCAATGTAAATATTACGGTAAGTAATTCTTTTTCAATTGTGTTATAATTCATTTGAACACTATTCAACGTTCTACTTGTGTAATAAATGACAAAGGGCTTACCTTCCTTTTTTTGCGTTAGAACAACTTCAAATGCATAATCACTAACATCACACATTAGCTCAAAAGACAAAGACCAACTCGAAGGTTACATTATAATGGCTAATGTTAAAAAATTAATTATCTTTTCAAATGCATTTTGGTAATCTTTAGTCCACATAAATGTTGTATCTTTTATCAAGAAGTTACAAAGTGGTTTGGACATAGCACTAAAGTCTTTTATAAACCTTCTATAAAACCCAACATGTCATAAAAATGACTGAAATTCCCTAACTATATTTAGTGAGGGTAAATTTGAAATGACTTCAACTTTAGCTTTATCAACTTCAGTTCCATTAAAAGACACTAGATAAACCAAAACAATTCCTGAAATCGTTATAAAATGACATTTTTCTCAATTTAAAACAAGTCATTTTTCTTTGCACCATTCCAAGACTCTTTCCAAATTATCAAGATATTTATCCACAGAATTTCCAAATATAGTTAAATCGTCCATAAAAACTTCTAAATAATTTTCAATCATGTCACTAAAAATACTTAGCATGCATCTTTGAAATGTTGCAGGAGTATTATAGAGTCCAAAGGCATTCTCTTAAATACAAATGTTCTGAATGGGCATGTGAATATAGTTTTTTCTTGGTCTTTTCATACTATAGGGATTTTTTAATAATAGCTTGAGTAGCCATTAAGGAAGCAATATTAAAGTGTCCTACTACTCTTTCAAGAATTTGGTTTTAAAATGAAAGGGAAATATTAGTGGTGCATTAATTTTATAGTTGTTAGGATTGGTTCATCTTTTTTATTTTTCATAACAATTATTTCATATTTCTTTATTACTACTTATGTTGGACTAATCCATTTATTATTAGAGATAAGATAGATAATTCCTCCATTTAATAGTTTAAGGCCTCATTCTTTACCAGTTCTTTCATATGAGAGTTTAGTCTTCTTTGTGGTTGATGAGTTATTTTGGCATTTTCCTCTAAGTGTATTTTGTATGTGCAAATTAAAGGATTAATGCCCTTAATGTCTTTCAAGGTCTAACCAATTGCAATCTCATGCCTTTTCAGAATAACCAATAGCTTACCTTCTTCGTCGCTTGTGGGTTAGGAAAAACATTACCATTGGATAGGTTTGTTGATCTCTAACATATGCTTCCTCTTCCTTTTTCTTTTCAAGTTACATTAGGTCTTCAAAGTTCAATTGGCCACTGTCATCTTTAGGTGCCTATGTAGAATAGATCATATGTTAACATTATTACATTCTAATTCATTATTCGACTCAAAAGAACCAGCAAGTTAAATTTCCATAGAGTTTGTAGAATTCTCATCCTGAATATTTTCCTCAATGATTAGTTCATCAGTTCAATACCCTCATTCTCACTATTATCATCTTCTTTTTCACTAGGTCATTTACATATGTTAAGCACATTAAGTTCCAACGTCATGTTGCTGAAAGATAACTTCATCTATTCACTTTTGCAATTAATCAAAGTGTTAACAAGGGCTACAAATGATCGACCTAATATGATAGGAATTTTCTTACATTCCTCAGCATTTGATTCTATTTCTAAAAGAATAAAGTCCACAAGATATATGAATTTATTGATTTGGACCAATACATCTTCAATTATCCATTTCGGTACCTTAATTGACTATAACAAGTAAAAGAATGGTAGAGGTTGGCTTTAATTCACCAAGATTGAGTTGTCAATATACTGAATATGGAAGCAAATTGACATTAGCATCGAGATCAAGTAAAACATGTTCAATTTTATGGTCCCCAATAATGCAAGAAATTGTTAGACAACTAGGATTTTGCATTTCAAGGCATTATTAGTTAAGATAATAGAACTTACTCGTTTTGCTATAAAAGTTTCTTTTGCACTTTATATTTCCATTTTACAATGCACAGGTCTTTCAAAATTTTAACATAAGATAATACTTGTTTATTGACGTCTAACAAATGAATGTTGACCTTCATCTATTTGAAGACTTCATAAATCTCTAGACCATGATTTGATGTCTTTGGATTCATCAGTGCTTGAGGGAATTGGTGTACAGGAGGAGATTTTATTGGTTAAAAGTTTCATTAGACTCTTCCTTACTCTATGAAATTGAATCTTACTAATTTTACCAGGATCAAGAATGTGTTTTTCGACAACTTTACCACCATGAAGGGTTAAAACTTATTTAACTTGACTTATATCTTGATTTACTGTTCTACCCATTTGAGGGTGTTTTTGACTCTTCGGATTTAGTTCTGATTTAGAATGAAGCTTACCTTTTTCATAAATGATGAGGGCTTATGTAAGTTTAAAGATGATATATGTCAAATTAGTCAAGGTTTGCATGGTTTGGTTATTGATAGACTCTTGTTTTTTAATGAATGAATGCAATGTATCTTTAAAAAAATTTCTTAGTGGTGGGACATAAGGTGGGTAACTTTGAAAATTTTGAAAATTCTGACATGGAAGAGGCGGTCGTGAAAATTATGTATAATTGTTATTGTTTCAACTGAAATTTGAGTGGTTTCTCCCACCTGAGTTGTAGATCAATGAGTATGGATTAAAATTCGGCTTTTTGAAATTGTCTATAAAATTTACTTATTCATATAAACTTTCTTTTATAGCTGGCAAGGTCGAACAGTCCTGCGTAAAATGGTGAGTGGAGCTACAAACATGACATGAAATATCTTGAATAGATGTAACATTATCACATTTTTTCGACTCTAATGCTTCAACGTTTCTATCTAAAGATGCAAATTTGGCTCAAAAGTCATGGTCTTCCCTAAGATTGTACATACCTCCACCAAATGGAGATGACTGGAGTTTACTTGATGACTTATAAAAACCAACAATATTTCAGTGTTATGCATTTTCAGCTAATTGGTCAAGATAATCTAATACAACTTCATAACTTTTGTCTCTAAACTTACTATTACACATCATTTGGACAACCTATCTACCTTGGGATGTTAGACCCTTGTAATATGACACTAACCTCCATGTTTCAAAGTCATGGTGTGGGGAAATATTAAGTAATTCCTTATACCTATTCCAACACTGGTGAAGAGTCCCTTCTGCCTTTTGAGTGAAAGTGCTAATTTGTCTCTTGAAAGAATGTATTATATGGGGTGGAAAAAAAATTTTCAAAATTTGTTCTTGCATGTTATTCCAAGTTCTTATTGATCCAAATTTAAGGTTTTGTAGTCAATTTGAGCTTTTATCTTATAATGAAAAGGGGAAAAGCTTTAATCAAATTATGTTTATGCTAAAATTTTGGTATGTGTATGTATTAAAAACTTTCTCAAAATCTCGTAAATGCAAATGTAGATTCTCATATTTTAATCCGTGAAATATTAGTAAAAGTTGAACAATACATGATTTGAAGTTGACTCGAGATGCTTATGGAGGAAATATTGTACATGAGGGTGCTCTAGTTTTGGTTGGATTCATGTAGTCTCTCAAAATTCTTAGTTGATTCTAATCATGTGCATTCTGTTGAGAATGATTGTTTCTTTGATCAATTTGAGGATTAAATTGGTTCAAAAGGTTTTATTCTTGGATTTCTTCTATGATTGATGGTGGTGATTGAGGTCTACGAATTAACCCACCACTTGAAGTTTGAGACCAACATTTCATGCAATGTAAATAATGCGTGTGTGTGAAATTAAATGAACAAACAAATGAGTAAGACTTTCACCTTATCCTAACTATTATTATTTAGCTAATATAATTGAAATAAAAATAATTGTTAAAATTAAATTACACATAATTATAATTAAAATAGCTGAAATTGAAAATAAAACTAAAGTTATTTGTGAATTAAAATTACAAACTTCTAAAAAAATTAAATACAAAAAAAAGAAGAAATTGTTCTAAGCTTCTGCCTTCCCTTCTCCCCTCTAGTTCTCCTCTCTAATTCTGCTCTCTGTGCCTCTAGCACCCCTAGATACTTCTGCTTCTCAACCTTATATAGCCAGCCAACAATCTTATCTTCTGTTATTTTATTATTATTTATTATTTATTTATTTAAATATTAAAAAAATAAGAGAAGGAGTGATAGTTAAGTGACAAAGTGGCGGCTGCCTCTTAAATATGACATTACAATAATATATGACTACACTTTTATTTTATTTTTATTTTATATTAATACAATCCATCTTTTTTGTCTCTTGCATTCTGTTTTGATTTCTTCTTTATTCTTAAAATTTATCTACAATATGAAATTGAGATAAAATTAACATACTACAATTCAATTTAACATAAAATTATATTAAAGAAGTATTAAAATAATTTATAAATTATGAGTACATTAATCAATACTTATAAATATAAATATGATAATTTTAATTTTTATTAAATATACTTTTTAGTGTTAATCACCAATCATTCTAATGAGATGGACAGAATTGTTTCAGTTTGCTTCTGATGTAATTAACAAGGTTGTTGAAAATGCAGAGGCAACTAAGATTGTGGAAGATGGTTTTGAAATTATGCTCCAAAAAGTTGAGGCAATGGTGACTGGTGAACAATTTTCTAACAAGAAGACTACAACTCAGAAACGTCTCTTTAATGGGCCACTTGCAATTAGTGCAAGGGGGTGTGGAAAAGGAGGAAAAGAGAAAAACAAAGGTAAAGTGAATGGAAGGAGTTGTCATGGATACGGAAAAGTTGGGGATAAGATGATAAAAGAAATTGTCCAATACTCAATGATTGGTAAGGATATTTGTTTTAATTTCAGTATAGTGTATTTTTAACAAGCTTTAATAGTACATAAGCGATAATTAATGTCACATGTATTTTTATTTTTATGTAGGTCTTCAAATTCAAGACTATGATATGACTGAAAATAGTTTCTCTTCGACCTCTGAAATTAATTCACAGATATAATACAGCCATTTTAATAAAAATATATGATATTTTGTATCACTATCTCATAATGAAAATTCTTACATAAAATTCAATTCATTGCACAAATCCATTAAAAAGCACTATTCTTTATACATTTGGTATTTCATTCCCCCAAATTGATCGTACTTTTTTTCAAATCGAACCTTGACCATTTTTTACAAAACGAAGTCAACGAAAATAGGCAATCATTTAGAGACACATCGGTTCACTTTTCTAGCAGTGAGAACACCTTCGACTTATAATCAAAGCATCTATAATTGCATATCTTATCAAATTCTTAAAGTTTGCTTTGAGCATCTCACAAAAAATAAAATAAAATAAAATAAAAATAAGCATAGTGATAGGATTATGCTGAGAGTACTGCGTTCAAAGCTAAAGAATCTCTAACTGATGATCAAGACAACTAGAGAAGGTCATTAACATTAATTAATAATTTAACTTAAATTAAAGTGTCATTATTTAAAGCAAAGGCCTCAGGGTACCTAATAGAATTCCTCATAAAGTTAGTATATATCCAAAGTTGTTTCTTTCATGTTCCCCCAATTTATTTTGTCTTCTTTTAAACAATAACATGAGACATTTGTGACACATGCGCTTACACTAATTGAGAAGGTAAAATTGAGTCTTCACATGAAGACAATTCATTATCGCACTAAAAGTTCAGTGGTGTAATAATACGTTAAGGTTATAGAAAGAAAAAAAAAATACAATTAAAATTTTCAAATTTTACAACTTGTACATGAATTCAGCTAATTAGAATTGAAGCCTTATAAAGAGAGGAATGAAAATAGGGCCCTTGAAAGGAGAAGTCATTCATACACTTGGGTGAGGGCAACTCCAGATATAACGTGGACAGCTTCATCAGAATTTATGCATATAAATAAAATTTACTAAATTTGGAAATAATTAAATTACAGCTTTGGCTCAGCTTCTTTGCATACCAAAACTTACAAGGAGTTGCGATAACCTGATGATTCTGGTCGGTGGGTTTGATGAGTTTGGAAAATATTATTTTGGACCAGGTATTATTTTAGAGCGCCCGAAATGGGTTATCTGCTAGAACTCGTGGATATTATTGGGCTCAAATTGTAAGCCCAATTAATATCCTTGGGCCATTGTTCATAGTCGAAGGTTGTTATCCTAAATCTTTTATTTTCACTCCAGAGATTATTTACAGTTTTACCAACTGATCTAACTGGCACCTCATTTCAATTAATATATACACCTTCATTATTCTTTTAATTTTCAATAAACCTGCTTAAAACTTTAAGGAAAAATATCCACCGTCCACCCGTTTTTTACACCTTTTTTTAAAATACACAATTCCTTCATTTTTTGGCTGGAATCCACCTAAAATTACATTTTTTTTTCACTTTTCTACTTCCGTTTGGAATCCGTTAAGAAAACTAACGGAAATTTAAAAAAATGACCATTTTACCCCCAAAACGAAAATTACAATTTCACCTTAAAAATTATAAAAAATAATTAGATTAAATCTAATTATTTTCCCCATCGGTCAATAAAGAAATTAATTCCACAACCATCAAATGTAGGTTTTTTTTTTTAAATATGTCGATAATTAGAATGCTAAATTATAATAGTAGTATTAAAAATAAGCCCAATCTCACAAACCATTAATTAAATTTAAGATAAGTAGAGTTTTATTATTCATTGAGTTATAATCTCTAGTAGTTAAGATTTTTTTGTACTTCATTAACGTACCAATAATGATATTCATCATTAAATTTTATTATTTTTGACATTTTTTAGGGTGAAATTTTAATTTTCGTTTTGGGGGTAAAATAGTTATTTTTTTAAGTTTCCGTTACTTTTCTTAACGGATTCCAAACGGAAGTGAAAAGTAAAAAAAAAATATAATTTTAGATGGATTCTAACTAAAAAATAAAAGAATTATATATTTTTAAAAAAATATATAAAAATGAGTGGACGGTGGATATTTTTTTAAACTTTAATTCCAACCACTGCCAAATAAAATAAAATAAAAAGAATCAGTTTCAAAATGATAGAATATCTAATTGCAAATATTACCCCACCCACACCAAAGGATTTGTCAAAAGTCCAAGGTGTCCTAGTGGGCCAAACCTTCCACAGATGTCACATGTCAGCCACTCAGCAGCACTAACAAAGACACATAACAAAATTATGATCTACCTAAAATACCCTGAGCATAACGGCTTCTTTATATTCAAATCACAACAAATTTTTCCTAAAGCGAAAAAAAGTATGACCGTACGCAGACGCAGTGCAAAAGAAGCTCACAGAAAGGCCGCGGTCAAAACTGATGAATGGAAAAAAACAAGTTGGATGAAAATGAAAAGATAAATAAACAATTGGTTGAAAAGGGGGGGTGGGGAGGGAGAGAAGGGCTAACAATAAATGATGAGGAAGAAATTGCAAAGAGAGCATTAATGGGGGACGACAAGGCCATTAAATAGATTGCTGAGTAGCGAGAAGGTTACTTAATTGCTTGCGTTTATCGCTGCAATTGTCTTTTTTTTTCCTGCCCCCTCTTTCATTGCTTTCTTATCTCTGCAACCCACCTCCCCATATGACATTTAATGCTCTCTCTCACTCCCTCAGTCTGTGCAGTAAATTAAATGAAAACGTAGAGGATTTAATTTTTTATAAAATTAGAAGGGGGGAAAAAAAATTAAAAATAAACTTTGTCACCCTTTTACAAAATTTTCATTTCACATTTTCACCGCATGTCCATCATATATCGGGCAAAACATTTTTTAGTGGACACAGTTACTGAAGTGATAAAACTAGCTAGAAATGCCAATTAAGGAGAATTTGATGATGATGATGACGATGATGATGATGATATTAGATTATCTAATGATCATTGTCCTTTTTTGCCTTTTACTTCATAACTGTAGCTTCTTGTTGAACTCAGGATTCAGTTGTTGAGTTGATGATGGGTTGTTGAGTAACTTTGAGCCGCTGGCTGCTGAGACCTCTGCCGCTTCTTTCGTTGATGGTGGATTTGATGATGATGATGAGGACGATGGGGTTGTTATTGGTGGTGATGGTGGTGCTGCACAAACTGGGATCACTGACCTAATTTGAACTGCTGGGGCAATCCTTTGTGGGTTGAATCCTCCAGTGTACATGGATTTTGCTCTAATGGGAGTTGGTGTGATTGGATTTGGATTTAAAGATCCTAAGAACCTACTACCACCAACCTGGCTTGTGCTATCAAACAAACTAGTCTTAAGCTTACTGGTATCGAGCTGAGGAAATGGCTTGTGTATTGAACTTTTTGTTCCATGAACAATAATACTACTTGAATCCTCCTTTTCAAAGGGTTTCTTGATGATGGCATCTTGCTTACCAAAAAGCCAATCTTCCTCATGATCCCCTTGATGATGATGCTCATCAAGTTTTGCTAATGCCTCTTGCATTTTCGCTTGTGAGCTGGCCTCAACTTTTACTGGAATAGGTATATTTTCTGGGCATAATGATGTAATTGGTGGCAAGATCTTTGAAGTTGATCTGGGTGGAGGTGGAGGAACAAGAGATACATAGCTGCTTTGTTTCTGTGTTGGAACAGCTAAAGCAGAATCCATCAGCATATCAAGCAGCCTCCACTGTTGTTGATACTGTGAAGAGTTCCCAGAAGTTGAAGAAGCTGCAGAGCAATTGTCTCTATGACTCCTGCAAACCACTCTCCTTCTTGCTTGGCTTTGATCCCTTCTTCTAGCATTGTTATTTCTGTTATCATCTTTGGCTCTAAAATTTGAAAGAACCCTTGCCACAATTGCCTGATCCTGTTCTTCAGGCTTGTCCGTTTCTTTATTTGTCAATGAATCCAAGTTTTGCACTGCACAAAATGTGGCTACATATTTATATTGAGCAAACCAAAAAATACCAAGAATGAGAACAAGTCTACATAAATTGGAAATGGAAACAGACTTCTCTTCAAAGCAGACCAAGCTGCGATAGCAGCATTTTTCTCAGCTTGCTTCTTTGTCTTAGCTGGTTCACCAGTAAAATTCATTCCAGCAAGCTCCACAGTACAAGTGAAAATTGGAACATGACCAGGACCTGATCTTACAGTTGTATATACAGGGAGGTTCAGCCCTGCCCTATGAGCAGTTTCTTGAAGAAGATTCTTGTAAATTCCCGTCTCATCCTTCATTTACATACCCAACAAATAAAAACATAAATTATAATAAGATTACATGGCAAGACTCCTCTTTTTTTTTTCTTCTATTGATTAAACCAATCAAGAAAATGAAGCAAATTAAAAGACAAAACGTACAAGAACTCTTGCAGTTAGGGACCTTGAAGGGCCTCTCGTGGACAGAACATTAAGAGCAACTTCAGCAGCTGCATGCTCAGCCTGTCTTAATGTAGTATAATAACTAGGACTTTCAAAGATCTCACCATTGAAATTCACAGAAGCTTTGAATCTTGGAGCATGATCAGGTCCTTCTCTGATACAAGTATAAGAAGGGAGATTGAAACAGCTTCTTTGTGCTAGTTCCTGAAGTTGGTTCTTATACATATCTGACAAACAAAAGAAGCAATCACAGAGAGATTGTCAAGGAGATTATATAAGTGACAATGAACTCAACTACTGAAATGTAAGATAATGTTTAAGACAACTGAAACTCACCTACTTCACCTGATATCTCAATCCTACATTGGCATGAAAATTGTCTCTCAAGACAAAATCATGGTTACGTCTTATGAGAGAACAAAATGAAGACAGTGAGGCGAAATTTGTTGAGCTGAACGGCTAATAAGGACATCAATTTACCCTTTCCTTATTTTAAAAAAAATAATAATAATAGAAATAAAAAAATTAGTTAGGTATTAAAATTTAAAATAGGACTTTGTGAAGGTTAATAAGTTTCCAAATAGAGCACAGTCTTCTAGCAATGAAGAGCCAAGAAGAATTAATTAAGTTGCCTTCGTGTTGGGGGTAATTGTGACATTTCAGTTACTATTTATTGCTGGTAGTTTTAAATTACAGAAAACTCCCTGTGTTTTCTGGGTAGAACAATTAACAAGGACTGCCTTCTGAAGTTTTTGGGATTCTATTTTGTTTTAACACAAAATAACACACACAACCTTGACCGTGCTTCTTACTGGCACAGGCCTTCGATGTTGTTGACTGGACAGATGCATCCATACCTTTGACTTCCATATTATTATATCATATAACTCTTGTCTGGTATTTACACCTTTATATTACTGCATTTGCATTGCATGTTGCAAAATCACAATGATGTTTCAATACAAATCTGTTTTCCGAAATTTGTAAAATTGTTGGTCCTAGTAGGCATTTAAAATTGGCAGTTAAGCTAGTCTAGAGTGGTCCTCTCTGGTCTCTCTGGTCCAACTTCTCTGTATTGTAGTTGTATTTTTATGCGGGGGTTAATATTGTTCACTGAGACTTGAGAGCGACTTGCGTAGTAGATGGGCACCAGCCTCATTGACCGATGACCACCACCCCCAGAAAATAACCACAGAAAGTTTGGCTTTTCAAGGGGAAAATAAAATTTGCAATTAACAACTAGCCAATGCTTGGATACCAAATTAACTTGCTTCTTGAAGTTGCAATTTACAACTTACAATTTGGTTCTGATGCCTTTCTGCTTCTGGATTGGGCAGAACTTGGATTGCAGCTTCCAACTTGTTTCTGTCTCTGGTCCGGTACTTCAGCTGAAAGCCAAGTAATGTCAGACGTAATTGATTGCTACAAAAGTCAACCAAATTCTGTTCAATTCGAATTTCAATTTCATTATTGACACACACTAGTGGCTATTTTAATCTAACAGCTCTATACTTCAACTGCTACCAAATTTTCATTACATTTACAAAACTTATTTCTTACGCCTTGACCTGAGAGGAATAACATAATTTAAGAATATGTCGTGAAACACTTGTGACCGGTAATAAAACTTGATTGTAGAATACTGCTGTTAAGCAAACCCTAATAGAGTGGAGGCCCAGAGTAGGGAGAGGTACCAAAAAGTTTTGGGTAATCAATCACCATTCAACTATGGTGACCCTAGAGCCACACACTGGGATCTAAATCACTAACTGAATCCACAAATACAATACAATTAGACACTAACTAATTCCACAAATACAAAATCAGAACCAAAAGAAGCTCACTCATACAACACAACAAACCATTCCTTTTTGAAATCACAATTCCCAAACCAGCACATTCATACACCCTTTTCAAAACAAAACTCCCCATATTGCACAAGAAATAGTGGAAGTTGAATGACTAGGTATGAAATCTCAGGGATATACATCAGTAATTTGTCACAGCTACCGCTATGTTTGTCTATTCTCAGTTGTCAAGTTGCTGCTGCTAGTACCACTCCCACCTGCACGATTTGATTCAATTCTAGCAGCCAAAGCAGTAAGTTCAGGTGACATGTCCCAGCTTCCACTTTTTCTTCCCCAACTAGATCGCCTGGGATGGATTCCAACACGATCCCCTTCCTCTACTGTAGTCCTAATATCCGGGGACAACTCAGCTAATTCACCATCTTTAACATTTATCCGATCATTGTTTGGCAGTTGTCCTTCTGTGAGATCACCTCCAGGACCAACATCTCCCCACACCGTTTTCCTACCCATTTCTATGTCATCCCCAGCTTTCCCCATATTTGGACTCATAAAACCCCCACCAACTGATCGGGTCGGTAATGCAGGTTCCCTTGGTACCATTGCTCTGAAATTGTTCTTTGATGGAGGAATGCTGGAGCAAAATATCTCCTTAAAGTTGTCCACTACCCCTTTGTTATAGGGGTTGGCTCGCCGATCATATCGGTATCTAAAATTCTCATATGTAGTCTGCAAAAACACGGCAATAAACAGAAAGTCTTTATATTAATAAAACAAGAATTTACACAATGCCAGATGACAAGGATTTGAACAGTCAAAAAGGCTGAAATATTTTACCTGATTTGTACTGATGAGATATAAATGGAAGGCTGTAAGGCCACCAACAAACCACATTGCTATAAAGGTGTAAATTATTAGAACAATTGATGCAGGTGTTTTAATCATTGCTTTCCAAATTGTTGTGTACTCAGCATCCATGATCCTTCTGATGTAGACCCAGCAAAATGCAAAAACGTATATACAAAGAAGGGTCGTCGAGAATACAAACATGAAGAAGAATCGATAATTACGCTGCATACAAAAAGCAAGTTTTCAGATACAGTATCCATACACATGTCACGGGAATTTTGTGGAGATGATGATATCTGGAAAACCAAACTGTAGTATCAACTGACAAAATTGTGATGCTAGCATAACGGAATTACTTTCTTGAACTAAGCATGATGATGTTAAATCAAGTTTACAAGGCAATAAATTAGCAGTCAATTGAGATAAAACTCATCAGGATTTCAACTATATCAAGAGTGGACAAGTTCTTTTCACCCCAAATTTTATTGCTTTTAACAGCCAATTAAGAAACATGCTCAAGCTCAGAATTTCCAACCCAGTGTAGTCTCATTTTCCAATAAGGAATTCTTAAAGGACATAACCCTAATCACCCTTCCAAACCCAACTCTCTCCCCCACCAAATATAATACTTATGTCCTTCAGAAATGATATCTTTTTTCTTATACCCGCACCAGACCCCAACCCCCTTCTCCTGCCAAACAAACAATTCAAACTAAATCCTCACCTCATCCGACCTCTTTTCCAGCCGATGCGAGGGGGAATTAATCTTTCAACATTTTGGTCCACAAAGTCTTACCAGCCAAGCTATCCCATTGGGGATAGATACAATTGAATTCAAAAAACATGCCACTATATGTGCACATTCTACCAAAAAAGGCAGGGAACAAAATGAATAATATAAGTAAATCCTTCAGATATCATTGGCATAATTCTAAAACAAACGATCCCTTACCAGTCCAATACATTGCCCAACCCAGGGGCAGTGGTGATCAAAACGTTCCACACAGTTATTGCAGATGGAACAGTGGGAGCAGCGAGGAGGTCTATAAAGCATGCAAGTATCGCAATATTTAATTTTCACTGTGATTCCATTGACATCTACTTCCTTTATGCGAGGCAACCGTAACTGTGGAGTTTGGCCAGCACCAACATCTGCATTCCCGTCAAAGCCTTCTGGCTCAGGAGGGTGTGCATTACGTGGAATTATACCAGGATCTCTTCCTGAGGTTAGCAGGAGCAGAAGCAAATCCTGAGAAATAAAAAATGTTCATGAATTTCAGGCTCAACATACAGAAATTTTTACTGACTTCACCTCATAAATTAAAGCCACGCGGTAGAAAGCGTTACAGATCTTCTGATCTGTAACAATGTAGGACTCTTAGTTGTTGGTCCGGGCAAATAGGGTAAATCCTATGGAGAAGAATATCACAACCAATGCATAGACATGTAACCAGTATCCACATCTCAAAAAGCATGCACGCATCATGAAGTCAATGCTTATGATGGGATAGATTGACCTATATATGGTGGGATTGCAAATGTTGATTACTAAGTACAGTCCTAGAAAGGTGACGACATTGAAAACCAGCTTACTACACTATCATCTTAAAACAACAGCCACAGCAGGTTCATTTTTATTTGAAACTTCTCACTTCAGTAACAAATGCAATGTACCGGCAGACAACAAAAAAGTCCTAACATTGCATAATATATTCCAACCATTCATACAATTGTGCCCACTTCTTCCTATATGTCTATTACTGTCCATACTTGTCAGTAACAAAACATGCTCCTTCCTCTCCACTATGATTAACGACAACAGCTATTTTGAAAGACCATCAAAATCTGCAAGCACACTCAACCTAGGTCACTGACAACTTGCATGGTGTATGTTTAGGTCAAAATTGGAAACTATTTCATGAATAACAAACAGCCAAATCCTTCTCTTCTGCCACAAAAATTCTTAAAAGACGATGGAAACATGCAAGATAGAAATAACTTCATGACGAGCTTGACAGAAAGAGAAACTTACAATTTTTTGTTTTTTCTTTTGAAAGGAAACACAGAAACTTTTATAGAGTATTAGGAGGGAATAAATAGTACAAAAGTGAATCAGAGGTCCATAAACTAAAATCTTTCCAGCAGTGTAGAACAACAAAAGCTATACAAAACTTTGAAATAAGAAACCCTTGTACTCAAGACACACAAATAAGAATCCTAACCAACAAAATACTTGCATCCCAATCAAACAGAAAACTGTGAAAAGAGAAACTTACATAAACAGTGAAAGTCACCGCAACAACCATTATTGATATTCCCAAATGATGAGGATAATCATCCATCAATTTTCGAGCAACAAAGACGCAGAAAACTGAGATGGGAGCAACAATGAGAAATATAGTTAACCCCAGCGATCTTACATCTGGTCCAAATATAAGCCTCCCTTGAAGAAAAAATATCTGCGGCAACAAATAGAACTGATTAATGCATTTGAAGGAACATGCACAAACACTCAAATCCCCCATACACAAAAGATGGGAATATCTATGCCAAATTAAAGTCTAGGCACGACTGAAGGCTTAACACTGCACTTTGGTTCTTTGAATGGAGTAGCTCCATCAATTAATCACCTAATTTATTGGCCTTTGACATTCAATCAACTGAAACAACCACAGTTAAGCATCTTTAATTCAACAACTTCAAATATATTATTAGTGGACGATTGTCTTAAGAGAACTCTACCATTGAACTCTCACATACTGCACTTTCCAGAATCATAAAGAGGATTCAAGGAAAATTGCTGGCCTAAGAGATTTAATTCAATGTTCAGATGCAAAGAAAATTAAAGAATCACACCAAACCACAACATGAATTTAATTAGAATAAGGGGGAAAAAAAGAAAAAAGAAAAAAAAACTCAAATTTAGACCAACTAGTGTTTTTGGGATTCTAATAATCCCTCAATCTTAGCTGTCATACACATATTTCTTAAATTTTCAATTTTTAGATAAATTTATTTATAATCATGTACACAAACACAATAATATGCAGCTCTACTGAAGCTCCTCTAAAAAGCGTCACACTCAAGTAATGGAGGGGCACATCAAAGTTTCCATTTTTAAGCTGACAGAGACAGAGTTCAGCTCAAATTCTTCTTCATTATCTTTAATTCCCCGCAAAACTCACTTACACATACGTAAAAGACTAAAAATAACAATAAAACCTAGACCGATAAAATTAGATAATTACAACTCATAATGCCCAAAAACAAAAATAAAATCCAATAAACAAAAAATGGAAAAATAACCTACTTAATCAAACTTAGAAACATTAATTACGTAGAACAAAAAAAAATTAAAAAAGGGGAAACAAAACACTTACATTGCTTCCTTTCCAAGTCTGATAAACCCGTAAATCACCGGACCGGCTCTCAGATCTCGGATCTGATCGCTGAGGTGGCGGCACTACATACATCCTTAGCTCCGCTTTTTTTGGAAAAAAATAATACAATAATTAAAAAATAAAAATAAAAATAAAAATAAAAAATAAAATATTGATCTTATGAACTGAAGATGGGGACTGAGTCAGGGGCGAGTCAGGACTCGGCGAGTCGAATGAAAATGACGACTAGACATAAGAAGGAGATTAGAAAGAGAGTTAAGGGTGAGGGAGGGAGTTTGGTTAATTAACAGAGAGATTCTGACTTCTGATTGCGTTTTTTCGTTTGTTGTCTTGTCACTCTCTCTCTCTCTCTCTCTGTTGTGGTGACTGTGCGTTGTCTGTTTCGGGTAGCTTTACAGAGGTGTTGAGGCGACGTGGCCGGATGTGATTGGTCGGTCACTGAGAAGACCGATTGTGGTGGGTGGACTGCTTGGCCTTTTTTCTAAACTTTTAATTAACAAGATGAAGAGAGATGACCAAAAAAAAAAAAAAGAATGCGACGGCTCGCTCTTCTCTGTCTCTCTTTGGGGCTGCTCTCTCCCCTAATTCTCTTCTCACTCAGTTTTCATCATGGGTTTGCTTGTCACTTGTCCTGTTCTTCATTTCCCCTTCTATTTTACGTTTAATTACAATGCTGCCCCTCTATGCTTCATTTTGCTGCCATTAATCAATTAAAATTCCCCCCCCCCCCCCCCTCTTTTGTTTGCATATGATGTAGAGATCCATCCGACTGTCAATTGTCAAGTCTATTTTTAGAAAAGAATAAATAAATTTTGTTAAAGATTTGTTTTTAATGTATTATTGTTGGACATTTTTCTAATAGTTTAAATTAGAACAAACTCTCATATTCGAACTCCTTTTTCTCACTTTATGTCAATTAATTCGTAATTTTATATGACTTTAAAAGTGGATTTATTTTTAATGTGCGGATGTATAAGCTATTTTTTTTCTTTTAATTACATTGCAACCCATTCCTCCCAAATCCTAAATTGAACTCGTGATCTCTAACTTTCACTTGCAAGAGTTAATTCAAATGGACTATTTTGAGGATAAATTATTTAGGTCTAATCATTTTTTCTAATTAAATATATCTTATGAAATGAAGTATCGAAGAATATAAATATATTGAACAACACTGTATTTACATCTCATTCGTGCTATATTTTTATGATTTTACTTTATATATGATCCTAGGGTGAACAATATAATAATTAATAATCTTTACTATATTTTAAGACCAAAAGAAAGCAATTCACCAACAGTAATAGAGATAGAGTCATTTAATTTCCAAATACACACAAAGGTGACATTCATTTTGATTTAAGTGAAGAAATAATAAGCCATTAGGCTAGTTTAGTGGTTAGAATCCATATCTCACAATTGTAAGATCATGGGTTCAAGCCCCCACATCAAATTATGGGAGTTTAATTTCCTTTCTCAATTTAAGTAAATATAATTTTTTTTTTTAAATATAAGTGAAGTAGACGACTCTCGAATATTACAAAAGGTGATTTATGTGAGTGGAGTGGAGTAAATGACCCACGAATATCATGATTTGATGATAAATTAGTCACAATAATTATCTGATTGTAAATATCATGATTTGAGCAATAGTCTCATGTAATGATTAGGCAATTGCATTAAAGTATTTAGGAAGCATTTATCATTATAATTTGAAAATAAAATTAATTTTAATCTCATACTTTATATAGTTAAAAAAAAAGAAAATTTAAAATTTTTATTATCTTCATTAAAATTATTATTTAAATATTATATGTATCACATACTATCAGTTTTTATTGTTTGGAAGCAAATTCAAGTAAAATGGGTGCAAATGCTTGCTCCATATGGTAGGAGATCAGGGATATAATAGATATAAATATAAAAAAAAAAAAAGGAAAAAAGTATTTATGTCTCTCATCATTCAAAAAAAAATTGTTTGGACGGTCACACAACGTTAAAACTTATTATTTAAGTACTTTGTGCGTTCTGAAATAGGACAAACTAAACTTTTATATTAAATATGTGAGTTTTAACTAGACAAAGGCAGAACTAACCTCCAACTTATTGAAAATTAATGGAATATAAGTTTTTTTTCTTAATAGTTTTTTTAAAGGTAATTCCCAACATTCTTATTAGTTGGATAAACCATATTAGCATACTGACGTGGGTACCACGGCCCAAAAATGTTTTTTCTCCACCTCATTTTATTCTAATAAATTTCCCTTTTACAAGTCATACGTATCTGAATATCCGATAATAATATTTTAAAATATAGTTATCTAAAGTTTGAATACCCTTAAATATTTTAAGAATTAATAAAAACTGATCATTTGGCGATACACGTGAGGTGTGAGACATACACTTGGCATTTTCGGTAAGGTGCATTTAATCAGTCCATACATAGAATCAAAACGAGCGAGTTTCAAGTTACGAAGGGAGAAAAGGAAAAGGAAGAAGAAAAAGATGTAAAGTGTGCTTTATCTCCCCCAATGGTATAAAAACTCCAAGAAATAAATAATAATTGAAGCAACATCCATGATGACTACACACTCTACAGTCTACACATTGGATTGGCAGCCATGATACGTAAAGCACGCACTCAAAATCATACTAGGGTTTTCTTACATTGAAATCCCCCCCCCCCCACCCCGCGCCAAAAAACAAAAGAGGAGACGTGGGGCCCCAGCGTTGTACCTTTTTTGAACGCCAAACTCCATCAGCCTAACGCCCTGGCTTAACCTAATCCCAACTTGTTTATCTCATAATTACAGTAGCCGGTACAAAATTATTTGACATTATAATATTTATAGAATTTTGATCAGATGCACCCTGTCGTACATGTCATATTGCACGACATGATAAGTGTCAATTTCTCATTGATAGAACTGTATTACAAACTTAGTGTATGTTTGGGAGTTAGGATTAAGTATGGAATTAGATTAACTTGGGGATTAAATATTTTATCTCATTTTTAGCTACTTTGCTTGGATTGAATTAGAGGGACTAAATTTAAATTTAGTTCTTAAATTATGGGATTAACAATCCCAATTTATAAGTGGGTTTAGTGGGATTAGAATAAGAGAGAAAATTTATTCATATTTCTTTCATAAATAACACTATTTTTTTTTATTTTTAACCTAAAATTTAATTACTTAATTAATTATTTTATTCATGATTTACTTGAATTTATTTTTTATTTTATTTTTATAGTCTAATTAAATTGGTACTTTTACTCCAATAAAATTAACTATTGACTAATTTGTACAATAATTGATTGTATTAAATTTAATAATCACCAAATAATATTAAAAATAAGCATGGAATTTACTAATATGAGTAAATAATTGATTTTATATATACATTATTTGCTAACTTTTTGATAAAATAAAAAATATATAAAATATATGATAAAAATTAATTAAATAATTAAGTAGTTTTATTAATTTATATTTATTTATTATAATTATGACTACCCAATAACTAATTTACGACATATTTAATTCTCTTGTTAATTACCTTTGAATTAATTTTAATCATTACTATAAATATTCATCAATTTTTTTTTGTATTTAAATATGATTTAACATTGTTTAATTCGATATTGTATCAAACATAATCCAGCTTAATCCAATCCAATTTAATTCAATCCAATCATAATAATTAGTTCAGTCCAATTTCTTGTGCCAAACGTAACCTTACAACTCTGTCAAAAAAATAATAACATATGTCTTATTTAGAAATGACCAATGGACCGTACCGTGCTAGCGTATCCCATCAAAGAAAGTTTCAAGCGTGCTCACACTTATGTCGTACCATGCCCACGATATGCTTCGAGCCGTGCCGTGCCATGTCGTACTTTGCTTTTTTTTTCTTAGGCCCGGCACGGCACGTGTCATGTTGTACCTAAGAAAAAAAGTCCGCTAAGCTTTTCTCTTTTTTTATTCTTTTTAAGAGGGCATGCTAAATTGTCAACGTATTTATTTTAAGCATGTGTACTTTTTTGGGTCCATGTGCTTTTACTCAAATTTTAATAGAATCGAAAATTCAAAACTTAAGTCCATATTTAATAATAATAAACTAATAATAGTAAAATAAAGTAATATTAATTAATAAGTTTGACCCTATGGTATTAAACTTTTTTTAATACTTAACAACAACAATAATAATAAATTTTTCTTAAGGATTAATTAATTGTTAACTTAGATTTACATACAATCATAGATCATAGTTCATAATAATATTAATATATATTTATAAAATCATGATATTTATAATTTTATTTATTAAAATAATGATATCAATTATTTTTTAATAAATTATAAAAATAAATCAATTATACTTTTTTAAAACTAAGAATTAAATGAATTAAAAAAACTTGTGCTAATAAAATATATTTAAAGATTTAATTTCAAGTTATTTGTAAAATTATAAAATTTTAAGTTTATTTTCATTAAAAAATAAAACGTGCTTTTTCCAAGTTTTTTTTATGTGTCGTGTTTTACCTCATCTATAATCGTGCAGTTCTTTTAAGACATGCGTGCTTAAAATTCTAAACCCGACGTAGCCCGCGTGCGTACCGTACGATGCCGTGTGGCATGCTCTATCAAGACGTACTTGTGTCATGCTATGATATATGGACACATGTCATGCCACGTGCTATACTAATGGTAGCAAGGTCATATAATCATATTCTATATGCAATTGACCATATTAGGATTTTTTTTCCTCATTGAATTTTGTGCACGCGTGCGTGTGTGTGTATATATATATATATATTAATATTTATATGGAATCACATATTTAGTTACATATATAATTGTTCCCAATAATCACGTAGTTAATCTTGTTGTTGGTATTTCAACTTCTGTGATGGTTGTATAATAGCATGCAACAAATATTAAAGAAATAGTGAATACATAATTTCTTGTAGATTATGGGATCCGAAGATTTTACGTTAATTACTATATACTATAGTTTTTATCCCTTACAGAAAATATATTCGTGTGCAGTGTCTCGAGATGCACATAAACAATTTCTCAATTATGATAATAATAAGTCATCAATTAAAGAAATGATAAAATATGAGATCGAATAATCGAAGTACATCGCCCACGATGTATCTGTTTTACAGCTTCCAAACATCGGTTCCCGATGAAATTTGATGCTTATTATCGTCAAATTTATTGTTTTTGTTTCCATAATCTTGTTGAGAAACCATGAAAGAGACAATTCGTGAATTAATACAATAAAATAAAAATGTCATGAAACAAGCAAACAACGAAGGTTCCATGGTGTAGTGGTTAGCACTCTGGACTTTGAATCCAGCGACCTGGGTTCGACTCCCGGTGGGACCTTTTAAGTAATGATTTCTTCAAAAATTAAGATGTTAAAATTTTTTTAAAAAAGCTTTCCGTTGCCGGGAATCGAACCCGGATCTCCTGGGTGAAAGCCAGGTATCCTAACCGTTGGACTACAACGGATTGATGTTAAACGTCCAATCGGTTATTAATTTAACTTATACTCTAGACTCTTATGAGTCTGGTACACCAAAAAATGTACCCGGACTTTATGTTGTTGCAGAGGTGAATGAATGTACTCAGGCTTTATGCTGTTACAAAGGTGAATGAATATACGACCTTGCTACCATTTTCGTGGCAACTAAATTGCTAATTTCATTGATTAGGAAAGCACAAAACTTATGGCAACTTTCACATATCCAAGCCCAGGTTCATATACAGCAACAATCAAGCCAGTTCCAAATCTTAAAACAATCAAATCATAACTTCTTAACAACGAGGTGGCATCATTATTCTGCTAGAGAATTTTCTCAGGTATTATGTACCATGTGATTGACCCTAATATGAATTATATGCTTTTTCTAAATTGACAAGCTTCAAAGACTGTAATGCAACAAGTTACAGCTGACTGTGAACCTGAGGGGATCAGAAGGCATTAACAATTCCTTGTTACTGGTATTTGCCATACTCAATTAGATTAGAGCATTTACAGTACAAATTATAGCTGCAATATCTAAGCCAATGAAAAAATCAACAAGACCAAGAAAATTTGAACTTAATTTCCTCTCTCTATTTTCCTATATCATTCACAGATTCATTCTAAGAAAATAAATGTCTGCATCCGAAGGACACAGCTACATATTGTCAACAGCAAAAGCCTTAGCAAATTTTTTACACTTTTTCCCTAAAGTTCTCAAAAGTAATACTGGGATAATGTACAAGAGAAGGGAGGCCAACAACAACTAAAGTAATTAACCAAAAACCAAGTCAGTGCTTCCATTTTATCTGGTGAAGAAAATATAGTCCATCTTCTTGTTGCAGCACCAGCTTCACACTTAACCGCTTCAGCAATGACATTATGACTTTCTTCACCGTGCTAAACTCATTAACTCTCACAATGTTTCAGTATCAGTGTCTGAGAAATGTCTTCAATACTACTCCAATCTGCAAAAATAGTTATTCAAACAAATAGTCTTAAAATCTTATTCTGTTCGAAGTAAAGAAATGGATTGCAAGAATTCTCAGGCACTTGGTAGAGAATTAAGTTTTCTGAATTTTCTTCGATAGAATTAAAGAGCATGTGGTATCGGACACTTACATCTTTTGCTCATCATTATCAGTCTTTTGCTTATCATTATTTTTCTGTTCACTCTGCATCCTTTGATCCCTCAAAGTTTCTCCCCACATTTTGGCCTCTGCAACAGCTCGTTCCCTATCTACAGCCTTGTCTAATATCCTCAGTTTTTCATTTGGAGAGCTACGCCCCTCAGTCCTCTTTTTATGAACCTTATGGACTTCATTTGGGTCATACGGATGAGCCACCAAGTATTCAAGAGCAAGAACCACATCACTAATGGAAGGACGGACACTAGGATTTTCCTGGACGCACATGCACGACACATTTAAAGCCCTCCTAAACATTGACTCTGGGAACTGACCATTCAACAGTGGATCTGCGAACTGTGGAATATTCTTTCTGTCTTTGATCCTGGGACGTACCTAAAAATGAATCAATTTGGCTACAATCAGAATATTTATTAATTGAAAAATAGACTTTGGCAATTTCAGTAAACAGAGCAGTTTTCATTCAGTTATGCGTAGAAGCTAAAACCATTCCCACAGTAAAACTGCAGAACTGACACTGCTATTGATATTTTGTTATAGAAGTTTGATTGACAGAATTAGGAACCTTCAACATGAAGATCTAGTGCATACAAGAGAAGAGTGTTACCCAATCAACAAGCATTCTTTCGTGACCCTGACTATCATCCATCGCTGGACGTCCCGTAATTAACTCCAGCAAGACTACACCAAAACTGAAGATGTCAGATTTTGCTGTCAACTTTCCAGTTGTGCAATATTCAGGGGCACAATAGCCATGGGTGCCCATAACTCTCGTTGAAACATGTGATTTGTCACCAGTTGGACCGAATTTTGCGAGTCCAAAATCAGAGAGTTTTGGATGGAACCCTTCACCCAGTAATATGTTTGCTGCTTTTAAGTCCCTATATATAACAGGAGGATCTGCTTTATTATGCAGATATTCCAATCCCCTTGCTGCACCAACTGCTATCTTCATCCTCGTATTCCAATCCAGGGGTTTCATTTCAGGTGTAAGACCTGCACAAAGATCAATTAAAGCTTTGTAGTTAAAGATATTAAATGGATGGGACATGCTCAGTATAGTCCATGTAATGGAATTATCAGGATGGCCATTCAATGTTAATGTGATATAACTATGTCAACTTTGTTGTCTTAGACAATCAGAAGTTACAGTTTGACTTTATCAGGATGACACATTCAATGTTAATGCAATTATCAGGATGGCACATTCAATGTTAATGTGATATATATTATGTCAACTTAGTTGTCTTAGACAATCAGAAGTTACAGTTTGACTTTATCAAAAATCAAAACCAGTCATGTCATTATCAGTAGCATCAACTCCTTTGTCTAAATATTTCACTTCTTCCAATAGCAGATATGGTTTGATTTTGAACATCTAGGTATCATAGATACAATAAGAACTAGGCACATTGAAAGTATTACCTAGGAGGTGATCTTCCAATGATCCCAGGGGCATGTATTCATAGACAAGAAGACGCTGGGTTCCCTCAGCACAGTAACCAATTAAATGGACAAGATTCGGGTGACGCATTAGAGAAAGCATAAGAACCTCCACAAGAAATTCTTTCTCACCTTGGAAGCCTGTATCGTCAAGTTGTTTAACAGCTACAACCTGCAAGAACCAAAACACTTGTGATCAGCAAACATAGATTAGAGGTCTAAACATCCTATTGCTAAAATAATGAGGAAAAGAAATTTGTAACCACGTGAAAACTTACCTGACCAGTTTCTCCTAGTTTCCCTTTGTAAACGGCTCCAAATCCACCCTGACCAAGAAAGTTTGTGTCCTTGAAATTATCCGTCGCAGCTACAAGCTGTCTATAGGTGAATGTATTTTCCTTATTTTTATTTTCATGAGCACTGAGGGTGTCATCGAGGGTGTTTCTTCGAGCTGGTGTTTCCTGTCTCTCAACTGTATTGATTCTTAAAGGACCTGATTCATTAAACAAAACACAACCTTAATTAAATTTTCAGGCATGAACCATGAGATTCCAATTTGTAACAGCAGATAAAGTTCAGAGGTTTCCAGACTCAAATTCAGTACAGTGCATCAGATTATTAAAATAATAATAATAATAATAATAAAAGAAAGAAAGAAAAATCTTGACTTTATGAACTATTGCTAAGGTCAGCTATCAAAGATGGCGAGGCTTTTCAAGGATTAATCAACTGGACAATTCTTTTATAACCCTGTTAACTAATCTTTATGTTAATCGTTGAAGGAAATTGAATCTCAGAATACAGAATTATATCAACTGGACAGTTCTTTTATAAACCTGTTAACCAATCTTTACGTTAATGGTTGAAGGGGATTGAATCTCAAAATACATAATTTTCTCTTTTGCACTTGGATTTGTTACATAATGAGCATAATTTTTTCAAGGGCAAATTTTGATTTTTTATTTGCAGTATGATGTCATCTTTAATTGGTTTAATATTCACCAATCAAAACTCCTCAAACCCAGAAAAGAAATTATAATTAGAAGAAACAGTTGAGGCCATTTCATATCACAATGTGCTCAAGAAACAGAAACATGAACCAAAAAAAATATAAAATAAAACGAGAGTAAGAAAAGAAATTAACGAAGACTGACTTGGAGAATCTTTATCTTCATTGATCTTGGGTTTGGTTTTCTTCTTCCTCCAGCCAAAACAGGGGCAATTTGGACTCATTTTCTTCCTCTAACAAAGAAATCAAACACCTTTTCGCCCAAAAGCAAAAGCCAATATTGCTTTCTTGCTAAGATGCACTGAAATCCATGATGCCGAAACTTTTAGCTCTATGGTTATTAAGCTCAAAGGTCGTTAAAGAAACAAAAAAGAAAGAAAATTGATTCTGGTTCTGTACGTGCGTAGATTTATGGGAGGTTTTTAAAACGGTTGCAAGAGGTGTAATTTATTTTTCCTCTTCCTCTTCTTTGTTCTTTTTTGACGAATGTGAAAGGCACACGCTTCCAATCAAACGAAAATAATTGTCATTCCAGTACGGAACCCGTTACACGTTTTCCCACAGATTCTTCTAATGTCTCTCGTTCTCACTTCTCATTTATTAACGTCATACTATTGCGTCATTCGTTCATATACAACATCTTTTTGAAGTGATAGTATATTATTATCTCTCTCTTAAAAAAAGATGTAAAATTATATAACCCATTATAGTGGTGTTTTATTGACTATGTAATCAGCTTATCAGATATTTTCTTTGCTCACCCATTGGGGTATGGTGATTTTTTTTTTTGGAGGATTTTATTTATATTACTTATTATGAATTATGATTGATGAGTAGTGCCATGTGCTTGATGACCTGTCGACATTCTATTTATTGAGAGCTTAATATGTTTTTATTTGTGGATTTGATAATTAATATCTGATGCTTATCCAATTAAGTTAACGTATACATCTCATATAAAACCATTTACTTGCCTAAAATGTGCTCTTACTTTAAATAGAGATGATTCATTGAATCACGATGAGAATTCAGGCAACAAATAGTTGTTACCGCTTACCATATCCAGGTCAATATAAATGGATCTTTTTTTTTTCTTTTTTCCTAACCCACCAAATTGACGCAATGAATATTGGATTAATAGGGTATCAAACCCAAAAGCACACTTTGCTTTGTATGCTTCTCAACAGTTCTCATAATTATGGCCATAATTCTCAGACAAAAATTCACTAAGAAAAGTGAACGACAGCTTATATGATCAAGGACGTCTTGACACTATTTTTCTTAGAACTACAGAAAGACTGAAGCCGGTTCTCATCTACTGTGCCAAAACCTGATAGATGGACGCCGAATGCTGCCAGCCTATTGATATCTCGGGGAATTGGGGATTGCCAAAGACCATCCCACCAAGCTGGAGGCAGAAGCGGTGTGAATGCACATTGATGAGACTGGTGATGGCAACTCAATGGCCCTGCAAATCGGTTCCAGACATGCCCCCAGCCAACCTGAAGCCTTAATCCGCCTGTTAACAAATTACTTTGAAAGCTGCTTAAGAATGAGAAACTTAAGTCCGTAGAATTATCTCCTGAAAGAAAACAAGTGTTTAGATATCTTCAGTATCACTTTGGAAATGGTATTGTTCGCAATTATAGATCAAATAATAAGAGAGGGGAAGTCAAGGAATGAAGAGCATATAAGTACCAAGACTGTTGGCTGCAGCAAGTGCAGCAATCAGCTGAGCATAAGTAGTCCCAACACGCCTGAAAGCCCCAGAAACAACAGCATGTTTTGCACGTGATGCAAGAAAGAAGTCTACAAATGCAACCCATCTGGGTGCAGGACCCCAATCCTTTGCCCTGAATTCTAAACTAGGCAATCTGTTAACATCATGAGAGATGTTTCCTCTGAAAGCTTTATAATCGAAGTAAAGAACCTGGAATCATAAATGATAAAACTGAATTAGAATCAAGTGGAGAAAATGTTTGGAGCTGTGAAGGTGATAACTTTTCCATTTACAAACAACATGATATGGTATACTCAGTTTATTACCTCAGCAAATTCACTTATATTTGGTGTAATGGTTTTTGCAAAAGAGGGGGTATCAGACACTATAACTGTCTTAGGTCTAGATGTCAGGTTCAAGCTGTTCACCACTTTTCTAATGCACTTCACTGCTGCCTGTACAGCTCGGACAGACCTGAAACATCATAAACAAGAACTTGAATCATTAATCAGATAAAGTTTCATCATTACAGGACAAGTCATAGCCATCTTAGTATGACCTATCTCAATATATGAAGTATTCCGTATAAAACATAAGAGATAAATTTCTTCAGAAGATCCATAAAAGAAATTTGAAAATCCAGCTTTTCCCCAATAACATAGTGGAAGCAGTGTGTGTATATATATATATATATATAGATCTACTCAGTTAAATCCCGCAGGGGAACAGATATAACAAGTTAGGATTTTCAAGTGCACTCTTAAATTAGCCCTACATGGGCATAACAAGCAAACTTTCGCCACAATTCTTCTAGAAAAGGCACATCTATTAGGTATTTAATTCTTTTAACTTTTACCCTGGATGATATACATCACTGTAGTGCAAGTGATAGATCACGAGAAGAAACAAAATAATATTAAATTCCTTAAATAACAAACCTCAATCATAGATTTATTAAGCATGATTGTTTCCTTTGTAACAAGAAATCAGAATAAGCAATACCTATTTGTGAGCATCCGCATATGCAATGAAATATCAGGATCCACCCCATTACCAAGAACCCATTTGACAGCTTCTTCAACATCTTCTGAAGGAGAAATGAGCACTCTCATGAGCTCACCAAATACGTTAGGCCGAGCATGGAGAGACTCAGGATGTCCAAATAAATCATTAGCTGCATTCCTCATTTCAGGGTGTACATTCTTCAAGAAAAATTGAGCTGCCACAGCATCTGTTGTACCTTGAAACCTGCATCCCACAATTAAACGTGAATCAATGATACCAGAGACGAACACACTGGCATCAAAATTGTTCCCACATTACCATATGATAGGTTGCTCCCATTTCCTCCAGTTGCTACATAGGACATTTGTTTGGGGTGGCTTCTCAAAATCATCAATCCTCATAACAAGATGCCTTCCATACTTCTTTAAACAACCATTGCGTCTCCAAAGATGCTTGACTTCTTCCAAGGTAAAGGAAACATTGGAATATGAAATATACTCCCCAAAAGGATATTTTCCCCTGAAGTAGATAAAAGAAAAGAAATAATCAGGAGAGAAGAAAAAGCATTATAATATGTCTAAAGTTCCCTACTCTGCAACCACACATCAGGACGAGAAATTGATGTACTATATTTAATATTGTAAAAAATCCTGGACAGAATTTTTTAGCCTACAGCCAAAACATTCAATCATAGTAAAGTGATATAAAGAGGCAGTTGAGCAGTATTCTGGTGCCCCTCATTTCACCACCAACATGCAATACTATAGAAATACTAACATGCAGATAAGCTGCAACTGTAACTTATGCTATTGGTAGAAGTAAATATTGAAATTGCAGTGATTTAATAGATAATAGAAAGGCTTGAGAAAGGACCAATATGCCTGGTTTGCCCAATGATCAGGGACCGATTCAACATTACACTCAGCGCTGCACCAGTTAAGATCTTATACATTTCATTCCCAAAACCTGCCTCCGAAGCCTTCCCCAACACAAACCCATGTTTGCAGAACTGCTCTGGAGGAAGATTGCGAACTCTCGAAGCTCCTGTAATAGGATTCCAACAATTAAGCTTCCAGTTTCGGGGCATCAAAATAATAGCATGTATGTCTACAGAAATTAAAATGTTTTCATCATAATAGTTCATCAGTAACAAAGCAAGTTCATATTCCCATCAAGAAATGAACCCGTCAGAAATTATGAAAGAGCTCAATAATACGTTTAAATTGACTTTTGAGCAAGTAAAACTCAACTAAATTTCTATGGTGCAAACATTTTAAATTGATAGTAGCTAGAAGCGTAGCAATAGTACCATTTAAATCAAAGTGACGCTGGATCAGTTTCCTAACTTTAAGGCTTTCTTCCCGAACACTGCCCCTGAAATCCTCGCCCATTTCTTCCACCGTAGCGCACCGTTTCGGATTCGATACCGTGCTAGTCTTTGTCTCTGACTCTGACTCCGACTCCGACTCCGACTCCGTCTCCGTCTCTGTCTCTTCGAGTAATTGAGAAGAATCGACGTCGTTTTCAACTGGAAGGAAAACATCAGCGCTTGTATTAGGAGTATCAAGGGGTCTGAGGATGAGCATGGTCATTGTCATCAGCAAGCCTACGCCAGCACTACATATTACGAAAACGACGACCATTGTTTGTACAGACAGTCGTCTCCGTCTCGATCCACCGTGTTTCATCTTTTTTTTATTGTCAGCTACCGCCTGTCCTCTGTTTTCAACCGAAAAATACTGCTCGCTTATTAAGTGCGTGAACAGAGCAGCAGCAGCAGCAGCAGCAGCCACTTTATACTCGCTTTTACTAAACTTGGCCTTGTCGGTGGATATTTTTATTAGGTCCAGCTACGTTGGATTACCTCCACCTCCAAAGTATATAATACATCTGACCGTCGGTCACTATTATCAAATAGATCTGACCATCAGGATTACATGTACTGAAAGCACATGAAACATACAAGATTAGAGATTACCCATTGGCCATTGAAAGGGTAATTATGATCGAATACGGTGAAGATAGATTAAACTTCAGTATCAGTCCAAGGGTTGAGATCTATGAATATCATTTTTCCATTATCGATCCATTTTCGACTTCGAGTGGGTTGGGAGTAATTAATTAGTGGACGCATGTTGCAAAGCAGAGATAACAATCAGGCACGAATCCAGATTCATATAAAAATCAACAATAAGTGGCGTGCATAATTCACCGCATGGGTTCCTAGATCTGTAAACGAAGTCATGTGGTAAAGAGAATGGCAAAGAAATCGGACAATTAGGGTTAAATTCATAATTGGAAAGGAAAAAAATGTACGGGTTTGTTTCTTACTTGTAAGTTTAAACGCGTGTGGAAGCCAGTTTAATGAAATAAATATTATATTAATATAGCTTTTGTTGATAATGGATTTGCAGCATAGTATTGGCAATAGGAAAATGTATTCCGGAAATGATGCTAATTTTTTTGTGTGCAATGTATTTGTCAATTTAATGTTATAAAGGACCTATAAGTATGTGACTTGTGACATAGTTGAACTGGTAGAAGAAGTCAAGAAAATAAAGAACAATTAGTTATAAAATCCTTTGATTTTAGTTGGCATGTTGTTTGTGTGATAATATGAGAAAACTGTAAACAAAAGTATAATTGCGTGTGATTTGTTAAAATGTTTTTCATTATTTATCAGTGGAGAGGTTGTTCGAGACATTAAAGCAAGGGATCTAAGGACGAACATTACTAAGAAGGTGCATTATTGAGCGAAAAAATGATTTGTCATAGAGGACATTTGTCATTTTATATAGTTTATAACTTTAAGGCATAAGTATTTTTATAGTGGATGTTTGGTTTTTTTTATACAACTTATATTAGATGTAAACAAATATAAGTATTTTGCAGATGTAGAATGAAATAAGGATTGCATTCAAAAACCTTCCTCTGGAACAAAAGCAGAAGTATTGTAATTGGGGCAAGAAATGTGGAAAAAATGTTGGAGAGAAGGGCAATTTCATATTTAGGTATGCTCCTGATCATTTTGCTGCAATGGTGGCACAAATGAGCGACGAACAAATAGTGGCTGTAAGGGAATCGAGTTTTAGTAAGCTAATGGCTATGAACTGTTGAAGGTTGCAAAAGAAACTTTGTGGGTGGTTGATGAGGTAGATGTTTCGAAGTCTGCCTTATTTGTCAATGGAATGCAGTTGGAGGTTAATGCAGAAAGTTTTTCATATATAATAGGTATTAAGGATAGAGGATTTTTTGTGGATCTAACTAGTGATATAGCGAATTTGGTCGGGTATATAGATAAGTATGATATGACATCGTGAGGTATAAATATCAAGACATTATCTCATATGCTGAGAAAGTCGAAGAATGCAGATGATGAATTCAATGTGACATTTACCTTGTTTGCACTTTAATCACTACTTTGTCCTGTGGGTGGTGTGCATATAAGTTCCCAAATTTTGTTTTCTGTTATAGATGTTAAGTCAATTAGGTCAAGGAATTGGGCAACTTTTTTGTGTTGGCCGATTGATGAAAGGATAACGAGGTATAAGGAAGAAAAAGTTGCATGTATTGGTGGATGTTTGTTTTTCTTGAGGTATGATTTAATGGTCAACGTGGCGGTTGATGTTATATACTGTGAATGAGCTATTAATGATTGAGACGTAAAAAGTTTTGTTTTTCCTTTCTGGCAAATGATGTGTTAACTATTTGGGAATAAATAATTGGGTTGATTGAAAATAAATAACTATAGCACAATGCAAATATTTATAGTTAGGCATATGAAAAGTTTATTTTTTAGTTGCCTACTCAAAGATACTAAGAGACTAAAGAATTGTTCGGTTGCAATGTGGAATTCAAATGAAATAAAAAGGTTTCTGAAGTGTTTTGAGAAGAATAGCGGCAACCCGAAAGAGAAGGTATTAAGATATTTTATTCACTGGCATCAATTAAAGAGTATTAATGCATGTAATATCGTGGACATTATGTTGTTATTGGTGGAGATTGGAAAATTTCCCACTACCTAAACAGGACAAGAATAATGAATAAAGGTGTTGGGATGTGATAATTAAGAGGATTAATGATTGGGTTGGATTTGGCTTGAGACAATTTATTTTTTGCCTCCTATTCGGATTGAATGTGTTCACTGATTCATTGGTGACTGAGAGTGACACGAGTATTAAATTGTAACCAAAACAAATTCATAGTTGTATTGGTTAAATGCATGCATAATTTAATACAAATTTATTTTAAAGTTCATGTCATCAAGTCCAAAACCGTGGATGTGTTAAAGATTTTTTTTCCTTTGATTTGGGAGGATTAACATTTACAAGGTGTTGAATATTTGTTAATTTGCAGTTAGACATAAAACTTTAATGGTTTTTATGTTCAATAATTTGGTAAAAATGTATAGATGATATCATTTACGTATTAACATTATTTAATTCATGGGAAATGAGTGTGCAGATGTTTTATATAAGTCGTGGTAGTAGGTATTAAGCAAAGTAGTTAGGTGTTTGGTTTAAGGTGACATGATTACATGATTATTAAGTGGGTCGTGTAAAATATTTCATTATTTTGGCGACAAGACTACATGATTAAATTGAAAAGTGAACCAAACATGAATTTTTACCGTTGAGCGACAACCTATAAGGTACCACACTTGGTTTGTGTCTTGTTGTATGCAACCATATTTATTTAATATTTGTAGTATTGTTGATGATTGCCTTCTGGCACTAGGTTATTGTGACGAACATAGTTGATTATAAATTTGTTGTTTAATCCATCTAAAATCATTTAATGCAACACTGGTCAAATGTTGACTATATATTATGTTATTGGTATAAGCTTTAACTTCAATAGTATGAATTACATTTATCCACGTTTGTGTAGGCATCAATACTTGAAGGTATGGAGGAAGTGATGAACGAAGTAACATGTGAATGTTCAGGCAATGGCTCATGGATGGATGGATGGCTCTGGTTATTGTTCCTTGGATAATCCACTATATTGTTCAGATGAATGGCTTGGGGATAGTGCAGAGGATGGGCCCGTGGATTATTCACAGGATGGTGCAGAAGATATACGGTCACAAGTTCCCCTAATATATGAGAAGGTTAACAACATTTCAGCTTGGGTTGATCGTATATCATTTAGAGTTGATAATAATTCATATCGACTTAAATGTATATCTCGGATGGCATATGAGATATTGGGCAGTCTGAAATAGTAGAATGATGGTTCGTGTGGTAAACATCTACATAGAAAACAATGATGGTTCGTGTGGTAAACATCTACATAGAAAACAAAGATATGACTAGGGATACTTAGATAGAACAATAGTTTGAGTTGCTTTAATTGGCAACGGTCCAGATATTAGAAACAGTGAATTGAAATCAGATGATATTTTATGTAAAACGAATGCCGTTAATTGTTCCGAATGGGATCTGAGCAAGAGCCATCACATTTGAATGATATATGGTCCAAGGTAGTGTAGTGTGGTTCACTTATGTAATGGTACATGTGAACGGATGGCATGAGAAGAAGAACATGAGGATGTCACACATATTGGCCGTTTTAGCCCAAGGCCTTTTGTTGTACCACGACTTGTATATGATGGTGACCTCAAGTTGATTACATATATAATGCGTGAAGATCTAGATAAATGCTAATTAAAATTTAATATTGACTATAGTTTTATGTTGCAAGTTGTGTAATGTTATTTTTTTTTGGTTTTTCCCATTGGTACCATCAGCGATATCAATTGCGTTGGTTCTTGCAATATGTAAAGAGGTCGTTGTTCAGACAAGGATAAACATGGTTTATCAAAACGAAATGCTATTTCTTTGTCCCAAATGCTTAATTCACGAAGGGGGGGTAGTAGTTTATAATGTGTATGAATTGTCAAACCTAAATTAAGTTAAAGTATTTAATACCCTAAAGGTGATTTTTAGAAATTCAGATAATTTTGAATTCTACGAAAACACTCTCTGTAAAGGATTGACAAAAAAAAGAGAACACACATCGCAATTGGTTTATTCCAACATATTTTTCGGTATGAGTTATTGATGTCTTTATTATGTTAAGTGCAATAAGCATGTTTATAATGATTTAATAAAACAAATTGGGCTAACACATTAGGTTAATTTTGAACTCAATGGATGATGTTTCTCTCAAATTGATTCAACTCCTCTTGCATTGCCATAATTCAAGATTCATCATTTTCCGTATCCGCAAAGGATTTTGGTTCAATTTGAGAAATAAATGCAGCATGCTCACATGTGTTCCTAAGAGATGATCTAGTGGTAACACCTCGTGAGGGATCTCCTAAAATACATCCTTAGGGTAAGAGGAAACATATCTCTACTCCTTGGGGAGTGTTTGAGAAATACCTTCATTTTGCTCTACATTTGGTTCTTCATGATGTTCCTCTTGAATTCCATGTGGTGCGTCTTCTTGGTTGTCATTTGATGTTTTTTCTTGTTGTTGTTTTTCTGCATTATCATCAACAATGACTTTCTCCGTAGAGGAGGGGTTAGACTCATAAAATGTAACATGCATAGATTCTTCCACAACTAAAGTTCTTTTGTTATAAACTCTATAAGTTTTACTTGAATTTGAATAACCAAGAAAAATACCAACATCAGATTTTGGATCAAATTTACCAAGATTATCTTTTGTGTTCAAAACAAAATATTTGCATCCAAAAACTTTAAAATAACCAATGTTGGGTTTTCTATCTTTCCAAAGCTCATATGGGGTTTTATTAAGATTAGCTCTAATCAACACCCGATTTAAAACATAACAAGTGGTGTTGACGGATTCGGCCCAAAAATACTTAGGCAAAGAATTTTCATTCAACATGATCCTAGCCATTTCTTGAATAAACCTATTCTTTCTCTCTACTACTCCATTTTGTTGTGGAGTTCTAAGTGATGAAAATTGATGTTCAATGCCGAAGTCATTACAAAAATTTTTAAATGCATGATTTTCAAATTTTCCACCATGATAACTTCTAATACAAGTAATAGAATAACCTTTTTCATTTTGAACCTTTTTGTAGAAAATTCGAAATGCATCAATGACATCATCCTTATTAGCTAAGAACAATACCCATGTGTATCTAGAATAATCATCAACAATTACAAATGCATTAAATTTGCCACTTAAACTAGCATATCTAGAAGGACCAAACAAATCTATATGAAGCAATTGAAGTGGTTTTGAAGTAGAGACATGATTCTTGCTTTTGAAGGAAGTTTTGATTTGTTTTCCAAATTAGGATGCTTCACAAGTTCTATCTTTTTGAAAACTGATTTTTGGAAGACCTTTAACTAAATCATTTTTCACGATTTTTGACATCAAATCCATACTTGCATGATCTAATCTTTTATGCCATAACCAACTATCATCATGCAATGCGGAGAGACATTTATCATGTATTGATGCACAATCTATATTAAAGGTATAGACATTAACACATCTATTTCCTACAAACAAGACTTTCCCGTCACATGCATTCTCAATAACACATTTTGATTCATCAAAGAAAATTCTATATCCTTTATCACATAATTGACTAATACTAAGCAAATTGTGTTTCAAGTTTTCAACCAAACACACATTTTTAATGAGAGTAGAGGATACATTACCGACATTTCCAATCCCAGTGATTTTTCCTTTTGAATTATCTCCAAACGATACATCTCCACCATTTTCGATCTTAGTAAAGCTTGAGAACCAAGAATAATTCTCTGTCATGTGTCTTGAACAACCGCTGTCCAAGTACCACTTATTTTTCTTCTTCTTCAAGCCATGTAAAGAAAATCTCAAGTTTTAGGTACCCAAACCTTTTTGGGTCTTTAAGAGTTAGCAATGGTTCCTTTTGGAACCCAAACACATTTCACACTATAGTATGCATTTCTCTTCGCTGCACATCTATTTTTTATATGACCATCTTGATTACAATAATGACATACAATTTGATTGTTAATAGATGTATTCTTCACAAAATAACTCTTGTAAAATTTTTGTTTCAAACTTGGTTTATAACCAATGCCACTTTTGTCAAATACACATTTTTGTGAGTTTAACAAATTATCCAACATCTTTTGTCTATTTGTGAATTTTAGCACAATTTCATTTAGTTCATTGCTCTTCTTTCTAAGCATTTCATTTTCATTTTTCAAGTCATTCATGTGTGACTTTAAGTGCTCATATGAAGTGCTAGAATTCTCAAATAATGCAATACTATCATGTAATGTTTTATTTTCTAATCTAGGCATGTATAAATGATTTAGCTCATCATGCAAATCCTTAAAGACAACATGTAATTCATCATATGTAGGAAGAACACTTACCTCATCAAGTTCATTACATGATTCTTCCCCAACGGCCATGAGAGCTAAATTTGTCATTTCTTGTTGCTCATCATTATCACTTGTTTCCTCATCGCTATCATCCCATGTGGCCACCATAGCTTTCTTCTTGAGTTTGTTGAGAATAAGACATTCCGGTCGTATGTGTCCGGGCTTCTTGCATTCATAACAAGTGATTGGCTCCTTCTTCTCATTCTTATTCTTGTAGCCTCTGAACTTTCTCTGCTCATTATTCTTTTTGTAAAATTTTCTGAATTTTCTAGCCAACATAGCCAACTCCTCATCATACATTTCGCTTTCCTCATCACTCTCACATTTTGAAGCCTTGAGAGCAATATTTTTCTTCTTTTCCTCATACCCTTTTTCAGCTGCCAAATCTTCTTCATATGAAATGAGAGAACCAATTAAATCATCAATAGGTAAAACATTTAAATCTTTGGCTTCCTCAATGGCAGTCCTTTTTGGTCTCCATTCCTTAGGTAGTGACCTAATGATTTTCTTAACTTTCTCGCTATTTGAAAAAGTTTTTCCTAGAACTCCTAGAGTGTTCACTATGTCCGTAAATCTAGTATACATAGAGTACACATTTTCATTTTTTTTTCATTTGGAACAATTCATATTGTCGAGTGTACCTACTTATTTTAGATTCTTTCACTTGGTTCGTGCCTTCATAGACAACTTCAAGTTTGTGCCAAATTTCATTAGCACTTTCGCAACTAGACACTCTATAAAACTCTTTCTTATCTAGTGCACAAAATAAGGCATTCATGGCCTTGGAATGTAGAGAAGTTTTTCTCTTTTCGAATTCATTTCAATCCCGTGAAGGTTTTGTAATATTTTCTCCGACTTCATTTTTAGTCAAAGGCATGAAAGGACCATCATTAACGATTTTCCAAATTTCATAATCTAAGGCTTGCAAGTAAATTCTTATCCTAGTTTTTCAATATAGGTAATCGTTTCCATCAAAGTAAGGTGGTTTAGTGGTGGACTGTCCTTCCCTAAATGTGGAATCATTTTGAGTTTCCATTAATCTTTAACTCTAGACGGTTAAATCTAAATAAGAGCACCTCGATCTGATACCAAATGAAATATAAGTGTACAACCCAAGAGGGGGGGGGTGAATTGAAATTTTAAAAATTATCCTAACAAATCCACACAACAAGCAATCTAATGTCTTAATAAAATTGAAAGCAATAAGTTCAATAAAAGCACAATGATTAAATAGTAAGGGAGAAGAGAAACAAACATACGAATTTTTACGTGGTTCGACAATCCTCGCCTACGTCCACGCCTCCAAGCGATCCAAGCTTGAGGATTTCACTATCCAAGTCCTTTCCAAGGCTTCAACCGATTACAATTGACTTCAAGGTGTCAATAAACCTTTACAACAAAGAGATTATCTCCCAATCTCTTCACTCAAATGTCTCACACACTCAAACTCTTACAATTGAGATGAAAAAATGAAAGTTACAATGAAACTCACTCAATGAGTAGATATTCAAAACTGAAGAACAAGGAATGATTTAATGTTTTGTGTTTTACAAGTTGAAGGCTCAAGATATCTCGTGTGCTTTTTATTTTTGATTGTTGGAGAGCTTCAAATTGAGTTGGATTTGGGTTCTTATAGTTTGAGCTCGAAAACTAGCCGTTATGCACATTCTGGGCGTATCCGGCTTGCCGTTTATGAAATTCGGTAAGCCGCTTTTATGTTACCGTTAAGGCAAAAATTTGAATTTTGATTATCTGGCTTGCCGGTTGCGAAATCCGGTAAGTTGTTTTCAATTCGGATACATTCTGCCCAATATCCAGTTTTTCGTTTAGCCGTATCTGGTAAGCCGCTTGCTACAGTAACTGTTACAGTAACATATTTCTTAAAATTTATAGTTTGACCTCAAAACTTTATAAAACTGTAGTATGGCCTAAAACGTTATTAAAGTTTGTAAATAGGTCCAATTTCAGAATTTTAAATAATGCTTTGTCAATCCCAAAACTTTTTAAAATTATGATTTTGCCCAAATTTTGTGAAATTATAAAATGACCCAAAATTATTTAAATAGTTTCAAATATGTCCAAATCCGAAATTTAGAACACTATCAAAGATTTTAAAATACTTTCATTTTAGTCCAAAATACTTTAATTTCATAACATCATTTTCTTATTATAAAAGCACAATTCATAAATCTTTGTTCAATCAATACATGTGGTTTATTATCATCAAAATCAATATTTATGGCCAAATAGGCTAACAACAAGAAGTATCAAACCTAGTACTTATGGCAATAGGAGATGATGATTATCTCAATGAGATAAGTGATCTAACCTATGATGAATTGTATGACGCTTTTAAAGAAATGCATGATGAGTTGATGAAAATTGGTAAAAAGAATGCATACCTTACAAAGAAATTGCTAGACCTTACAAATGAAAAGGAAGCCATGCAAAAATACAATGATTTATTGAATGAGAAGATTAAATTATTAGAATTAGAGAATAAAACCTTGCATAATAGAGTTGCATTATCAAATGAGAAACCAAGTACTTCACATGAGCATTTAAAGCCACATGTAGATAATTTGAAAAAAGAAAATGAAATGCTTAAGAAAAAGAACATTGAACTTAGTGATGTTGTGTTAAAATTCACAAATGGGCAAAAAATGTTGGATAACATGCTTAACTCTAAAAAATGTGTATTTGATAAATGAGGACTTAGGTATAAGTCTAATTTGAAGCAAAAGTATTATAAGAATTATTTTGTTAAAGCTACTTCCATAAGTGATCATAAGATTGTTTGTCATTATTGTAATCAAGATGGTCACATGAAATATAGATGTCTCATGAAAAGAAATGCATATTATGGTGTCAAATGTGTTGGGGTTCCAAAAGGAACCGTTACTAACGCTCAAGGACCCAAAAAAGTTTGGGTACCTAAGACATAAGATTTTCCTTGCAGGGCTTGAAGAAAAAGAAAAATAAATGGTACTTGGATAGAGGTTGTTCTAGGCATATGACCGGAAACTATGCATGGTTCTCAAGTTTCACCAAAATTGAAAATGGTGGAGATGTATCTTTTGGAGACAATTCAAAATGAAAAATTCTCGGAATTGGTAATGTTGGTAAAGTTTCCTCAACTCTAATTAAAAATGTGTGTTTGATTGGAATTTTGAAATACAATTTGATTAGCATTAGTCAATTGTGTGACAAGAGTTATAAAGTTGTTTTTTATAAATCAAGATGTGTTATTGAGAATGCATGTGATGGGAAAATTTTGTTTATTGGAAATAGATGTGGTAATGTTTACACAATTGATATAGAGTGTGCATCTACTCATGATAAATGTTTTTCAGCATTTCATGATGATTGGTGGTTATGGCATAGAAGACTAGGACATGCAAGCATGGATTTGATTTTAAAAATTTTAAAAAATGATTTAGTTAGAAGTCTTCCAAAAATCGGTTTTCAAAAAGCTAGAATTTGTGAAACTTGTCAATTTGGAAAACAAATCAAAACTTCTTTAAAAAATAAGAATTATGTCTCTACTTTAAAACCACTTCAATTACTTCACATAGATTTGTTTGGACCTTCTAGATATGCTAGTTTAAGTGGCAAATTTTATGCATTTGTGATTGTAGATGATTATTGTAGATACACATGGGTATTGTTCTTAGCTAATAAGGATGATGCCATTGATGTTTTTAGAAATTTCTGTAAAAAGGTTCAAAATGAAAAATATTATTCTATTACTTGTATTAGAAGTGATCATGGTGGAGAGTTTGAAAATCATGCATTTGAAAATTTTTGTAATGATTTTGGCATTGAGAATCAATTTTCATCACCTAGGACTCCACAACAAAATTGAGTTGTTGAGAGAAAAAATAGGTTTATTCAAGAAATGGCTAAGATTATGTTGAATGAAAATGCATTACCAAAATATTTTTGGGCCGAAGCCATCAACACCGCTTGTTTTGTTTTAAATCGGGTGTTGATTAGACTCCATCTCAATAAAACTCCCTATAAGCTTTTGAAAGATAAAAAACATAACATTGATTAGTTCAAAGTTTTTGGATGCAAATATTTTATTTTGAACACAAAAGATAATCTTGGTAAATTTGATCCAAAATCCGATGTTGACATTTTTCTTGGGTATTCAAATTCTAGTAAAGCTTATAGAGTTTATAATAAAAGAACCTTAGTTGTGGAAAAATCTATGCATGTTACTTTTGATGAGTCTAACCCATCCTCTATGGAGAAAGAAGTTGTTAATGATGATGCAGATAAAGAGTTACAAGAAGAATCATCAAAAGATAAACAAGAGAACACACCACAAGAAAATCAAGAAGATAGACAAGAAGAACAAACAAATATGGAGCAATAAAAAGGTATTTCTCAAATACTCCCCAAGGAGTAGAGGTATGTTTCCTCTCATCCTAAGGATTTAATTTTAGGTGATCCTTCAAGAGGTATTACAACTAGATTATCACTTAGAAACATATGTAAGCATGCTGTATTTATTTCTCAAATTGAACCAAAATCCTTTGCGGATGCAGAAAATGATGAGTCTTGAATTATGGCAATGTAAGAGGAGTTAAATCAATTTGAGAGAAATAAAGTGTGAGAATTGATTCTAAACCGGAACATCAATCCATTATAGGCACTAAATGGGTATTTAAAAATAAAATGGATGAATCCGGTGTGGTTGTAAGAAATAAAGTTAGATTAGTGGCTCAAGGATGCAACCAAGAAGAATGAATCGATTTTGATGAAACATTCACACCTGTAGCTAGATTAGAATTCATTAGGATGTTATTAGTATTTGCATGTCATAAAAATTTCATTTTAGTTCAAATGGATATCAAAAGTGCTTTCTTAAATGGCTATATTATGAAGGAATTTTATGTGAAACAACCACCTAGTTTCGAAAATGAAAAATTTCCAAATCATGTTTATAAGTTATCAAAAACATTGTATGGATTAAAACAAGCACCTAGAGCATGAGATGATATGCTTAAAAATTTATTGTTGGATAATGATTTTTCGATGGGAAAAGCGGATATTATTTTTTTTGTTAAGATTAAGAATTAAGATATACTTGTTGTTCAAATTTACATTGATGATATTATTTTTGGCTCTACTAATGAATCTTTTGTTAACATATATGTTTCCATAATGTTGATTTTGATGATAACAAACAAGATTAAGAATGATTAATCTTTTAAGCTCAAATTATTGAAAAATATATTTTAAATAAATCATTACTTTTACATTATAAATGTTTCATATTTAATGGAAAAATGATTTTATGAAATTGATTGTTTTTATTCTTTTAAATAAATCATTATTTTCACATTATATATGTTTCATATTTAATGGAAAAATGATTTTATGAAATTGGCTGTTTTTCAAAGTTTATGGTTTAATTGAAAGAATTTTGAAAACTTTGAAATAAACAAGTAGTGCTTGAAATTTTGGAGAAGGACTTATTTGAAAAGTGTCATAGTATTTTGGGCTATATCATAATTTCAGAAAGTTTTGGGATTAACAAAGCATTACTTACAAATTCTGAAATTGGACCAATTTGTAAAGTTTTATAACGTTTTGGGCCGTAATACAGTTTTATAACGTTTGAGGTGAAACTGTTATTTTACAAAATAGTTCACTGTAGCAGTCACTGTAGAAAACAACGATCCGACATTTGGTTAACGGCTCGCTGACTTCGAACAGAATTGAAGATCAGTCTTTGGACACTAACGACTCGCCGACATCTGGTTAACGGCTCGCCGACATCTAACAGAATTGATGTTTTGTCTCTGGACACTAACGGCGATCCAACATCAGTTAACGGCGATCTGACAATTCGAAAATCCAGCCCAACGGTCATATTGACCAGTCAAACGATGATCCGACATTCGTTAACGGCGATCCGACAGTGAGCAAAAAGTAAATAACGGCTAGTTTTCAGCTCCAACTATAAATAAGCTCAATCCAATTCAAACAAGAAGAATTCCAACGATCATCATTGAGCAAAATATTGAGAATACATCTTTCATTGAGCTTTAAATCCTTGTATTCATCTTGTTCATTCACACATTGAGCTTTCACTTGTGATCAAACACATTGTGTGAGAGAGATTCATTTGTAATCATTTTTGTAATATTTATCCTTGAGAGGTTGTAAGTGTTGGGATACACTTGGGATAAGAGATTGGGGATAATCTCTTATTGTAAAGATCCATTAACACCTTGGAAGTCAATTGTAAGCGTTTGAAGCCTTGAGAGGCTATCTTAGTGAAATCCTCAAGTCTAGTGTGCTTGGAGGCGTGGACGTAGGCGGGGATTGCCGAACCACGTAAAAATCCTTGAGTTTGCTTTCTCTTCCCTTACTCATTTATTATTGTGCTTTTATTGAATTTATTGTTTTCGAATTTGTTAAGGCATTAGATTGGATTTGTGTGGGGTTTGCCTAGGATAATTTTTAAAATCCCAATTCACCCCCCTCTTGGGTTGCCTAGTTAGTATTTCATCTTTGTGCAAAGAGTTTTCATTTTATATGAGTAAAGAATTTGAGATGAGCATGATGGGAGAATTGAAGCATTTCCTTGGACTTCAAATCAATCAAAATAATGAGCGGATTTTCATCAACCAAGTTAAATATGTCAAAGATTTGCTCAAAAGATTTGGCATTGATGACTTAAACACTAAGAATACTCCAATGAGCACAACAATCAAGCTTAATCAAAGATGAAAAAGGTAAAGAGGTTGATGACGTGGCATTAATTGATGAGGTGTCACGATCCTGTTGGACTAAAATTCTTATACACTATTGATTGGTGACGTGGTAGCATATCAGTAGACCAAAAATCTCGTGTACGGTACGTGCATTACACATGATTATTTTCAACCAAACCGCGTCACTGTTCAAGCCGGGTCAAACCGTGTTATTGTTCAAACTGCGTGGTCAAACCGGGTACTGTTGACTGATAACGTGACGCAATCCCGAGCGTCCAAACTGTTTTTAATCCGATAGCCATGATTTACTCAATGTATCTATAAAAAAGGGGGCTTCCCCCCTAATTTGATAGCTCTGAATCCATTTTTGAACTCTATTTTCTGTAATTCTCTCTTCATCTTGTATTTTCTACGTATTTTAATAAATTTTCATTTTGCCCCTAGTTTAATTATGAGTAGCTAATTTTCTTTCAAGTTTTGGTTAAAGGTGAAATCTCAACATGTGTCATGGGCTTTATTTGGTAAATTTATTTTCTTTTCCCCTCTAGTTTTTGTGGATGTTTTGACTTCTCGTCGACAAATAATAATGATCTTATCTAAATACTGCACTGGTTTCACCGACTCCCTAGTACAAGATTATTATTATTTGGCATGATAAGCCCTTAACACCATATTGATTAGAGTGTGGTTCATAAGGTGTGGATTCCCCCCTCATGATTTAATTGGCATTAATAAGGAATATTTAGCCCATTGTATATGTTGATACGGATCCAGATACCCAAATACGTCATTTCAATATATTTATTTTCAATTTATTCTCGCCATTTCAATTCCAATTTTAGGATAATTTAAATCACTTCCACCACAAATGCGAACACCCTCATATAAAATTAATTCTGCACGTAATTAAAATCCACCTTCTCGTGGGATCGACACTCGTCTCCATTAATATATTTTACAATAGATTCGTACACTTACGAGTTCAATAAAATTTATATAACAAGTTTTTGGCAACGTTACCGGAGAGGTAAGTAATTTTAATTCATAAAATTAATTTTTGTGAATAATTTCTTTTATTTATTTTCTTGTATTTTTTTATTATTTAAAAAAAGGAAAAAAAGTGAATATGCATTTAGAGGTTAATATTTCTTTTCTTTTTTTTTCTTCTTTAAAATTCTGTAATTTAATTTTCAAGTTAATTTTTTTTTTGTAATTTTTGTTTATCTTATTAGTTTAATTTTTAGTTAATTTATTTAACGTATGTTTTTTTGTGTATTTTTATAGTAAGGTTGTAATAGTGCGATAAGGTTAGTATCGTAATTTCTAGTTTTTCTTTATTTCTATTTGTTTTGTTCCCATTTATTTTTGTGTTCCTTGCATGCATGGTTGTAGGTCATTATTATTTAATCTTAAACCTATAGACCTTAAATTAGAAAAAATGCTACGCACACACAAACACATTAAAAATAAAATGGATTTGCAACTAGCACCACTAGAGAGGTCATTTAAGGATTATTTAAGTCCCTTAGCTAATTTGACCACATCATGCATAAGATATCCAAATATAGCTGTTAGGAGTTTTGAACTAAAACCTAGTGTGCTAAATTGTCTCCCAACATTCTATGGCCTAGAAAATAAGGATCCATATAATCATCTGAATGATTTTCATGATATTTGTCAAACTTTTAAATATAAGAATTTTTCAGACGATGATGTTAAATTTAGATTATTCCTATTTTCTTTAAAGGATAGAGCTCGTTCATGACTTAATACATTACCTGCTAATAACATTATATCATGGGAATAAATGGTAACAAAATTTCTGAATAAATATTTCCCAATGCATAAAACCAATGTTATTCGCAGGGAAATCTCAGAGTTTACCCAGAGAGAAGACGAGCAATTTTTCGAAACATGGGAGCGATTCAATGGGCTACTCTTCAAGTGTCCACATCATGAGTACGAGAAATTGCACCAATGCCAATACTTTTTGGAGAGATTATTGTCGAATGTGCAAGAATGACTAATGGCAATAAGTGGAGGAGAGCTAATGTTAAAAAGTGCATAAGAGATTTGAGAATTCTTCCAGCGACAAACGGATAATTCCCAACAACAGAGTCGATCACTCAAGAATACTAAAAGAATTAAAGGAGTGAATGAGGTTCACATTGGCAAGTCAACTTCGGGAATCAAAGAAGTCAAAGAGATGGTTGAAGGTCTCTCTCGACAAATAGTATCGTTAACGACTGCTAAATCAACAGAACCACATGACCATGACTCATACTCAGATCAAGCCAATACTATAGGTGTAATGAGAAAACCATCAAATTACAACCCATACTCCAACACATATAACCATGGATGGAGAGACTACCCCAATTTTTCATGGTCTCAAGGATTCCAACAGAATGGACTAGTCGCTCCAGCTCCACTAATGCAACAAATTCCTCAAGTTCCTCAAGCCTCTCAGCCACCATTTAGACCATACAATCAGAATCAGAACTACTCTTAACCCAGACCATGGGAGGATGCATTTTAGAATTTCAAGAATGTTACTCATTCTACCATTGAGCAACAAAATCGCACCATTGATGGACTACGAAATGAGTTGAGAGCAAGTTTCAACTCACAAACCCAATCAGTTTCAAGCCTCGAGAAGATGGTGGGACAACTTGCTTCTTCAGCTCAAACCTTGGTAATGACTGTTGAGAGAGGTAAATTTCCAAGTCAACCAGTGCCTAATCCTAAAGGAGTACATGAAGCAAGTATCAGTTCACCACAGCAGCATGGAGAAGTCAAAGCAGTCGTGACCTTGCGAAAAGGAAAAGAAGTCGACAACAAAGTGGAGATGCCAATGACAAAAGAAAATCAAATTGTACCTGTGAATGTTGAGGACTTATCATCGGAGGAGAAAGAAGAAACTAACCCATGAGAATATGTTCCCAAAGCTCCATTTCCTCATAGGTTAGCTAAAGGAAAGAAGGGAAAATCCACAGGTAAAATTCTTGAAATCTTCAAACAGGTAAGTGTTAACATCCCTTTATTTAATGCTATTAAACATGTTCCATCTTAAACCAAGTTTCTTAAAGACCTTTGTACTAAAAAGAGAAACATTTATGTTCAAAAGAAAACATTTTTAACAGAAATTTGTTGCCTTATTCAGTATTTGTGAAACTTGGATTGAAAGAATTACACCCAACTCCAGTGCTGTTACAACTTGCAGATCAGTCCACGAAAATACCTCGTGGTATTGTGGAAGACGTGCTTATCCAGGTAGACAAGTTTTATTTTCCTGTTGATTTCATTGTAATTGACACTTAACCAATATAGGATTCAAGAAAGCACATCCCTATTATCCTAGGCCGACCTTTCTTAGCAACTATTGATGCTCACATTCAATGCAGGACCAGAAATATGCAGTTTTTCTTCTGCAACATGACTATGGAGCTGAACATCTTAAATATTGCCAAACAACCTCATAATGCAGATGATAAAATTATTGATGTGGATTTAATTGAAGCATTAGTTGATGATACTTTTGTCTCAAACCTTAGTGATGATCCTTTACAAATATGTTTAACTCACTTTGGTTTTGATTTTGATATTGACAGATCAGTCGATGAGGTCAACACCTTACTTGACTCAGCACTATCCATGGACACTAATAAATTGAAGTCAAGAGTTGAACAACTAGCACCATCAGAAAAGAAACTCATCGCATTATCAGAATCACCACCGAAACTCGAGTTCAAACCATTGGCCAATACTCTGGAATATGCATTTTTGGGAAAAAAAAGTAATCTATCAGTAATCATCTCATCATCCCTCAATGATGTACAAAAAGGTAAGTTGTTGAATGTTTTAAAAGAGCACAAAATGGCATTATGATGGACCTTAGTAGACATAAAAGGTATAAACCCAGTAAATTACATGCATTACATTCACCTTGATGAAAATGCTAAACCTACTAGGGAAATGCAATATCGGTTAAATCCTAACATGAAAGAAGTTGTTAGAACTGAAATCTTTAAGCTATTAGATGCAGGTATCATTTACCCCATTTATGATAGTTCATGGTCAGTCTTGTACAAGTTGTCTCCAAAAAGTCAGGAGTCACAGTAGTTACGAATGCTGATAATGAATTGATACCCACTAGAGTAACTACATGATGACGTGTATGCATTGATTATAGAAAGTTGAATTCTGTCACACGTAAAGACCATTTTCCTTTACCATTTATCTCATTGGTTGTAAAATAATTATATCCATAGATCATGCTGTTCTTAAATATCTTCTCACAAAGAAAAATGTAAAAGCTAGACTAATTCGTTGGGTGTTACTTTTGTAGGAATTTGACTTAGAATTCAAAGATAAGAAAGGCTTAGAAAATGTTGTGGCAGACCATCTCTCTCGCCTCTATTTTGATACAATTATAGAACCATTACCATTGAATGAGTTATTTCCAAATGAACAATTAATGGTTGTGGAAGTATTACCGTGATATGCTGATATAGTTAATTATCTTGTTAAAGGTAAACTTCCAGAGCATTGGATCAAGCAAGACAAGACTAAATTCTTTGCAGAAATAAAGAATTTCTTTTGGGATAACCTGTATTTGTTCAAGTATTGTGCAGATCAAATTAGTAGACGATGTGTCCCAGAAAATGAAATTCAGAATATTATTTCATTCTGCCATGAACGAGCTTGTGGAGGCCATTTCAGTGCTAAGAAAACAATAACTAAAATTTTACAATGCGGTTTCTATTAGCCAACTATATTTTAAGACGCTTACACTTTTTGTTCTTCATGTGATAGGTGTCAACGAATGAGGAGCATTACACGAAGGAATATGATGCAACTAAATTCAATTTTTGTGGTTGAGATTTTTGACGTATGAGGTATCGACTTCATGAGACTCTTTCCCCTTTCTTTTGACCATCAATACATATTGGTTGCTGTTGACTACGTATCGAAATGGGTAGAAGCAATTCCATGCAGAACCAATGATCACAAGGTGATGATAAGATTTTTGAAAAGTAACATTGTTTCGCGCTTTGGATTTCCTCGAGCGATAATCAGTGATGGTGGTGCACACTTTTGTAACAAAGTATTCAAAGATCTTTTGACAAAGTATTCCATCACTCACAAAGTGGCGACCCCATATCATCCGCAAACTAGTGGCCAAGTTGAGAACTCTAATCGAGAAATAAAGCAAATATTAGAAAAAACGGTGAGGTCAGACAAAAAAGATTGGTCATTAAGATTTGATGATGCATTATGGGCATATAGAACGGCTTTTAAGACCCCAATTGGGATGTCACCCTACAAGCTAGTGTATGGAAAAGCTTGCCACCTACCTGTGGAACTTGAGCATCGTGCATATTGGGCCATTAAGAAATTCATCTTTGACAGGTAGCAAACCAGTTCAGAAAGAAGATTACAACTGGCAGAACTTGAGGAAATTCGTAATGATGCATACGAAAATACCAAAACTTACAAGCAGTGAATGAAAGTCTTTCATGACAAGTAAATTATGAGAAAATCGTTCACTCCAGGTCAAAAAGTGCTTTTATTCAATTCTCGCTTACCCATTTTCCCAGGTAAGTTACCCTCTCGATGGTTTGGTCCCTTTATTATTCATACTGTTTTTTCATATGAGACAATTGAAATTAAGGACCCAAAGAACGATGTCACATTTAAAGTTAATGGTCAAAGATTAACGCCATATCTAGATTACCAACCACATGGAGAGGACATCGAAATAAATTTGAGTGACCCACTAGATTTGAATTGATTTTTTTCTTTTTTTTCGGTGATTTGATTTTTTTTCCTTTTTATTATTCTTTTGCTAATTGAAATTATTTTTGTATAAGTGCGTTTGTTTAACCATTAAGTTTCTCTTATCAGTGTTAATCATGAGTGTCATATCTAAACAGTTCCTCCTAAGCATTCTTAAACCACTTCAACGTGTAAAATCTCATCTCAAAAGGCAGATTCGATTTTGTAAGACACATCGTATTTGGGCTCTGCAACCACCATAGTTAGTATCCTATGTTGAGGATTTAGAAAGTAGGGGTGGGCAAAGTCGGTTTGGATCAGTTTGAGACATATTCTCAAACCGATCCAAACTTATTGGTTTGAAATATTTTCAAACCGATATCAACTTAAAAATTTTTCAAACCGAACCGATCCAAACCGACTGGATCGGTTTGGATCCTCGGTTTGAGTTTATTAGCTAAAAGCTGATTTTTTTTTATTATTTTATCTAAATTATTTGTTATTTTTTTGTGTCCATAATCTAAATTGATACCTCTTTTATATTATTCATATCTACTTTGACATCTACATAACAATTCAAAGATACATCCATACAAGTTTACAGCATAATACATCCTAATAAAGAAGTTCTTAACATATTCATTCAAAATAAAATCACAAAATTAAAATAAACTTGAACAACATTTGACAATTAAAATATTGTGCATCTTGTCCGTCAAAACTTATGGCCTAATTAGTTTTGATTTGTCAAAATCTGCATAAAATAATAAATATAATTAGTTAGATTGCTTAACTTAAAATATAATATAATTATATAATATTTTTGGATTGGATCGGTTTGAATCGGTTTGAAATCCTTCCAAACCGAAATCCAAACCGAGTGATGTCGGTTTACAATCCAATAAACCGAAACCAGTTTTTTTACTAATGAAACCGATCTAAACCGATCCAAATGATCGGTTTGGATCAGTTCGGTTAAAATATGCCCACCCCTATTAGAAAGCCAACTTAGAGACATTAAGAGAGGTGTTTACAACATCCAGTTGGAGCTTGAGGTAAATTTAATAAGATGACGATTTTAATTTTCTTTGTGTGTTTTAATTTATTTTTCTGTTTGTGTGTTTTAGTTTGTTACCCCGATGAAGTGGTGGATAACAGTACTCCGTGACAATCAAATTGGTTACTTCAGTTTTCCCATAATAACTGATATTTTGAGGCGAAAGTATGGACAAAAACGAGATTTTAGCGAAACTTCACAAGCGATTCCCTTCACTTCCTCAAAATGTCCTCCTTACAATCTATAAAGGTCAGTCCGAATGCATGCGATTACTCATGAGGAATAGCATACCTGCTGACATTCGTTGGTTAATCGAGGCGAAAGTACGATTGGCAGGTGAGTTACCTCCAAAATTTATTGCATACATGCCTGGTTGTGGTAAAGGAAATTATGCAAGAAAACGACAAGCTCGAAAAATTTTTGTTGCTTGTCATAAGTGTGCCAGAATAAGTTGCGATAAAAAACCATGTTATTTAGGAATGGTGTTTAATAACAGGGAAGATAAGATTCAATTGATTAGGGATTGCTTAAATAAGGAGTCAATGGATGATATCCTTGTCTCTTGAAACGCATCCTAATGGATATGTGCAAGGAGTAATTCTCTAGTTATGGCCATTATTGCAGAAAGAGCATGCACAATATGTTAGCCTAAAGGGCTATACATAATGTAATTTTGATGATAACAAACATATGTATTGAGTGATTTAATAAATATTGTATTTCACATTTTCACTAGTTTTTGAAGAATAATATTTATGTAAGTGAATCAAGACTCAAGACACTCAACGGACAACTGCGAAATCAAGAATAAAGTTTAGAGCTCAACAGACAATTTATTGCGACAAATTCTTGTAAAGCCGGTATGATTTAATTAATACTTGATTTAGCATTTGAGAAGCTCAATAGATTAATTTAATTAAATACTTTTCATAAAGTAAAATGTTTTATTTTTATAAAGTAAAGTATTTTGTGGATTTAAGTAATTTGGACTTCAATGCAAAAATTTGTAATCTTTGAGTTTATTAAATATTATTTTGAAATTCAAATTTGGACTTATTTATAAAGGTTTGAAACGTTTTGGGTCATACAATAATTTATGAAACTTTGAGGACCCCAATGTAATCTAGACACTTGAAATCCAAAGTTGGACAGACAGGGAGCGGCGAACTGCTCGAGCGCTAGCGGCTAGCCGCTTGAGGAAAATCTCATATTTTCAATTTTTTGGACTAAAGTGAAAGGTTTTGAGAACTTTGAAAAATATGGGTATTATGGTAAATTTAAAAAGGACCTCTTTGAAAAGTAATAATATATTTGGGGCCATATCATAATTTCAAAATTTTTGGAAAGATAATCATTTTCTGAAATTAGACCTATTTGAAAAGTTTTCAGACGTTTTGGGTCATAGTATAATTATAAAAAGTTTTGGGTCAAAGTGTAATTTTAGTGAACAATGTTACTGTAGCAAATTAAAAAATAATGGTAATATTACTGTTCCTGAGCGGCTAGCTGGTTAATCAAGCGGCTAACCACTTGAGGACGGATTTTTGGCTATAACGGCTAGTTTTTGGGCTTTCACTATAAAAACTCAACTCAAACTTCTTTCTAAGGACTAATGCACGAAAATATAAGATCATACAACATATATTGAGCTTCCAAAATGTAAATCATCATTGATTGAATCATTGTTGAGCTATTAGTTGCATATCCACTCTTAAAGAGAGTTTTTGTTGTAATTTTCGTTTCTCATCAATTTGTGAGTGTACAAGTGTGGGAAACACTTGGGGTGAAGAGATTGGAGATATAATCTCTTGTTGTAAAGGTTCATTGACACCTTGGAAGTCAATTGTAAACATTTGAAGCCTTGGGAGGCTTGGATAGTGAAATCCTCAAGCGAGTGAGCTTGGAGGTGTGGACGTAGGCGGGGATAGCCGAACCACGTAAAAATCCTTGTATTTGTTTTCTCTTCCCTTACTCTTTTAATATTGCACTTGATTGAATTTATTATTATTTTTTATTTGATTAAGGCGATAGATTAAATTGTTGTGCGAATTGTATTGCATAATTTTTAAAAACCCAATTCACCCCCCTCTTGGGTTGCATAACTTGCATTTCATTTGGTATCAGAGCAAGGTGCTCTTGTATAGATTTAACCGTCTAGAGTTAAAGATTCATGGCAACTTATAATGACTCAACCTTTAGGGAAGGACAATCCACAATTAGACCACCGTTCTTTGACTGTAATGACTACCCATATTGGAAAACTAGGATGAGAATTTATTTACAAGCTTTAGATTATGAAATTTGGGAAATTGTTTGTGATGGTCCATTTATGCCTTTGACTAGAAACGAAGTCGGGGAAGATATTCCAAAACCTTCACGGGAATGGAATGAATTGGAAAAGAGAAAAGCTTCTCTAAATTCCAAAGCCATGAATGCCTTGTTTTGTGCACTTGATAGAGTGTCTAGTTGTGAAAGTGCTAATGAAATTTGGCACAAACTTGAAGTTGTTTATGAAGGTACGAATCAAGTGAAAGAGTCTAAAATTAGTAGGTACACTCGACAATATGAATTATTTCAAATGGAACAAAATGAGAGTGTGTATTCTATGTATACTAGATTTACGGACATAGTGAACAGTTTAGGAGCCCTAGGAAAGACATTTTCAAATAGCGAGAAAGTTAAGAAAATCATTAGGTCGCTACCTAAGGAATGGAAACCCAAAAGAACTGCTATTGAGGAAGCCAAAGATTTAAATGTATTAACTATTGATGATTTAATTGGTTCTCTTATTTCTTATAAGGAAGACTTGGCAGCCGAAAGAGGCAATGAGGAGAAGAAGAAAAGCATTGCTCTCAAAGCCTTGAAATATGAAAGTGATGAGGAAAGCGAGCTAGATGAGGAGAAGATGGATATGCTGGCTAGGAGGCTTAGAAAACTTTTTAAGAAATCCGGTGAGTGAAGAAAATTTAGAGACCTCAAGAACTGAAAGGAGAAGAAGGAAGTAATCAAATGCTATGAGTGCAAGAAGCCTGGTCATATAAGAACGAAATGCCCTCTTCTCAACAAGCTCAAGAAGAGAGCAATGGTAGCCACATGGGATGATAGCGATGAGGAAACAAGTGATGATGAAGAGTATCAAGAAATGACAAATCTAGCTCTCATGGCAATTGGAGATGAATCGGATGATGAACTTAATGAGGTAAATGATCTTTCTACTTATGATGAATTATATGATGCTTTTAAAGAATTGCATGATAATTGGATAAAAATTGGTAAAAAGAATGCATGTCTTAAAAAGAAAATGGTAAAGCTCACAAATGAGAATGAATCTCTAAGTGCAAAGATTACATGCCTAGAATTAGAGAATAAAACATTGCATGATAGAGTTGCATTATCAAATGAGAAACTTAGCACTTCACATGAGCATCTAGAATCATATGTAGATGACTTGAAAAATGAAAATGATGCTTTACAAAAATGCAATGATTCATTAAATGAAAAGATTAAAGAACTAGAGTTAGATAATAAAATGTTGCATGATAGAATTGCATCATTTAAAGGTAAACAAAGTATTTCATATGAGCATGAAAAATCACCTGTTAATGAGTTGATGAAAGAAAATGAAGTGCTTAAAAAAAAGAGTAATGAGCTCAATGAAATTGTGTTAAAATTCACAAATGGTCAAAAGAACTTAGAAAAATTGCTAAGCACTAAAAAATGTGTGTTTGATAAAAGAGGACTTAGGTATAAGCCTTATTTGAAACAAAAATATTATAAAAATTATTTTGTTAAGGCTACCTCCACAAGTGATCAAATTGTATGTCATTATTGCAATCAAAATGGTCACATGAAAAATAGATGTCCAGTTAAAAGAAATGCATATTATGGAGCAAAATGTATTTGGGTTCCAAAAGGAACCATTACTAACACTCAAGGACCCAAGAATGTTTGGGTACCAAAGTATACAACTTGAATAATTTTTTGTAGGTACCACAAATAAGGAAGGATGGAGAGTTCCTTGATGAAGCTTGTGAGGATGATCATGGTCTAGGCAAAAATAACGAGGCAAGATAGTGTAATTGTTTTGGTAACAATTATTGCCTTATTGATTATAAGTGATGGTCTTTTAATCTTAGTAAGTATTTAATAATTCATTTGGTATCATAATAATAAAGTGCATTAACATGAAGTGGATAAATCTATTTTGTCTATTCATTATGTTGAGTGAATCATGATAAATGAATTTGCGAAAGTATGCTTGTATGTTTACATGATTGAATTATCATTGTGTTTAACATTGAGTGCTTTATTATGATGCATGGATAAATATATATGATGGTAGCATGTCAACTCATCATGATGAATTTGTTTGATTTTTAATGATTATGTAATGCCTAAGCATGAGGAATGAGTGACATGCTTATTAATCTTTGAGTGCATATATGTTTCATGATTGAGTAAAATATATACATGATGGTTTTGTTTGATGTTAATGTTTATGAAGTGTTTAAGCATGATAGATAAGTGGTGTGCTTGATTTATTAACTTTCGAATGCTTATATGTTTAATTATTGCGAAGAACAATTTTTAAAAATTCGGCATGAACTTACGATGATGAAATTTTTGCATTAACATCTCTATTTATGTTATTGAATCTATTAAAATTGTTTGGAAAACAAAGGAGTCGTTGAAAATCACAAGTCTGCATAAGCTGTAATGAATTGGTCATAACTTCTTGTAGAGAACTCCAAATTAAGCTCTGTAAATTTTATTGGGAAGCTAACTCAATTATCTTTCCAACGGTATATAGCTTGCATGTTACTTATTGCTCAATCAATACAGTTTTTATTTCGAAGTTGACCTTTCTGCATTTTCTTAATTTTGAATGCTTATATGCTTCATGATTGTATGCTTGTTGGATGGATTATTTGTTTGAATTAATTATCTTTTGGATGTTTAAAATCATGAATCATGCATTAAATTGGCTCTTGAGATGTTTCGGGATCACAAAATATTCACGGAATTGATCGAAACAAGCCGGAAAGCAAGTAGAGTGCAGGTAGACAGCAACCAGGCGGCTAGCCGCTTGGAAAACTGTCCCAAACCCGAGAGCAAGCGGCTAGCCGCTTGGTCACGGGTTGAGCAATTTTTTTTTTGCTCATTCTCCTTCCTTCGTTATTTTTCTGCACTTGTTCTTCCTCTCTCTCAAAACCGTGAGCCACCCTCTTCCATTTCCAATCAATTCCTCTTCATTTCTCAACCATTTTTATGCCAAGATCAATCTCTTAAACCATTATCCATGCATTTCATTTTCATTAAACACTTCTCTATCATCATTTCTTCACTTGTTTTTCATCATTTCATTATCATCTCTCACGCGTGAACAGTACCTCACCATTTCTCTCTCAAAATTCTTCATCTTTCACTCATTTTCTTGTTAAAATCAATCGTCCAAATCATTATTCATCCATTACTCCTTCAATTTTCGTTCTCAAAACTTCATTTCATCAACTCTCCACATAAAACTCAAAATCAAAAACCTAACTACCCGTTTCTCTCTCTACATTGTCAAGCTTCCTTTAGCCAAATTTTGATCCAATCTACATCATATATTAGCTTCATTCATCGCTAGGATCGATTTTCTTGGCTCAAACAAATCCATTTCACTCAATTTTTGTAAACCCGAAATTGAATTTTTAAGCTTGTTTTTGTTCCAACAATGGTGGATGGTGATAAATCCATGAGCAAACAAGTTGCCAAGAGATGTAAGGAAAATTATGGAGATAATACGGAGTTCATATCAACCCACTTTCAGCATCCACCTCTTCGGAAACGATTTTACGACAATTTTATGTCGAGGTCGATTATCGCTCCTTATTTTGTTAACATTCGTAATTTGAAGAATTTAGAAATTTGTGACAAATCTCTTAGTTATTTTTTCATTGCTATGGGCTAGAAAAATGTTTTAATTATTAAGGAGCAATTCTATGAAAATTTTGTGTCGCTTGAAGAATCGATGGAGTTGTTGGTTTGTTATAATTGTTTAAGCTTATATGAAAGTGTTTTTAACTACATTGTGTATTTGAGGATTTGTTCATTTTTAAGGGGAGACTTTGCTGAAATTTTTACTCGCCCACAATTGGTAATATCTTCCTTGAATAATTTTTTATGGTCTTGCTTCAAATTACATGTTTTTTTTTAAGGAGGTAATAAATATGATAAGTTTTTTTTTTTTGATATTTTGGTTAAATTTTTTTTTCATGTATTTTGAATATGAAGGCTGTATTTTGAAAACATATGCATATAATATGTATTTTGATCTTAACGTAGTTGTTTTTGAAATATTAAGGGGGAGCTTTCAAATTATCATAAATCAAATATTCAGGGGGAGTTTTTGATTTATATGTTTAATTATGTATGCCTTGTATTAAGGGGGAGTTTAAATGTCAAAATACATGAGATGTTTGTCATCATAAAAAAGTGGGAGATTGTTAACCTAAAGGGCTATACATAATGTAATTTTGATGATAACAAACATATGTATTGAGTGATTTAATAAATATTGTATTTCACATTTTCACTAGTTTTTGAAGAATAATATTTATGTAAGTGAATCAAGTGAAATCAAGACTCAAGACACTCAACGGACAACGGCGAAATCAAGAATAAAGTTTAGAGCTCAACGGACAATTTATTGCGACAAATTCTTGTAAAACCGGTATGATTTAATTAATACTTGATTTAGCATTTGAGAAACTCAATAAATTAATTTAATTAAATACTTTTCATAAAGTAAAATGTTTTATTTTTATAAAGTAAAGTATTTTGTGGATTTAAGTAATTTGGACTTCAATGCAAAAATTTGTAATCTTTGAGTTTATTAAATATTATTTTGAAATTCAAATTTGGACTTATTTATAAAGGTTTGAAACGTTTTGGGTCATACAATAATTTATGAAACTTTGAGGACCCCAATGTAATCTAGACACTTGAAATCCAAAGTTGGACAGAGAGGAAGCGGCGAACTGCCCGAGTGCTAGAGGCTAGCCGCTTGAGGAAAATCTCATATTTTCAATTTTTTGGACTAAAGTGAAAGGTTTTGAGAACTTTGAAAAATATGGTATTATGCTAAATTTAAAAAGGACCTCTTTGAAAAGTAATAATATATTTGGGGCCATATCATAATTTCAGAAAGTTTTGAAAGATAATCATTTTCTGAAATTGGACCTATTTGAAAAGTTTTCAGACGTTTTGGGCCATAGTATAATTATAGAAAGTTTTGGGTCAAAGTGTAATTTTAGTGAACAGTGTTACTGTAGTAAAATTCAAAAATAACGTTAATATTACTGTTCCTGAGCGGCTAGCTGGTTAATCAAGCGGCTAACTGCTTGAGGACGAGTTTTTGGCTATAACAGCTAGTTTTTGGGCTTTCACTATAAAAACTCAACTCAAACTTCTTTTTAAGGACTAATGCACGAAAATATAAGATCATACAACATATATTGAGCTTCTAAAATGCAAATCATCATTGATTGTATTATTGTTGAGCTATTAGTTGTATATCCACTCTTAAAGAGAGTTTTTGTTGTAATTTTCGTTTCTCATCAATTTGTGAGTGTACAAGTGTGAGTAACACTTGGGGTGAAGAGATTGGAGATATAATCTCTTGTTGTAAAGGTTCATTGACACCTTAGAAGTCAATTGTAAACATTTGAAGCCTTGGGAGGCTTGGATAGTGAAATCCTCAAGCGGGTGAGCTTGGAGGTGTGGACGTAGGCGGTGATAGCCGAACCACGTAAAAATGCTTGTGTTTGTTTTCTCTTCCCTTACTCTTTTAATATTGCACTTGATTGAATTTATTATTATTTTTTATTTGATTAAGGCGATAGATTAAATTGTTGTGCGAATTGTATTGCATAATTTTTAAAAACCCAATTCACCCCCCTCTTGGGTTGCATAACTTGCATTTCACAATATAGTCTCGGGAATCTGACTATAAACGACCTTGTTTGCCAGTTTATAAGAAAACTGAATGGGAAGCCTATCCTCGACCCATAACGGGCGTTTAAGCCGTTTCTGAACGTAAAATTAGAGGAAGATGTGAGCCACAATCGCAACTACTTGTAAATATCATTTTACTTCACTATTATCTTATTTCACTGTTGTTTTATCATTTGCATTATTGTCTTTAATAATTTTATTTTATCATTATTTCTTTTTCTTTTTACTATTTTCTTTTTGACTCGCGAGCCATGTGATTACACGTTATTTGACACTAACATGCTACCTCATACACAGCTGTGACCCACTGTCATCAAGATTTTTAAATATGACTTTTTGTTAAATACTCACAAATTATTTTTTAAAAGTATCCCAATGGCAGCTACTCCCAATAGACAATTCGAGAACATTTGTGTGCTTTCTGGATTTAACTATGACAAACATAAAGAGTTCGTTGAGGCAGCCATAGATCTTGGTCGAATCATAGCAGAAAAAAAATTACACTTGGTGTATGGTGGAGGTAACCGAGGGTTATCGAAATTGGTCTCAAAAGCTGCTTTTGTCAGAGAAAGTCAAGTGTTAGGCATCATCCCAAGAGCTCTAAAACCTTTGGGCAGTTTGTCTTACTCACCGACTGGAGAAGAGTTAGTCGTCTCAGGTATGCAAGAAAGAATAACTGAAATGCTTAATCATACTGATGTTTTTATTTTCCTTCTAGGAGATCTTGCAATACTAAAGACACTGATCACACTAGTATCTTGGGCTCATCTGCACATTCACCAGAAACCCATCGGTTTGTTAAATGTCAATAACTTTTATGATGACTTCATCTCATTTCTTAACCATGCAATAAAAAATTATTTCATTCATTCTGATGCGAAAAATTTTTTTATTTGTGCTCACACTGCTAATGAGTTACTTGATCTGTTACAAGCTTATAGACCAGAGTCAGACCCCTGAACCTTTGTGTTGGAGCATCCAAATAATGATGGTAACAGTAGTCGCAGTAAGAAGTACAAATTAGATTTAACTCTTCGCTTGTAAATATTTTCTTATGTGTTGCACCACCCAGGTGATGTCTTCTAAACTCTACTTTTTTCCTTTAAAATATTGAGGACAATGTTTTGTTCTGGTTGGAGGGAGGGAATAGTCGACAATTGTGGAATCTTGGTTAAGTTTTTACTGATTTTTTGTTGTAGAAACTAACTGTTGCTAACTTTTTGTGTTGAAAATGGCTGAATATGGAGTGTAGTGACTCTAGAAACGCATCTTCAGCGTTTGAAAAAAAATTAAATTAAAAAACACAAAAAAAGAATTCAGACGTTTTTTTCTTTATTAAGCTTTGATATTCATTTTGCTTCTTCTTTTTAATTTCTCCTCTATAAATATACATTTTCAAATTTTTGAGTCGAAAATGGTTGAATATAGAGTGTAGTGCCTCTAAAAACGCATCTTCTTAGTAAAAAAAAATTATTTTCTTTTTCTATCATTTTAAGTGTAACTTTTCTAATTAGTATTTCTGCATCATTTTCACATTTCTGCATGCATATTTTCCTTTTATGTTTAGAATAGGTTGGGGGATAGAATGTTGTTTAAAAAAAATTTGTGTGATTTGTTTTAATATTGAATGACATAATTAATTTCAAAATTTAGTATTTGTATTATCTTTGGTCTTAAGTGATATTACGCTATTTTTGCTACTCTACATGTTGATGTCGGAGACAAATATGAGTTGCTTGAAGGAATGAACATGTTATAATAAGTACCAAGTGAGTTTTTGAGCGTATCATTTTTCTTGGAGAGTAACCATTTTGCCCATTCTTCATACAGCTTAGCAGTTTATTATTGTATACATGATCTCTAGATTTCTTTTGAGTAAATTCTTAAAAAAAATTGTTGTAAAATTAAAAAAAATGTATATTATCCTTCATCATATGCTGAGCACTCCATGTTTAGTCAAAAGATCCCTTCCTTATACTAGTATTATTACCCGCATTCTCAAGTATTTTCAAGTACCTATAACTGAGCCAACCTTTTTGAATTCGAAGGAATTAGGAGATGAAGCAATAGCAAATTTGGGGTTTATATAGGTGGAAAATAGATGGTATAAAGATCAAAGAAACAAAAAGTTACTGAAATTGCTCCTACAGATCATTGTTTCTTAACGATGTCCTTCCACCACACTTGCTCCCTGATCTCAGTGCTCCACATCGCTCACATCCTCTACCTTCCGAGGGCCCTTCCCACTTTACTTCAGATGTCTTTGAGGATCTGATGCAACAGCTATTGACTAAAGTGGATTTTCTTTCTGAGCAGCAAAACAAACTTCAATCCCAGCTTAAGGTCTTTCAAATTCAGTCTATTTCGGAGAAACAATGACTATTTGCGCAACAACAACAATTAATTGATCAACAACATCTCTTTTTTGCTCAACAGCAACAACTTCTTGATAGCCACCAACAACTTTTTGCCGCTCTTGGATTTCCACCACCATCCTCTTCATCACATACATCATCTCCTTAGAACTCTATTTTATTTTTAATCATTTGTCACTTTGCACTACGTCTCTACATGCATTATTGTTTAAATTTGAGGATGATTGTTATTTGATATTTGGATATGTTATGTTTGGTGATTGATGTTTTCTGAAATCTTGGATTATTATAATATCTTAGTTAATTGCATGCTTAATTTGCATATGTTTCTTGATTAATCATTGAACTGTTCATTTTGGTATAAGCATGGATTTATGGTAATTTTGATGATGAAGGGGGAGAAGTCATGTATTTTTTAATTAAGAGACAAGTAATACATATTTTGATCTTGAAGTATTTGTGCATAATTTTGAAATATTAAGGGGGAGTACAAATTGTTATAGATCATATATTCAGGGGGAGTTTTTGTTTTGAATTTGATTTATATGTTGAATTGTATATGCCATGTATTAAGGGGGAGTATAAATGTCAAAATAGATGAGATGTTTGTCATCATAAAAAAAAAAAGAGATTGTTAGCCTAAAGGGCTACACATAATGTAATTTTGATGATAACAAACAAGTGTATTAAGTGATTTAATAAATATTGTATTTCACATTTTCACTAGTTTTTGAAGGGTAATATTCATGCAAGTGAATTAAGTTCAAGACACTCAACAAACAATGGCGAAATCAAGAATAAAATTTAGAGCTCAACAGACAAATTATTGCGATACATTCTTGTAAAGCCGGTATGATTTAATTGATGCATGATTTAGCATTTGAGAAGTTTAAGAGATTTATTTAAATAATTACTTTTCATAAACTATACGGTTTTATTTTTATATGGTAGAGTATTTTGTAGATTTGAGTAATTTGGACTTAAATGAAAAGTTTTGCAATCTTTGATTTTAACAAGTATTATTTTGAATTTCAGAGTTGGACCTTTTTGCAAACATTTGAAATGTTTTGGGCCATACAATAATTTATGAATATTTTAGACTAAAATGAAAAGTTTTGAGAACCTTGAAAAATATGTGTATTATGTAGAAATTTTAAAAAGGACCTCTTTGAAAAATAATAATATATTTGGGGTCATATCATAATTTTAAAAAGTTTTGAAATGACAATCATTATTTAGAAATTCTGAAATTTGACATATTTATAAAATTTTATAACATTTAGGTCATAGTATAATTATAGAAAGTTTTGGGCCAAAATATAATTTTAGTGAACAATGTGACTGTAGCAAAATTAAAAAATAACGGTAATATCACTGTTCTGAGCGGCTAACCGCTTGGTTGCGGGAATTTGTCTATAACAGCTAGTTTTCGGGCTTTAATTATAAAAACTCAACTCCAACTTCATTTTAAGGACTAATTCAATCATAAACAAGATTATATAACATATATTGAACTTCAAATCGCAAATCATTTTAGATTGAATCATTATTGTGCTATTATTTGCATATCCACTCTTAAAGAGAGTTTTTATTGTAATTTTCATTTCTTATCAAATTGTAAGTGTACAAGTGTGAGAAACACTTGGGGTGAAGAGTTTGGGGAGATAATTTCTTGATTGTAAAGGTTCATTGATACCTTGGAAGTCAATTGTAAGAACTTAAAGCATTGGGAGGATTGAATAGTGAAATCATCGATCTTGGTTGGCTTGGAGACGTGGACATAGGTAGGGATTTCCGAACCACCTAAAAATTGGTATGTTTGGTTTTCTCTTCCTTTACTCTTTTATTATTATGCTTGTTTGAATTTATTGTTTTCTTTTCCATTAAGGCGTTAGATTGATTTGTTGTGCGAATTGTATTGCACTAATTTTAAAATTCCAATTCACCCCATCTTGGGTTGCATAATTTGCATTTCATTTTCGGTACATATCAATGCCTCAATCATAAAAGGGGTCAAAGAACTCCGATATTCGTCAATGACGCGATACCTAGTTCTAAAGGCAGATTCAGATGCCACTATGGAAACAAGAACAATGAGGACATCCTTTTCAATTTTCTTTAATATCAGATACTTCGATCCATTAACCTTCTACCAAATCAAAACATTGAGCTTAAGATTGCTCAGATCCTCAATTAGGTCACTTAAATATCGTTCCACCTCAGATACTACTCTATTGCCCTCATTCTAAACGAACACTTTCTGAGCATACCCAAGGAAAGGGCGAGAAACTCGAAAAATGTCATCACCATCACTACCAGGAACCTCTGCTAAACCAACCCAAATTTTAAAATAAAGAGAATAAATTGTACCACCATAGCTGCCGCTAGGAACACTCTCAGTACACATTGATGGTGTGGAACCAGAGCATATTGCACTATTGTTGTGTAAATTTTATTGAACTCGCAAGTGCATGAATTTATTGTAGAATAGATTAATGGTTACGAGTGTCGGTCCCACGAGGAGGTGGATTTTAATTGTGCGTAAAATTAATTTTGTAAATGGGTGGTTGGATTTATGGTGAAATTGATTTGAAATATTCTAAAACTTAAATTAAAATGACGAGAATAAATTGAAGATAAATCTATTGAAATGAAGTACTTGGGTATTTGGATCCGTATCAACATACACCATGCACTAAATATACTTTATTAATGTCAATTAAATCATGAGGGGGAATCCACACCTCATGAACCACAATCTAATCAATATGGTGCTAAGGGTTTATCGTGCCAAATAATAATAACCTTGTACTAGAGAGCCGGTGAAACCAAGGCGGTATCTAGACAAGATTATTATTATTTGTTGACGGGAAGTCAAAACATCCATAAAAACTAGAGGGGAAGAGAAAATAAATTTACCAAATAAAGCCCATGACACATGTTGAGACTTCACCTTCAACCCAAGGTTGAAAGAAAATTAGCTACTCATAATTGAACTAGGGGTAAAATGAGAATTTAATAAAATACGTAAAAAATAGAAGATGAAGAAGGAATTACAGAAAATGGAGTCCAAAAATGGATTCAGAGCCATCAAATTAGGGGGAAGAGGTCCTCTTTTTGTAGATACATTGAGTAAATCATGACCATCGGATTCAAAACAGTTTAGACGTTCAGGATTGGGCCACATCATTAGTCAACAGTATGCGATTTGACCACACGGTTTGAACAGTAACACGATTTGACCCGGCTTGAACAGTGACGCGGTTTGGTTGAAAATAATCATGTGTGATGCATATACCGTACGCGAGATTTTTAGTCTACTGATATGTTGCCACGTCATCAATCAACAATGCATAAGAATTTTAGTCCAACAGGATCGTGACACCTCATCAATCAATGCCACATCATCGGTCAATGCCATGTCATCGATCCGTCTATGTGAACAATGTCGTGAACAGTAATGTAGACAGTACTCATTTTAAGGTTTTCGACTGTCCTGAGTTCAAAAGTGATGTCCGTTTTGCCATCTGATCTCTCGTTCATTGTAAAATGACTATAATGGCCTTAAAATATATAAAATACTTAATTAAAATAAAACACACTTAATTAAATCACAAGAAAATTAAATACATAAAAGTAAGGATGTTAGTAAAACTTGAAGTGTAACATTTCCTTTATAAATATACATTTTCTAACACTCAACAACTATATGCATCATAAAGCTCATTCAACAAATATTTCACTGCTTTGGTCATTTTTTCAACTTTCCAACCATCATTGGCAAAAATAATCTCAAAAATATGTTTGGCAAAGTCCATTTAACTCGTGGATCAAGAATAGAGGCAATAATCAACATTTTATTTATCTTCCCTGAAGACTCCCAATATTTAGATCGGGTCAGGTCGGATCGGATCTGATCAGATATTTTGCCTACTCCGACTATTCATGCATGGTGGAACCTTTCCTACATTTGGCCCAATGACAAAAATGTCGGTTTGATGGGGCACTTACATCTATTGAGGACTTGGTATAGCTGTAATTCTTGCACTCTTTCGAGCATTCATTGGAGACAGAGCAGCTGTTGGCTGTATAGAAGGCATGCACCTAACATCACTACTAGTCCCTAGGTCCTGCAGCCAAAACATTGAAGTCAATGAACTGTCTACAATTTATTGTGTTACTCTAGTTTAGGAAAGCATCCGGTAGAGACACACGTCGTGATAATGTAGTCAGGCTGCCCGTGCGCGATGAAAGCAGAGATGGAAACTCGAAGGTAAATATGGTGATAATTTTAGTATAACAGAACCTGCATCTTAGGAGTATGACACACATAAACGTTTTCGTCTTTGATTGTAATGTCTCGAGCTTCCTTTATTTTTGAAAGCAAAATTTAGAAATGGCTGTCAACTTCGTTTGTAATCTCTTACCTCAACAATTGCAACTCGGTCACCATATTACAGTGTAAGTCCAACAAGAAGGCATATATAAATTAACGCAACGAGTCCCCTATCGAATTAAGGGCGATTGTTCGCTGTTGCCCTACAGCCTGCATTTGTCATTAACTTCATGTGAGCATTATCTAATAAAAAAATATTGAAGTGTGTGAAACATATGTTGCCATGAGAACTCTTGTCCGTGGATGTAATTTAAATTAATAGTTCATTAAAGGAGAAATGTTTTTGGCGGCGTGGTAAAGATTAACCAGCAATTAGCTCAATATCAGAACTAAATAAACCAAAGTTATTAATGCTTTCAGTAATAAAATCGCTAAAACACAACACTATATGGTCGCAATGTTGGTCGATATGTTCGGCTGGCCTCACTACTCGCGTGTCCACTGACAAAGACAACATTTGCTAGTTTTTATGATGGTGTATTAGAAAAAAATTGATAATACGTCATTTTCTTCTCACTGTCTAATGGACTCAAGGTTTAAAGCACATCGAATGTCGCCATTTCGTGCTGCTTGAATAAATGTATCTTCACTAAATTGTCACATGGGGCAACGGTTGGCTTCTATTGCAGCATCTGTGGCAACAACTCACTGTCACGTCGTTTAACAAATTCACGTCTAGCACAATATATTGTTTTATAACACCATATATAAACAAGCAAACAACAATATCAGGTTTGAAAAATTTATAAGATTGTGTTGGTAGTCATATAAAAGTCATATTCACAGTAGGTTGATACAGTACATATGTATTGTTTTGATTTATAGAATGTAAGTAATGAGAGTGATTAAATAAACAATAATGTCATTGTGCTTGTCTATGGGGTTAGTGTCGTTGATTGTTCCATATAAAATAAACACAATGTTAATATTTACTGTTATAAGGTTTCTCACCTGCAACGAGTAAATAAAACCCTTAATTGTATATATTACTCTAGTTGCTTGATGTCTCTGATCCGTAAGAATGTTGCTATTCCAGATTCCATAAGTTAGACAATTAATTGGTAAGTCTTTCTCCACATTAATGATCCCTAAGGATACTTGTCAAAAAGTGGTAGATCTTCGGCTAGCTGTAACCATTTGCAGTCTACCATGATTTTGTCTGGACAACCTAGTAAAACCTTTAGCAACAACAGAATGAGTGCAAACCACACTTGATCCTCGTCTCCTTCTCCTGCCCACAATCTATTTGTAAATTGCTTTTGGAATTCACCCAATGTGATATATGATTTGTCCCCAAGCTGAACCCCGTGTAAATTTGACCTTGGCATGTTCTATAACTGAATGTCAATGTCACTAGTGATTTATATAGTGAGGCCCGATATTAAACAGAACTCCACAGCTAAAAATCTACAGTGGTGGTCACCTATTAAGAACTATAACTCACCAAGAACATTTGATGTAATTACATCGCACAACGGAATATTGTGGATCAAGTTTCCTTGGAATACAATCCTGGAGTCCATTGACATAATGTGGCCAAAACATGATTTATGCAATAGTTATTGTTGTCGCTCTATCAACTGCTCCCTCACCAAACCGATGACTCGAAATTGTGAAGCACACCTAACTGTTGCTTACGTAAATATAGCTGGAAAAATCTTAGTTGTGGCCCAAACCTGCTATTGCCGTTCCATTGGGGGATTGTGCATTTATAGTTTTCAGATTTAAAGCATAACTAAGGAAAGTAATCAGACTAAGTTATTACACTACAGTGCCAATATAGAAGAAACACAATATTCAAGCAAATTTTTTGTAATATTTTCAAAAGCATGAGGTAATAAGATTGGGACATGACCAGCAACATTTTATTTAATTTTGCCTACTAATTATGTACTCTATATGCAATCAATGGCGATATGTTGAACAATTTGGTAATATATAAATATGCAATACCGTAATGCAATTTAAGTACACAAAGGCCATGGCATCATCAATTAATATAAGATTCCAAGAGTATGAAACAATTTTCCCTAATCAAACTGTAGTCATGGGTTAACATTAATTGTTATGAAGATTGTTTGGCCTTTTGGCCATGATGCCCTAGAATTAGATGCTGCGAAACAATTTATTAAATGAGCAACCAGTAAATAAATGAGCGACCAGCTAATAAAGTGCACACTACTTCAGTCGTGAACGTAGTCAAACAGTTGCAGTTACTATCATGTTTTATGAGCTATTGTTAAATCTACTTAATGCGTGCAGAATAACCATTGTAGTCAAGATTAATGAATAATTAAATACAACCAACGACAAATAGATTTTGGACATTCAACCTTATATTACCATAAGAAGCATTTGCATTAAAAGGAAGTCACACACCCCTAAATTTCACCTGCTTAGATTTATGGTCAGCCGCAAGTGCAGTATAGAGGGGCAATAGTAAATTGTCAACGTACACATAAATTACCAGAAAAGCAAAAAATATAAAATATATTAACTACCACAAGTTAATAGTGTGCGCGTACTGGATATGATACGAACTTTAAATTTTCTCCTCCACCAAAGCTAAGGAAAAATTTACTGGTAATTCCAAGTGCAGAAACAACAAATATCTAAATAATAGTGAATATGAATATTTTCTTTCAGGGACAATAGCCAGAAGTTCGTTTATCCTCCAATCGTTTTATATAGCCTCTGAGTCTATGGTATGGCAAATGAGTTCCATGTATTGATCGGTGCTGCCTATTTATCATCCGGCACCCTACACCCAATGTACCAATTATTGGTATAGGTTTTTAATTTGATTTGACCCGTTGGGAGCAATTGTTCTCATTAGTGGATTAAGTTTTCCCGAGTCGATTGAATGATGTAATTTGACCGATTGGGGGCAAGTGTTTATTCACTGTGACATGATCCTGGTTGGAATCAGATGTGAACATATGACTTTAAGTGCCAGAGATGCTCCATGTACGGTGTCATCGTCCTCTGTTAATTCAATAAAGAAACTCATGCAGTTGTGGTGGGTTTTTTCCCTGGGCATTTATTTTCTCTGTATGTGACGATTTGATATTCGAGCGCAGAAGGAGAAAATATCAACGACAGTGTTGCTATAACAAGTTGTATTAATATGGCGACTGATGGCTGGCACATCCTTGCTAATTCATCGAGCCCAATAACGACAAGCTACCTTGTCATTTAGTAGATGTGTCTTCTAAGGAGTCCAATTTGGTTTGGATGTATTTAATTCGATTTCATAGATTAATTGTCTACATATTTTATTATAGTGTGCTAACTTTGAGCATAAACGTGATGCTCACCACAAAGCGTTCTCGTTGCCTGTTACATTAATGTTGTACAGAATGTGTCACCCCTGAAATGTCAACTTTATATTTGAACAATTTAGAATGCGGTCGCCCATTAGTGTGAGTCTGTGACCCTTTATTCAGGTAAGGTCAAATGATGGGGAACTAAGACTGTGCACACAAAATATTATTTTAGTGGTGTTTATGTTTGATAATTGTTAAGGTAGATGTATTAAAAGCTATGAATTTATTTATTGCTAACGAATTGGCTTTACCAAAGTAAACAATTCATTTACATAAAACTCTAGATTTAACTGAAAACATTGTGACATGGATTGTTCCAATCCACCTTAAGTTCACTTTATTATGGTAATTGTTCATATATGATTCTATAAGTTTTGTAAAATTAAGTACACAACACGTATCCTCCCCTAGTGTGTATGGGTGCAATGTTTAATATGTTCTAAAAAATAACATTCAATTATTTGAGTAACTATAATGTTATAATCTAAATTAGTATGTTGCAATGGCAACCATGAAGGCCATCGAAGCTAAATTGTAGTTTGATATGACATTAACTTGGTTATGTTTGGGATTTAGGATTAAGCGTGTGGAAAGATTAACTATGTTTGTATATATTTTTTATCATGTTTGGCAACTATTCGCAGATTAGGTCAGGGAGGACTAAATTTAAACATTTTCCTTCTGTCTATGAGATTAACAATCATAGATTTATAGGTGAGTGCATATGAGATAGGAAAATGAACAAAAATTTATATTCTTTTGCCAAATTGCTTTCATAAATAACACCATGTTTTTATAGCTTTGTCATGCCAAATGTAATATAATCCATTAATGAATTTACTAGGGTTTACTAGCTCATAATTTCTTTTTTCGTTTTAATAGTCTATTTTAATTGGTACCTTAACTGTGATAAGCTTAATTAGCTTATAATTTCATACAATACTTAATTTGTATTAAATATAATGCTCGAACCACTAGGCCTTAGCCCAGTGGCTATAGCCACTCCCTCACAAGTGTGAGAGAAGTGGTTTGAACCCCATAGAAGCATTGTATGAGTTTAATTTAAATTTCCTTCATCATCTCTTGAGTAAAGGTTGAGGTTCTTTTAATATTAGAGAGAGTTAAACATCTGGGTAATGCTACATAAGAGTTAATGTAAACTAGTTCTAGTAATTATGTGGTTGTAAATACCAGTTATAGTATCGTATAATATGTTGTATCCTAAGCAATAGTCTCATGTAATCAAAAAAAGAAAAATAATGCTCACTAATGTTAGTAATTGAAACTAACCAATTAAATTAATTATAGATGTAAATATTATTAATTGTAATGTCCAATATCTACACTATTTGATAAAAATTAACTTAATATTGTAAATAACTTTAAGTTTTTATATTTCTTTATTAGAATTTGACTACCCAAAACTAAATCACTAAATAGTACATGTTTTGACTAAATACCTGTAAATTAAATCATGTCATTACTCTTAAAAATATTGAGGAATATATTATTGTTTATTAACGATATGTAAGCACTATGTTAATGGTGAGTGATATCAACCAAATATAATACAACACTATAGCTCATGGCTCCAATCAGACCCTATACTAATTTAGTCCAATCATAATATTTAGTTCAATCATAAACCACGTGCTAAACACAGTGTAACACGACCGGTTATAACATAAATTTATGAAACCACACATGAATCATAATATTTAGTTCAATCATAAACCACGTGCTAAACACAATGTAACACGACCGGTTATAACATAAATTTATGAAACCACGCATGAATCATAATATTTAGTTCAATCATAAACCACGTGCTAAACACAGTGTAACACGACCGGTTATAACATAAATTTATGAAACCACACATGAATCAATTCCATCTGCTTATTCATTACACTGAATGTGGAATGACAAATTTTACAAAAACACCCAATTATATGTTGCCCAGACTAACATTTGTTGAATTTGCCTCAACTGATTTGAAAATATTTTGGACAAGAAAATATATGACTAAACTTATATTTGTCTATTTTATTTAAGCCTAATAACGAAGTACTTGCCATATTTATTTCCCATTGCTGCATGGCAATTTTCGATTGAAAATTTATAGGTATTGCTTAATTAGATTTGGTTAGTGTCAACTGATGGATTTAATAAATCTGAATTTTGTAGTATTATTTATACATTAGCAATGTAGATTTACTTAATATGTCAATATTCACAGTATTTTTATTTCAATAATACGCACAACTATATTTCCTTATTTCCACCAACGACTTATGGATTGCATATGGACAATATATAATAAAAAAAATAACATCGGGGTCAATTAAAGTCTTACATGGGCACACGAAGTCGGCAGTATATAGCCCAATTATGCTACATATAAAATGTACTTTTTACACACACTAAATATGTATGAAATAAATGAAAGGAATTGGCTTGTAATTGTTCTGCATATTTCCAACACAAAAAAAATAAGGAATTCCCTGAACATATTGCATACAGACCTTATTGCTACGCACGGAAATTAGTTACAACATGTGCCACAATCTTCATATTGAGTGTCATTAATTCAATGTCACATGTGGACTAAAACCAAGGCACCCGTTTGTTGTGTCCTTTTTAAATGTATGAGCAGGCCTACGAACATGTAATCTAAAAGCATACACTGTGCAATTAGTGACATTGTGAAGCGTAACTGATACATTTATCTGTTACTTTTTTCCTTCCTTACAAGGTATTCCACTTGAGTTTTAAATGACCATGTAATAAGCAGTAGACAATATTTGGATCTAAATTTTTCCGTTGGCCATATTACACGTACACGTAATGGAGTGGGGCACACTTTCATGTTATATAACCATACACTCTGAAATGTGGTGAAGAATTTGCCTTTCAAAGGTCAGTTTCTTGTGCACATCCGTCTTAATCCTGGGGGTCGCTCACAAGAAGTCTGCAATATTAGTGCACTTGTGTCAATGTTCGTGCGAAATAGTTAAAGAGTTAAGCTCATAGTCGGGTTGTGTAATATAAATAGGATTGTTCATTTAAGGGATGAGATCTAAATATTCATAACACCAAAGGATAAAAAAATAGCAAGATAAACCCTAAGATAAACCTATTGATCCAATGTTGAAGCATTCGTCCACCAATACAGCCATGACTTTATCACCGTAGATTTAATTTAAAAATTGGATATGCAACTGTGGTGGCAGTAAGAAGGCCTTGATTAAGATCTCGGAGTCACATGTCAACTCGATTTGTCTGTACTTCCACTGTGATGCTTGCAGCTACTTATGTTTTGGGAGGCTGGACTTGGACAAGTGTTTTAGTGTGTACGTTCACTGACTGCATCAACGAGCAGGTAGCTGAATAGTGTACACTTATAGGTCGAACTTGGAGATTGATGGCCAGTTAACAGGACTGAAGGGACGTGTTGATCGTCTGAGGTGCTTAATAGTAGTCTACTTTGTTGCTCTCACTCTCATGGCCATGGGGCTTATGTAGGAAGGTTATAAAAGTGTTTTAGCAATACTAGAGTTGGAAGTATTAGTATCAGTTGCTTTATCCCTGATTAAGGGTGTGTTAAGTTGTCCTATAGTAGAAAGAACGTCCTGTAATGCTTTTTGTGCAACTGATGTGATTTGAAAAAAAATTAAAGTCTTGTGAGCAACCGATGAATGGTGTCCTTATATTTTATCAACATGGCTATGGATGCAATGTATGATCTAGAGAATGTTAATTACCTAACTAGATTGGCGAATGTTATAAACGTTTGTCATGAAAAAGGCATTATTTATGGCAAACTATCAACTCGCGCAATATAAATACCGCCAATGGTTGCATTCTAGCATCCATGCAAACTTGGTATTTTTCTTTGTCAACTGGGTTAATGGCATCGCGATCTTCGAGAATCCTTCCACAAATCTTCGGTAGTATCCAACCAAACCCAAGAAACTTCTGACTTTTTTGGCATTAGTTAGTCTAGACCATTGGCTTACAGCTTCCACCTTCAAAGGTCTACTGAAATTTCATCCTTAGATACAACGTGTCCCAATAATGTAACTTTCTCAAGCCAAAATTCACATTTCTTGAGTTTTACATAAAATTGCTTCTCCTTCAAGGTCTGAAGAGTGATCCGTAGATGCTCAATATACTCTTCCTTTTTTGTGAGTAGATCAAAATGTCGTCAATGAACAACACTATAAATTTGTCTAGGTAGTCTTTAAATACTCTGTTTATGAGGTCTATGAAGGCTGCTGGGGCATTAGTTAGTCCAAATAGCATAATAACAAACTCATAATGTCTATAACGTGTTGTGAATGATGTTTTAGGAATATCTTCTACCCTAATTCTCAACTGGTGATATCCTAATCGTAGATCAATCTTTGAAAATACTGATGCTCCTTGCAATTGATCAAACAAGTTATCGATGTGCGAAAGTAGGTACTTACTCTTGATATTTACCTTATTTAACTCTCAATAGTCAATGCACATTCGCATTGATCCATCCTTCTTTTTTACAAATAGTAATGTGCTCCCTATAGTGAATGAGTTAGGTGTATATAGCCTTTGTCTAGTAACTCCTGCAATTGACTCTTTAACTCATTTAATTCTGATGGGGCCGTCCTATAGGGCGCCTTTGAAATTGGAGCAGTTCCTGGTAACAAATCTATTTTGAATTTAATTTCTTAATCCGGTGGCAATCCTAGAAGTTCTTCAGGAAAGACCTCATGAAATTTGTTCACCACTGGAATATCTTCTAATTTTGGTCTTTGCTCTTCTGTTTTAATGATCACACTTGCCAAGTACCCCTCGCATCCTCCATTTAATAGTCTAACTACTTTTAAGGCAGAGATGATAGGCATTCTACTCTCTTTGCATTCTCATTTAAATGTAAATGATTCCTTTTATGGTGGTCGAAAAGTTGCCTCATTTTTTTTGCAATTTATCTTCGCATAGTGCTTCGATAGCCAATCCATGCCAAGAATTATGTTATAGTCATGCATCTTGCGAATTATTAAGTCAATACATAGTGTATTACCACTAATGCTAACCTCACATGCCTTAATTAATTGTCCCGAGTTTAATGTTTCACCTAATAGTACCATGACACTAAAAGGCCTATTTATTATGTCAGGGACATTTTCCATTTTCCTAATGAATACTGGTGAGGCAAATGAATGTATAGCTCCTGAGTCTATTAGCACATATGCAGAAGTTTTTGAGATAGATAGTTCACCTGATATTACTGAGGGGTTCCCTTCTGCATCCGTCTTGGTCAGTGTGAATTCTCGAGCATTAGCCTTTTCTTGTTGCATATCATTTTCTAGGCAGTCCCTAATGAAGTGTCCTTCTTTTCCACATTTAAAACATATTCTGGTATTTGCTCGACATTCCCCAGGATGAGTTCTACTACACTAGTTGCACATTGATTTATGTGGGACTTCATTTTGATTATTTTTTGGGCACTTGCTTTTACTTTGATCTTGGCCCCTGGCATTCCCTTTCTCTTATTATTTGAGTGTTGTCCTTTGTGGTTAGCTTGAAAATTCCTCTGGTCCATACTTCCTTTATTCTTTCATTTTTCTTCATTCTTTTCTTCGTCTGCTTGCTTAATTACCAAAGCTCAATCAATGAGTTCATTGAAGGAAGCATCACGAACTCCCGCCACCTTTAAATCTTTTGCGAGATCTTTGCTCAATCCTTGCATAAAATGATCATTTTTCAAATCTTCCGTTGCAACCATATGTGGGGCATCTCGAAAGAGCCCATCAAATTTTCGGATGTACTCTAGCACATACATCATTTCTTGTTCTAAATAAACAAACTCTCTTCTATTGGCTGAGCGAATAGTCTCTTAAAAGTATTTACTATAGACGTGTTTTTTAAATTCCCTTTATTGCATTGTTCTTTCATTATGGATTCATTTGATAGAGTCCCACCAATATTCTGCTGCTCCTTGTAGCATAAAGAAGATATAAGTGACTTTTTCTTCTTTGGGCACTTTTGCTACTTCAATCATTTTTTCCATGGTCTACAACCATTGGTCTGCTGCGATAGAGTCTACACCTCCTTCAAATACAAGTGGATTTAATCTTCTAAATTCGCTTCCTGTGTTGTTCGTTGCCTAAGCATGTTCATCTCTTCTAACTTTCATTTCCAAGAGTCGTGCCACAATGTTTGTAAGTCGATAAATTACAAATTGCTCCCATGCAGTTCCTTCCGCCCTTCTGCTTCTGTTACCTCTAGCGCTTGACATCTCAACAAGTTTTTAATCTAATTTTTACGTGTCAAAGAAATCAAATATAAGATTTTAACTAACATAATTCAAAATTTTTACTAAAAGTCGAACCTTGTCCTTCCCCTTAACTTGTGCATATAGACAGTCTACAGAATTGCTTTAAACCTTTGGCTTTGTTACCAATTTGTAACACTCCACTAAAATATTCATTTTAAAGATGTTTAAAACACTTTGCTTTTATAAATACGGATTTAAAAAAAATTACGCAACAAACAAAACTTTCTTACAAAAAGTAAAAATCATACATAAACTTCTTAGTATAAAAAAATTTATTATTACATAAAACTAAGATGCTTATTTATTATTAAAACAAAGATGAGCCGATCATAGAATCCCAAGGTCTGTTATGCCCATATGCACTTCGTCTTGATTAGAACTTGGCACCAGCTTGCCCTACTCATCGTTACCTGCAATGTAAGGACTTTATGAGCTAATGCTCAATAAGATAACACTTGGATGCATGTATAACTTATTATGCATATGGATAATCATATTAAGTTTTTAAAAGAAACTTAGAAAAATACAAAACAACTTTATTAGAACCCTAGGTATGTTGCACTATAAGGCTGGCACTTTTACTCTTTAAACTTAATATGACCATTCATATTATGTATATGAATGATCATATTAAGTTTTTAAAAGAAACTTAGAAAAATACAAAACAACTTTATTAGGGCCTTAGGTATGTTGCACTACAAGGCTGCACTTTTACTTTTTAAACATTATGCCCTTGGGCCTCATTAGTTGATTTTTTGAGCGTTACGTATCGCCGTCCTCAAAAGATTTATTTTTACTTATCTTTGAGGGCTTGCCCTTCTTGGAAACTTTGTCATCTGGTAGTACAACAACCTATTTTTCATAAATTCATTTTCTCAAACATCTTCTTAGTAATGTAATCCATGATATGCATAATATCTAATGCAATTTATGTCATAATATATAAAGTTCCTAAATGCATAATAGAGTCAACACACAACACTATTTAAAAACAAGATTCTTTAAAGAGGCGGCATAGCCAACCACAGTATATTTATGTATAAGTATCACAGATTAGGCAACAGAGCCGACCATAACATAACTAAGTATCATAGATTAAGTGACAGAGCTGAGCATAACATAATTAAGTATCATAGCTTAGGCAGCGGAGCTGACTATAACATAACTAAGTATCATAGATTAGGCGGCAGAGCCGACCATAACATAATTATGTATCATAGCTTAGGCGACAGAACTGACCATAACGTAACTAAGTATCATAGATTATAACTAATCACATCATAATAGCCATCACAACATAAAAGAATAGTTAAAACTGAAGTTAAATATGAAAATAAATTTTGTCCTTACATTGCAGTTAAAGTGTTTCTTACCTCTTGACCTTGTACTTCTCTAAACCTTTTTAAATTAAAGATTTCTCAACTCTTGATATTATGATTTAGAATATAAGAGAATGAAATTTCTAGGTTGGATTGAAAATGAAATACGGTAGGGGTATTTATAGGATTTCTTAGGGCTAATGGATGGCTAGGATTTTGCCACCATAAATCTTGATGAACGGTTGAGGTTAACCTTCATAAATAACTTACTAAATTCTAGAATTCTTAACTTTTTCTACATACTTCTCTTACATCATCACTTATGACATTGCTTGTGACATCATTACTTATGTCATTGCTTATGTCATCATCACTTAGAATTAAATATTTTACATTATTATTATTTTTAATACTTAAGGGGGCTTGTTAACTTAAAATAAATTTTATTATATTTAAGTGAAAAAAATGTACCTCACATATATCTGTAAAGTTCACACTTAATATGTCTTTGGTAACTACCATGTCTACAATTCTATAGGCTTCACTATATTAGTTGGAGGAGTCGAACATAGAGGGGCACTATAATTTTTTCCACCTGATTTAATGTACATGAAATGTTGTCAATACACTAGAATTTAGGATGTTTAAGTAGATATCCATGTATTGCTCTTGTGCATAGCCTATTTGTTAACATATTAGGAACTATAATCGTGTTGTCATTAACTTGAGTAATGTATACTATGAGTGTTTCTGTGGAAGTTAATCTAACAACATTTTACAATTCTCTTATATACGTTTGTGTCAATGGTTTGAATTTTTAGACTATTATTGTGAATTTTCAATATATTCATGGTCACACTAGGCAGGGTGATTTGTTGAGGATGAGGACAACAATAGGTGTGGTTCAGTGTAGACGAAACAGATGTGCAAGCGTGGTTCAAAATGAAGGCGAAGACAAGATCAATGTTTTGTGTTGGTATAAATACTAATGCTATTGGTGTCAATGTGCAAGTGTACACAACAAGTAATAAAGTGATGAGTATTCAAGATCGTCTCCACAGAGATTGATGTTATTAAATTTACTACAGCAATCTTGACAATGCAGATTTTGTTCAATATTAAAATAAAACAATTAATGAAACTAATATACTAGTTAAAATAAAAATGCAATAAAAGTAAATCATCACGTCAAACTCAAAGATAAAACCAATGGGAATATAAAGTAGTCGAGTGAATAAACTCTCTTTATGGTTTTGACTATTTTTTCTAATGTTTGGTTATGTTGCTACATCATTTGTTACAGCACTAGGCAAAATCCTTATTTATCATCAGCCATCGCATGTTGGATATCTTATATCTATGTGCAACCTAACATTGATAAGTTGTTATGCCTACATAAAATATAACATTACACGCTTAAGTTCTATTTACCGTACATGGTGAATCCCTATGTCTAGTTCATCACTAATTTTAGATTAAGCACGACCCTTTTGCGATCAAGTTAAACTCAATCCAGGAAACCCAATTTAAAACCAAGTATTGCTCTGATATGTTCCACTAAGATAGACCCTTTTGAGACTCTCTCCTAATTTGTATCATGGGTGATCAACCAAAATAATGAATAAAAATAAATGCTACAGCAAACATGCAACAACTCATATTTTTAGTCAATAAACCATCAAAATTGTTTATCATTCAACTATAAATAAATTTAGTTCATGGTTTGCAAAAGAAAAATAAAGAACAAAGTTTCAGTCATGAAACACATCCCCACAAATAAATAAAAAACACGAAACAATATAAATATAAGAAGGATTGAGCTCCTAATTGATCTTTGCAATTTTTCCTCTTGTGCAGCCCTTAATCTTTCTCTTAAATCTTGTTTTTCTTTTGTTTACCTGTGTTTTTCTCCTTGGGTGACGACTCTCCTTATTCCTTATGATGTGTGCTTCTTTTATAGCTGAAAATTAGGGTAAATGGAAGCTTAGGGCGCGCATAAGTCAGATTAGGAAACTGCATATCGAAATTTTGCAAGTATCCCGCACAACATTTTTTGTCATTATTCCAGGATTGCTACCGCAATGGTTGCTACAACAATTGCACTGTTCCATATTTGTTTCGATTCTTTTGTAACCATGTTCTTTTCCATCTTTTGCAAGCTTATTGCATCACCATTCCTTCCTTAAATTTGAGCTTCCGGACACCTATAATTATACACATGATTTAAGCACACAAATTATTCTAAAACAATGCAATTTATAAAAAATAAACTAAAATAGTTATTCATGCAAAATAAAACTAAAATGCAATAAAAACATGTCATTTACTCTCAAAGTTTTATTAATTTAAGTATAAAAGTGACATGATAACTCTTATTTCATAGAGTTATCACTTTGCATGATTTTTTACTCTCCAACATCCTTAATTTTCTACCTATAGAAGATGCAGTAGAGTTATCACTTTGCATGATTTTTTACTCTCCAACATCCCTACTTTTCTACCCATAGAAGATGTAGTGGCCACCTTCAGTCTTTCGCGAAGATGGAGGCCTATATAGACCTCAGATTGTAACCTCTACTTCGATGATGGGAGTGCCATAAGGACTGTTGTTGCATCAAGAGTTAGGTTGGCTGCATTCTAGGAGTTTATAGATTCAGGGATTGCTGGAATTGACTTGGTATTGATACAAACATTCTTTCTTCGGTGTGTGAGCCCTACACCTATGGCTTGGTTTGATTTGTGGTATCTAAGGCAATAATGCATAACATTTGGGATATGGATATTGATCTTATCGAGTACGAACGCATGCACTTACTAGCCATTGTGTACAATTCAACCGCGCTTGAAGTTCTTTGACTACACTTTTATTTTGCCTTATCAAATCCTCTAGATGGTGTGTGTTTTCCCAATCTAAAGATTCTTCACATATTCATGCACCACATTGAAAACCAGGTGATAAAGAAGTTATTTTTCAGTTGCCCTTCCCTGACGAAACTCGATACAACGGTTTTCATACTATCCCACAATCCTCCAACTAACTTCATCATTCAGTCCACTACTCTGAACATGCTCAAGTTTGTTGTTCTCTTCGCTCAGTTGTGAGGTAAATTGTATTACCATCATACTGTCATTAGGGCACTGATAACTCTAAAGTTATCATAACATGTTTAAACATGAATAAACCATACTTAGAGAGTAAATGACATGTTTTTATTGTATTTTAGTAATGTTTTGCGTGAACATTCATTTTAGTTTACTTTTAATAAGCTCTGTTTGGTTTAGAATAAATTGTGTGCTTAGATCATATGCATAATTGTAGGTGACCGGAAGCTTAAATTTTAAAAAAGGAATGCTGCTGCAATAGGCTTGCAAAGATAAGGAAAGAACATGGTTACAAAAGGAATTGAAACAAGTTTGTAACAGTGTTGTTGCTGTAGAACCATTGTTGTAGCATCTTTGCTGTAGCAATCTTGGAGCATTGTCAGAGAAGATTTTGTGTGAGATACTTTGAAGATTACGATTTGGAGTTTCTTAAACTGAAAGATGAGTGCCCTAAGCTTCTGTTTGCCCTAATTCTAAATTATAAAAGGAGCACAAACGTAAAAGAAAAAGTGGAGGCCATTATTAGAGAAAAAGAATATAGAAGCAAAATAAGAATAAACAAGATTAAGAGAGAGAATTGGGGGTTGCAACTGAAGGACTCTGAAAGAACATCAAGAAGATCTCATTCTTATTTCTTGTTCTCATGTTTTATCTCATTATGATGAATTTTTTTATTGCTAAAACTATTTTGCTTCTTATTTTACTACAAATTATAAAATAAATTTACTTATAGTTGAGTGATAAACAAACTTGATCGTTAATTGACTAATATTCTATGGTTCTATATGTTTGCAATAGCACGCTGTTCTTATAATACTTATTTCAATTCATTATTTAGGCTAACCACCCATTTAGTGATACTAGTTAAGAAAGAGCCTAAAAAAAGCTTGTCTTAGTAGAATATATTTGAGCAATACTTGGTTTTAGATTAGGTTTCCTGAGTTGGGTTTAACTTGATTCGAAAAGGGTCATACTTAATTTAAAATTAGTGATGAACTAGATATAGGAATTCATCTTGTATGATAATTAGAATCTAGAACGTACAATGCTATATTTGATGTTAGCATAACAATAAAACATCTAACATACGACAACTAAGGATACATGTTGTAGCAGATGTTGTAGCAACCGATCTAAAAACTAGAAAAATAGTCAAAAAATCATTAAGTGAGTTTAATCACTTAACTACTCTATTTCCCTTGGTAATATCCTTGTATTTGTCGTAATATTTTACTTCATTCCATTTTTATTTTAATTAGCTCATTAGTTTAATAATCTGTTTTAATTCTAATTTAGAATAACAATTGCACTGATAAAACTGTTGTAGCAATTCCCATAACAATAATTCCTATGGAGACGACCTTGAATACTTATTATTATATTACTTATTATGTACACTTGCACATTGACATCAATAGTATTAGAAAACCTACACCAGGCACCAAATCTCTAACATCTCGTATTGTTGATCACTTATTGATGGAATATGAGATACATGAGATGCAATCCATACAACAAGAAAATTTAAATGTTCAATATCTGGAATCGGCTACAATTGATCCACAACATGCTCACAACCTAGTTGAAGGTGTTGCGAAAACACCTTGTCTGATCCTCTCCGCTGGCGTTGTTTTGGTAAGCTTTCTTATAATATACCAGAATGCTAATATTATCCACCAGATATTTTGTTGCTATTGATATGCAGCACTTTTATTGTTTCTGCTGAACTTTATATATAGTCAACAATGGACAATGTTGTGATATGAACAAATACTCAACTGATCATAGTTAGTTCTTGCAACATGTGCTATGGTTCATGAGGTGGCGGATAACGGTACTCTGTGACAATCAAGTCGGTTACTTCAATTTCCCATAATAATTGATATTCTGAGGCGAAGGTATGGACAGAAATGAGATTCTAGCGAAGCTTCACAAGCGATTTCCTTCACTTCCTCAGAATGCCCTCCTTACAATCTATAAAGTTCGGTCCGAACATATGCGATTGCTCATGAGGAATAACATACCTGCTGACATCCGTTGGTTAATCGAGGTGAAAGTACGATTGGCAGGTGAGTTATCTCAAAATTTATTGCATACATGCCTAGTTATGGTAAAGAAAATTATGCAAGAAAACGACGAGCTCGAAAAATTTATGTTGCTTGTCATAAGTGTGCCAGAATGAGTTGCAATAAAAACCTATGTTCTTTAGGAATGATGTCTGATAACAGGGAAGATAATATTCAATTCATTAGGGATGACTTGAATAAAGAGTCATTGGATGATATCCTTTTGTCTCTTGAAATAAATCCCAGTAGATATGTGCAAAGAGGTTGAGTGTTAGAAAATGTATATTTATAAAGGAGAAAATCGTCATTTTACATTTCAAGTCTTACTAACAACCTTTACTTTTATGCATTTAAGCTTCTTGTAATTTAATTATGTGTGTTTTATTTTAATTAAGTATTTTATGTATTTTAGGGGCATCATAGTCATTTAACAATAAACGAGAGATTAGATGGCAAAACAGACATTACTTTTGAACTCAGGACGGTCGAAAACCTTAGGAGGAACAGAAAAGGAAAAATGGTACTGTTCACATGTACGGTACTCTCTACGTTATTGTTCACGACACTGTCCACGTAGGCGGATCGATGATGTGGCATTGACCGATGATGTGGCATTGACTGATGAGGTGTCATGATTTTGTAGGACCAAAATTCTTATGTACTGTTGATGGTGACGTGGTAGCATATTAGTGGACCAAAAAAATGCGCGTACAGTACATGCAACACATGAGATTATTTTCAACCAAACCGCGTTACTGTTCAAACCGTGTCACTGTTCAAACCGCGTGGTCAAACGGTGTTACTGTTCAAACTGCGTACTGTTGACTGATGACGTGGCGCAATCCTGAGCGTCTAAATTGCTTTTAATCTGATGACCATGATTTACTCAATGTATCTATAAAAAGAGGACCTCCCCCTTAATTTGGCAGCTCTGAATCTATTTTTGGACTCTATTTTTTGTAATTCCTTCTCCATATTGTATTTTCTACGTATTTTAATAAATTTTCATTTTACCCTTAATTCAATTATAAGTGGCTAATTTTCTTTCAAGCTTGGGTTGAAGGTGAAGTCTCAACATGTGTCATGGGCTTTATTTAGTAAATTTATTTTCTCTTCCCCTCTAGGTTTTTTGGATGTTTTGACTTCTTGTCCACAAATAATAATATGTTTGTCTAGATACCGCCCTGATTTCACCAGCTCCATAGTACAAGATTATTATTATTTGGCACGATAGGCCCTTAGCACCATATTAATTAGAGTGTGGTTTATGAGGTGTGGATTCTCCCCTCATTATTTAATTGGTATTAATAAGGAATATTTAGCCCATGGTGCATGTTGATACGAATCCAGATACCCAAGTGCCACATTTCAATAGAATTCTCTTCAATTTCTTCTCGCCATTTTAATTCAAATTTTAGGATAATTTAAATTACTTCCACCACAAATCGAACCATCCTCATACAAAATTAATTCTACATATAATTAAAATTCACCTCCTCGTAGGATCGACACTCGTCACCATTAGTCTATTTTATAATAGATTCGTGCGCTTGTGGGTTCAATAAAATTTGCACAACAAGTTTTTGGCACCGTTGCCGGAGAGGTAAGCAATTTTAATTCGTAGAATTAATTTTTGTTAATAATTTTTTTTAATTGTTTTTTTATAATTTTTTTATTAAAAAAAAGAAAAAAAAAGTGAATCTGCATTTAGAGGTTAGTATTTCTTTTCTTTTTCTCTTCTTTAAATTTTTGTTATTTAATTTCAAGTTATTTTTTTTTCTTTGTAATTTTTGTTTATCTTACTAATTTTTTTAGTTAATTTATTTTACTTTTTTTGTGTATTTTTATAGTAAGGTTGTAATAGCGCGATAAGGTTAGTATCGTAATTTCTCATTTTTCTTTATTTTTATTCATTTTGTTCCCATTTATTTTTGCGTTTTTTGCATGCATGGTCGTAGGTCATTATTACTTAATCTTGAACCTATAGACTTTGAATTAGAAAAAACACTTCGCACACACAAGCACGTTAAAAATAAATTGGAATGGATTTACAAGCACCACAAGAGAGGCCATTTAAGGACTATTTTAATCCCTTAGCTAATTTGAGCACATCATACATAAGATACCCAAATGTAGCTGCTAAGAGTTTTGAACTAAAACCTAGTGTGCTAAATTGTCTCCCAATATTCTATGGCCTAGAAAATGAGGACCCATATAATCATCTGAATGATTTTCATACTATTTGTCAAACTTTTAAATAAGAGAATTTTTCAGACGATGATGTTAAACTCAGATTATTCCCATTTTCTGTAAATGATAGAGCTCGTTCATGATTAAATACTTTACCTGCTAATAGCATTACATTATGGGAACAAATAGTAACTAAAGTTTTTAATAAATACTTCTCAGTGCAGAAAACTAATGTTATTCGCATGGAAATCTCAAAGTTTACCTAGAGAAAGGATGAGCAATTTTTCGAAACACGTGAGCGATTCAATGGTATACTTTTGAAGTGTCCACATCATAAGTACGAGAAATGGCACCAATACCAATACTTTTTGGAGGGATTATTGCCAAACGTGCAAGAATGGCTAATGGCAACAAGTGGAGGAGAGCTAATGTTAAAAAGTGCATCAGAGATTTAAAAATTCTTCCAGTGACAAGCGGATAATTCCCAACAACGAAGTTGATCACTCAGGAATACTAAAAGAATTAAGGGAGTAACTGAAGTTTACATTGGTGAATCAAGTTCAAAAATTAAAGAAGTTAAAACGATAATTGAAGGTCATTCTCGACAAATAGCATCGTTATCGACTGCTAAATCAACAGAGGCACATGACCATGACTCATATCCAAATCAAGTCAATACCATAGGTGTAATGAGAAAACCATCAAATTACAACCCATACTCCAACACATATAACCCTGGATGGAGAGACCACCCCAATTTTTCATGATCTTAAGGATTCCAACAGAATAGACCAGCAGCTCCAGCTCTACCAATGCAACAAATTCCTCAAGTTCCTCAAGCCTCTCAACCACCATTTAGACCATACAATCATAACCAGAACTACTCTCAACCCAGACCATAGGAGGATTCATTCCAGAATCTCAAGAATATTACTCACTCCATGATTGAACAACAGAACCGCACCATTGATGGACTACGAAATGAGTTGAGAGCAGGCTTCAACTCACAAGCTCAATCAGTTTCAAGCCTCGAGAAGATGGTGGGACAACTTACTTCTTCAGTTTAGACTTTGGCAATGACTATTGAGAAAGGTAAATTTCCAAGTCAATCAGTGTCTAATCCTAAAGGAGTACATGAAGCAAGTACCAGTTCACTACAACAACATGGGGAGGTCAAAGCAGTCATGATCTTGCGAAAAGGAAAATTAGTCGACAACAAAGTAGAGATGTCGGTGACAAAAGAAAATCAAATTGTACCTGTGAATGTTGTGGACTCATCACCGGAGAAGAAAGAAGAAACTAACTCACGAGAATACATTCCGAAAACTCCATTTCCTTAGGGGTTAGCTAAAGGAAAGAAGGAAAAATCCACATGTGAGATTCTTGAAATCTTTAAACATGTAAGTGTTAACATCCTTTACTTGATACTACAAAACAAGTTTCATTTTATGCCAAGTTTCTTAAAGACATTTGTACTAAAAAGGAAAATATTCATGTTCAAAAGAATGTATTTTTAACACAAAACGTTAGTTCTATACTCCAACACAAAATTCCTCTAAAATGCAAATACTCAAGCTCCCCCACTATCTCATGTAGTATAGGGAACCACACAATTGAGAATGCTTTGTTGGACTTAGGAGATAGTGTAAATTTGTTGCCTTACTCTGTATTCGTGAAACTTGGACTAGGAGAATTACACCCAACTCCAATGGTGTTACAGCTTGCAGATCGTTCTACGAAAATACCTCGTGGCATTGTAGAGGACGTGCTTATCCAAGTAGACAAGTTTTATTTTTCAGTTGATTTCATTGTAATTGACACTCAACTAATACATGATTCAAGGAAGCACATCCCCATTATTCTAGGACAACCTTTCTTGGCAACTGCGGATGCTCACATTCAATGCAGAACCGGAAATATGCAGTTGTCCTTCGGCAACATGACTATGGAGCTGAACATTTTTAACATTGCCAAACAACCTCACAGTGCAGATGATGGAATTGTGAATGTGGATTTAATTGAAGCATTAGTTGATGATACTTTTGTTTCAAACTTTAGTGATGATCATTTACAAACATGTTTAACTCACTTTGGTTTGGATTTTGATATTGACAGATCAGTCGATGAGGTCAACGTTCTACTTGACTCAACACCATCCATGGACACTAATAAATAGAAGTCAAGAGTTGAACAACTAGCACCATAAAAAAAGAAACTCATCCCATCATCAGAATTACCACCGAAACTTAAGCTCAAACCATTGCCCAACACTTTGGAATATGCATATTTGAGAGAAGAAAGTACTCTGCCGGTAATCATCTCATCATCCCTCAATGAAGAACAAAAAGATAAGTTGTTGGATGTTTTAAAAGAGCACAAATAGGCATTATGATGGACTATAGCAGATATCAAAGGTATAAACCCAGTAGACTGCATGCATTACATTCACCTTGATGAAAATGCTAAACCTACTAGGGAAATGCAACATCGGTTAAATCCTAACATGAAAGAAGTTGTTAAAACTTAAGTCCTTAAACTATTTAACGCATGTATCATTTACCTAATTTCTGATAGTTCATGAGTCAGACTGTACAAGTTGTCCCCAAAAAGTCAGGAGTCACAGTAGTTACGAATGCCGATAATGAATTGATACCCATAAAGTAACTACATGATGACGTGTATACATTGATTATAGAAAGTTGAATTCTGTCACACGTAAAGACCATTTTCCTTTACCATTTATCGATCAAATGCTTGATAAATTAGCAGGCCATGAATTTTATTGCTTTCTAGATGGCTACTCGGGATACAATCAGATCCCCATAGCACCAAAAGATCAGGAGAAAACCACTTTCACTTACCTTTTTGGCACATTTGCATATAAGAGGATGTCATTTGGATTATGTAATGCACCTGCTACATTTTAACTATACATGTTAAGCATTTTTTCTGATATGGTTGAACGATTCCTTGAAGTCTTTATGGATGACTTTTCTGTCTTTGGTGACTCATTTGATCAATGTTTACATCATCTAACACTAGTTCTGCAGAGATGTATCGAGAATAACTTAGTCTTAAATTGGGAGAAGTGTCATTTTATGGTAAAATAATGTATTGTTCTCGGTCAGAGAAGTAAAATCTTTCCTTGGGCATGCTGGTTTCTATAGACGTTTCATTAAAGATTTTAGCAAAGTTTTAGACCTTTATGCAATCTACTTGCTAAGGATGCACCTTTTGTTTTTTATGATTCATGTCTTGTGGCATTTGAAAAATTAAAGTTATTGTTTGTTGTGCAAATTTTAATGTACTCGTAAGCGCACGAATCTATTGTAGTATAGATCAATGGTGACGAGTGTCGATCCCATGAGGAGACGGATTTTAATTGTGTGTAGAATTAATTTTGTAAATGGGTGATTGAATTTGTGGTGGAAATTATTTGGAATATGCTAAAACTTAAATAAAATGGCGAGAATAAATTCTAAAATTAGAAATGAAATGGCAAGAATAAATTGAAGAGAATTCTATTGAAATGACGTACTTGGGTATCTAGATCCGTATCAATATGCATCATGGGCTAAATAATCCTTATTAATGCCAATTAAATCATGAAGGGGGAATCCACACCTCATGAACCACGCTCTAATCAATATGGTGTTAAGGGCTTATCGTGCCAAATAATAATAATCTTGTACTAGGGGGCCATAATAATAACCTTGTACTAGGGGACCGGTGAAACCAAGGCGATACTAGACAAGATTAGTATTATTTGTCGACGAGAAGTCAAAACATCCACAAAAACTAGAGGGGAAGAGAAAATAAATTTACCAAATAAAGCCTATAACACATGTTGAGACTTCACCTTCAAACTAAACTTGAAAGAAAATTAGCCACACATAATTGAACTAGGGGCAAAATGAGAATTTATTAAAATACATAAAAAATACAAGATGGAGAAGGAATTACAGAAAATGGATCCCAAAAATAGATTCAGAGATATCAAATTAGAGGGGAGAAGCCCCATTTTTATAGATACATGGAGTAAATCATGGCTATTGGATAAAAAACAGTTTGGACGCTCAGGATTACACCACGTTATCAGTCAACAGTACGCGGTTTGACCCGGGTTGAACAGTGACGCGGTTTAGTTGAAAATAATACTGTGTTATGTATGTACCGTACGCGAGATTTTTCGTCCACTGATATGCTGCCACGTCACTATCAACAGTACATAAGAATTTTAGTTCAACAGGATCGTGACACCTCATCAGTCAATACCACATCATCGATAAATGTCACGTCATCGATCCGTCTATGTGAACAGTGTCATTAACAGTAACGTAGACAGTACCGTACATGTGAATAGTGCTATTTTTCCTTTTATACTCCTCCTAAGGTTTTCGACTATCCTGAGTTCAAAAGTGATGTCCGTTTTGCTGTCTGATCTCTCGTTTATTGTGAAATAACTATAATGCCCTTAAAATACATAAAATACTTAATTAAAATAAAACACACGGAATTAAATTAAAAGAAGGTTAAATACATAAAAGTAAGGGTGTTTGTAAAACTTGTAGTGTAAAATGACGATTTTCTCCTTTATAAATATGTATTTTCTAACACTCAACACACCTCCCAACCAGCTTATTGCTAGTCCCTAGCAAATAAAGCGAAAATAAAATTCAAATTTAAAATGATTTTTTTTTTTAGAAACACTCGTGTTTATTCAATCAGATTAATGATAGTAATCAAATAAAAGTATAAGCATTATCTCCAGTCTAAAGCAACATCACACCCACATCAACCATCCACATGAATTAGCCCAGTAGACTTTATTATAGCTACTTTCAAGAATGATATGTCAAACCCCAAAATCTCACTGGAAGTAGTGACACTCTCACAAAGAAATTAAACCCAATAAAAATAGTTACTCCAATGAATGGTAATTGAGAGAAAATAAAAAACAAAAGTGATATCACATGCTCTCACCAAAATTAAAGAAATATGCCCTCAGCTTAGAAATAATACGATCTCAAGTCAAACAAAAATACTAGTCAACCCACTTTATTTATTTATTTTTATTATTATTATACATCACTACATTTTTTTAGCCCATATAACTAGCTTCTACTTCAGACTATAGTTCCCTAAAATCAAGAAGGACTTTTATTAGGACGTAACGTAGGCTAGGGACATGGCTAACAAAGAAGGGAAATAAGAAAATAAAGTGTATGTTTGAGAAAAATGTAGAGATTTTTTTTTTTAAGTTGCAAGGTGGATTTCACTTATTATTTTTTTTTCTTTCTTTTTTCTTTTTTTTAAACAATAATTTTTTTTTTGTTTTTGTTTTTTTTTTTTTGCATAACTTCATTGAACAAAATAATTATTTACATTTTTCTCAAATATAAATAGGTGATGGAACTTTTAAGATATCGGGTAATACTCCAAATCAGAGTGGGTCAAGGTGATAAGTTTGACAAAGAATTTTTTTTTTTAAGGTTCAAAAGGGTTAATTATGGATATTTGATAAAAAGAATGGTTAGAAAGACTCAAACGGATCAAAGGTGGCCTTTCCATCGTCTTTTAGAGATCTAAATAATCTTCCATATCTACTAATTAGATGGGCCTCCAAATGTAGCAACACACATTTTTTTCTTTTTTCTTTTTTTTATTTTACAATTATTTTTAAAAGGGTTAACTCAAAAGAAATTTAGAGATCGTGTGTAAAATAATAAACAGTAAGCTGTATAAAGAATGGGTAAAAGGTTATTCTCCAAGAAAAATAATAGGCTCAAAAACTCACTTGGTACTTATTATGACATGTTCATTCCTTCAAGTGACTCACATTTGTCTCCGACATCAACATGTAGAATAGCAAACATAGTGTAACATCACTTAAGACCAAAGATAATACAAACACTAAAATTTGAAATTAATCATGTCATCCAATGTTAAAACAAATCACACAATTTGTTTTTTAAACAACATTCTACCCCCCAACCTATTCTAAGCATGAAAGGAAAATATGCATGCAGAAATTTGAAAATGATGCAAAAAAACTAATTAGAAAAAGTACACTTAAAATGATATAAAAATAAAATTTTTTTTTTACTTAGTAGATGCGTTTCTAGAGGCACTACACTCCATATTCAGTCATCTTCGACTCAAAAGTTGGAAAATGTATATTTATAGAGGAGAAATTAAAAAGACGAAAAAAATGAACATCAAAACTTAATCAAGAAAAAGAAAAATGTATGAAATTTTTTTAATTTTTTTTATTTTTTTTAAACGAAGAAGATGCGTTTCTAGAGTCACTACACTTCATATTCAGCCATCTTCAACACAAAATGTTAGCAACAGTTAGTTTCTACAATAAAAAATCAATAAAAACTTAACCAAAATTCAACAATTGTCGACTATTCCCTCCCCCCAACCAGAACGAAACATTGTCCTCAATGTTTTAAAGGAAAGAAGTAGAGTTTAGAAGACATCACCTGTGTGGTGCAATATAGAAGAAAATATTTACAGGCAGAGAGTTAAATCTAATTTGTACTTCTTACTGCAGTTACTGTTACCATCATTATTTGGACGCTCCAACACAAAGGTCCAGGGGTCTGGCTCCGGTCTATAAGCTTGTAATATATCAAGTACCTCATTAGCAGTGTGAGCACAAATAAAGAGTTTTTTCGCATTAGAGGGAATGAAATAGTTTTTCATTGCATGGTTAAGAAATGCGATAAAGCCATCATAAAAGTTATTAACATTTAACAAACCGATGGGTTTCTGGTGGATGTGCAGATGGGCCCAAGATGCTAGCGTGATAAGTGCCTCTAGTGTTGCAAGATCTCTTGGAAGGAAAATAAAAGCATCAGCATGATTAAGCGTTTCAGTTATTCTTTCTTGTATACCTAAGACGACTAACTCTTCCCCAGTTGATGAGTCAGACGAACTGCCCAATGGTTTTAGGACTCTTGGGATGATGCCTAACACTTGACTTCCTCTGATAAAAGCTGCTTCTGAGACCATTTTTGATAACCCTCGGTTACCTCCTCCATACACCAAGTGTAATTTTCTCGCTGCTATACTTCGACCAAGATCTATGGCTACCTCCACGAACTCTTTATGTTTGTCATAGTTAAATCCAGAAAGCACACAAATATTTTTGAATTGTCTATTGGGAGTAGCTGCCATTGTGATACTTTTCAAAAATAATTTGTGAGTGCTTGACAAAAAAGAAATCACATTTAAGAATCTTGGTGATAGTGGATCACAGCTGTCAATGAGGTAACATGTCAGTGTCAAATAACATGTAAAGCACATGGCACGTGAGTCAAAAAGGAAACAGTAAAAAGGAAAAAGCAAACAGTACAAAATTATTAAAGACAATAAAGCAAACAATAAAACAACAGTGAAATAAAATAACAGTAAAGTAAAAGGATATGTACAGGTAGTTGCGACTGTGGCTCATATCTTCCTCTGGTTTGACGTTCAAAAACTCCTTATTCAAGCAATCTCGAATGAATTGAATCTTATCTTCCCTGCCAATCGTACTTTCGCCTCAATTAACCAACGGATATCAGCAGGTATGTTATTCCTCATGAGTAATCGTATGCGTTCGGACCGAACTTTATAGATCGTAAGGAGGGCATTCTGAGGAAGTGAAGGGAATCGCTTGTGAAGCTTCGCTAGAATCTTGTTTATGTCCATACTTTCGCCTCAGAATATCAGTTATTATAGGAAACTGAACTAACCGACTTGATAGTCACGGAGTACCGTTATCCGCCACTTCACCGGGGTAACAAACTAAAGCACACAAACAAAAAAAATAAATTAAAACACACAAAGAAAATTAAAATCGTCCTCTTATTGAATTTACCTCAAGTTCCAACTAGATGTTGTAAACACTTCTCTCAATGTCTCTGAGTTGACGTTCTAAACCCTCAACATAGGCTACTAACTCTGGTGGTTGTAGAGCCCAAATGCGATGTGTTTTACAAAATTGAATCTGCCTTTTGAGATGAGTTTTAACACGTTGAAGTGGTTTAAGAATGTTCAGGAGGAACGGTCTAAATAAGGTACTCATAATTAAAAATGATAAAAGAAAACTTAATAGTTAAACAACACACTTATGCAAAAATAATTTCAATTAGTAAAAGAATAATATAAAGAAAGAAAAAAATTAAATCAACGAAAAGAAAAAAATCAATTCAAATCTGGTGGATCACTCAAATTTATTTCGGTGTCTTCTCCATGTGGTTGGTACTCTAGATATGGCTTTAATCTTTGACCATTAACTTTAAACGTGACACCGTTCTTTGAGTCCTTAATTTCAATTGCCCCATGTGGAAAAACAATATGAACAATAAAGGGACCAGACTATCGAGAGCGTAACTTACCTAGGAATAGGTGCAAGTGAGAATTGAATAAAAGCACTTTCTGACCTGGAGTGAAAGATTTTCTCATAATTTGCTTGTCATGGAAGTCTTTCATTCGTTGCTTGTAAATCTTGGCATTTTCATATGCATCATTGCGAATTTCTTCAAGTTCTGCCAGTTGTAATCTTCTTTCTGAGCTGGCTTACTGCATGTCAAAGTGGAATTTCTTGATGGCCCAATACGCACGATTCTCGAGTCCACAGGTAGGTGGCAAGCTTTTCCATACACTAGCTTGTAGGGTGACATCCCAATCGGGGTCTTGAAAGTCGTTCTATATGCCCATAATGCATCATCAAGTCTTAATGACCAATCTTTTCTATCTGGCCTCACCGTCTTTTCTAATACGTGCTTTATTTCTCAATTGGAGATCTCAACTTGGCCACTGGTTTGCGGATGATATGGGGTCGCCACTTTGTGTGTGATTGAATACTTTGTCAAAAGAGCTTTGAATGCTTTGTTACAAAAATGGGCACCACCATCACTAATTATTGCTCGAGGGAATCCAAAGCGTGAAACAATGTTGCTTTTCAAAAATCCTATCACCACCTTGTGATCATTAGTTCTGCATGGAATTGCTTCAACCTATTTCGATACGTAGTCAACAGCAACCAATATGTATTGATGACCAAAAGACGGGGGAAAGGGTCCCATGAAGTCGATGCCCCATATGTCAAAAATCTCAACCACTAAAATTGGATTTAATGGCATTATATTCCTTCGTATAATGCTCCTCATTCGTTGACACCTATCACATGAAGAACAAAAAGTGCAAGCATCTCAAAATATAGTTGGCCAATAAAAACCACATTGTAAAGTAGTTATGACAAAATCTACTGGACTGATTCATGTGGATGGTTGATATGGGTGTGATGTTTCTTTAGACTGGAAATAATGCGTATACTTTTATTTGATTGGTATCATTAATCTGATTGAATAAACACGAGTGTTTCTAAAAAAAAAATCGTTTTGGATTTGAATTTTGTTTTCGCTTTATTTGCTAGAGACTAGCAATAAGCTGGTTGGGGGTGTGTTGAATGTTAGAAAATGTATATTTATAAAGGAGAAAATTGTCATTTTACATTTCAAGTCTTACTAACAACCCTTACTTTTATATATTTAAGCTTCTTGTAATTTAATTATATGTGTTTTATTTTAATTAAGTATTTTATGCAACACATGGGATAATTTTCAACCAAACTACGTTACTTTTCAAACCGTGTCACTGTTCAAACCGCGTGGTCAAACCATGTTACTGTTCAAACCGCGTGGTCAAACTGCGTACTGTTCACACATACTGTTGACTGATAACGTGGCGCAATCCTGAGCGTCCTAATTGTTTTTAATCCGATAGCCATGATTTACTCAATGTATCTATAAAAAGAGGGCCTCGCCCCTAATTTGGCAGTTCTGAATCCATTTTTGGACTCTATTTTCTGTAATTCCTTCTCCATATTGTATTTTCTACATATTTTAATAAATTTCCATTTTAACTCTAGTTCAATTATGAGTGGCTAATTTTCTTTCAAACTTGGGTTGAAGGTGAAGTCTCAACATATGTCATGGGTTTTATTTGGTAAATTTATTTTCTCTTCCCCTCTAGTTTTTGTGGATGTTTTGACTTTTCGTCGATAAATAATAATATTCTTGTCTAGATACCACTCTATTTTCATCGGCTCCCTAGTACAAGGTTATTATTATTTGGCACGATAAGCCCTTAGCACCATATTGATTAGAGTGTGGTTCATGAGGTGTGGATTCCCCCCTCATGATTTAATTGGTATTAATAAGGAATATTTAGCCCATGGTGCATGTTGATACGGATCCAGATACCCAAATGCCGCATTTCAATCGAATTCTCTTCAATTTCTTCTCGCCATTTTAATTCAAATTTTAGGATAATTTAAATCACTTCCACCACAAATCCAACCATCCTCATACAAAATTAATTCTACATATAATTAAAATCCACCTCCTCGTGGGATTGACACTTGTCACCATTAGTCTATTCTATAATAGATTCGTGAGCTTGCGAGTTCAATAAAATTTGCACAACAATCACCAACAAGAACGTAATTGTTGTTGTTTGTGTAATAACCATTTCAACTGCAGGTAGTTGAGTGGGCATGTGCAACCCATTCCCTTGTTTTGTTTGACAACCTTACGTTTTTGGATGTTGTGGTTGGACGATGCGGCTAGAAAGGTCTCCATATTATCCTCATTACTTTGTCCCACTTGCATACCTTTATATTAACAAATGTGAGGAAGACAATAGTCATTTTTTGTCATCTGGTACTGGATTCGATTTGTTAACCATATGTTTTATTGTTTTCACAGATCAAGGAGATTGGTTTGAGTTCAACGATCATGAACTTGGTTGGCTAGAGACAGAGAATGTACCCCCTTGCTTCACTCAATGCATCACTAAAATAAAGATGAATGCATTTACTAATGGAAAAAGATAACAAATATTTCATGTGCCATAGTCAAGTGTTGGACAGTTTCAGCTTCTAGTGCCACAAAAGTGTTCAAGGCGACAGATTAGAAAAACTTTGCCGCAAAGTACTCGAGTTTGACACACGGTCTCCCAGTGTTCACATTCGGATCATGAGTCCTTCACACTATATGTGTTTGCTATTCTTGTGTACAAGTGTTGAGTTGGTAATTGGATATGTTGCAGTTCTGAGTAATGGGATATTATCACTGCATTAATGTCGCATGTTTCATTGGCGTTGTTTTACCTAACTTTTTTACTTTTGTAACTTGCTGATTCCCTTTACTACATGAAAAACTTTATTTTCCTTGTGGCAATTGATTGTCATGGTAGTATCTAATTGCTAATAAATTTAATTTATCATGCTAGAAAAATTTATGTGGGAACATCAGACATTAAAATTTAAAATCATCACTACTATTAAAAGACCCACAAATATTAAATATAGCACAAATTTTCTACGTTTCTAAACAAATTTTTACAATGTTATAATATATTACACCAACAAATCTCATGAACAGAACCTTGGTGGTCTTATATTTTAATTGGCTCTTGTTCTTTTTGTTAGTCTATATGGCTATAAATATTGATTTTGATGATAACAAACCACATGTGTTGATTAAACAAATATTTATATATCGTGCTTTTATAATAACAAAATAATTTTATGGAGTTAAGTTGTTTTTCAAGTTGTGAATTAAAATGAAAGAATTTTACAATCTTTGATTTCAATAAATATTGTTTTCAATTTTGGATTTGGACCTATTTGAAAGTATTTAAATATTTTTGGGTCATTTTATAATTTCACATATTTTGGGTCATATTATAATTTCAGAAAGTTTTGTGATTAATAAAGTAATATTTAGAAATTCTGAAGTTGGACTTATTTGAAAATATTCATAATGTTTTAAGCCATAACACAGTTATATAAAGTTTTATGGTCAAACTATAATTTTAGAAAATAGTTCACTGTAGCAGTTACTATAGCAAGTGGCTATCCGAATCCTGACAAATGGTAGATCAGATTTGGGCAGTAAGTTTCTGGAACATAAACAGCTATCCGGATTTCATAAGCGGCATACTGAATGTTCAAAAATTCAAATTTTAGTTGTAACGGTAACATTAAGTAAAAACAAAAAACACACAACATATCTTGAGCTCTTAATTCGCAAATCATTATTAATTGAATCATCTTTGTTCTTCAATTTGTATATCTACTCTTTAAGAGAGTTTTTGTTGTAATTTTCATTTCTTCATCTTAATTATGAGTTTTTGAGACACTTGAGTGAAGATATTGGGAGATAATCCCTTTGTTGTAAAGGTTGATTGACACCTTGAAGTCAATTGTAAGTATTTGAAACCTTGGAAGGCTTGGATAGTGAAATCATCAAGCTTGGATCGCTTTTGAAGTGTGGACGTAGGTGGGAATTGCCGAACCACGTAAAAATTCATGTGTGTGTTTCTTTTCTCTCTTATTCATTTGTTATTATGCTTTTATTGAACTTATTTCATTTGAATTTATCAAGGCGTTAGATTGGATTATTGTGTGGTTTTGTTATGATAATTATTAAAATATCAATTCACCCTCTTCTTGGGTTGCACACTTGTATTTCACTTTTACCTTTAAATTTTCAACTGCTTTCAAACAAATTCTTACAATGTTATAATAGGTTATACCAACAAATCTCATTAACAGAATCTTGGTGGTCTTATATTTTAATTGGCTCTTGTTCTTTTACCTTCATATTCACAAACGATACTTTTATGATTAATCAAAAAAAAAATCAATTGGGAAAATTTTTTTACTCAATCAATAAATTTGTGGTCTAACGTCCATGACTTTATTGAATCAGCATCCGAGAACGTTAGGCCACTAATAAGGTAACTAAATCTCGTGACAAACTATGAATGCATCCCCCGTGAACAATAACAAATGGAACCGCAAATTTTCATATCATGTTTAATACCTTCAGCCAATAAGGGGAATAGTTTACCTAAATCATTAAATTCATGTACCACTAATGAATGCTCCACACATTAACTATAAATGATATACTAACAATCAAAATGTTTCCCATCAAAGTCTTACATCATTTACCAAAACAACGATGAGTTTTAAACCCCTCGAGATGTTTGTCAAGTTTTATCTCAGCACTAGCACACCCTCTGTGTAATGCCAATAGCTTCCTGTTGGGAATTTATAGCCTTCCCCATGAATACTGGCTCTGCAATGTATGGTCATCATTTGCAAGACTTTGCAATGGTTCAGCAGGTACTCTAACAGCCGGATGTAAGAGTTCTCATCGCCAAGTTCTTTGATAATTATTGTGCTCACATAATTAGTCAGGTAGCGAGGAACAGTGGCTAATTCTATCCATCAGATTTCCTTGTCGAACAACTCGCACCAATAGACCTGTATTAATAACAGAAATTGACTATAAATGATAAACAATTGCACTCATATAACTATTAATTCTCACCATTATTAATACAAAGGTCCAAACGTTTGCTGATTTACTGAGGATAATAGGAAGTATAATCTATCTTCATTCACTAATCGTCACATGCAAATAGGTCAGGGCCAACAATGAAGGAAATAAATCAGCATTGGCAAGTGCAAGAGCTCACGCACGAGTGTGAAAAATGGGGAAAAAGAGACGAACAAGCTGAGTTTAATAAATAGTAATGAGGCTAAAAGGAAATGTGCATTAATGCAGTAGCATCAATTACTGGAAACCATGGTCGTGGCTATAGACAACAATGGCGTCCATTCTAGATTGCATACATGGAACAAGACAACATAATGACAAAACAATGTGCAACAAACATCAATATAAACCTGACAGTACAGTTGACACAACTTACTTTAATCACGCCAGTAGACAGTTGTATAAATCTGGTGTGACTCACACCCCTGACCAACTCTACATGCCGGATCAATGGCTGACAATGGTAGATGCAACACTTTTATAACTGATTTTTGTACGGATTAAAGTTCTTCAACAGCATATGACACAAGCATCTTATCAGTGGTATCAATGAATTTCAGGTTTGGAGCCCTGATCGTGACATTGTGTTCATTAGGTCTAGCTACACGACTCTATTTGGTTATCACTAACACCAACCTCTTTAAAGTTGCCAACGAAATGATGGGGTTGGAGGATGGAGCTTCCAATTTGAGATAAACAATTAATGACAATTGTTCAAAGGAAAAGCATTGGGAAAACAAATTCTCAGTAAGGTCATTCGAAGATTGCCACACTAGTAGCTCAAGAATCTTCACGCTGGGAAAGCACTGACCATGTGGAGGAACTGAGAGTGCACAATCTGAATGAATTCAAAGAATTTTGAGCATCCAACATTCGTACACACTAGCTAGTAAAGGAAAGCATTTATGGTTCCCAAGATCAAGTTCCATCTCCTAAATGTTACAACTTACTGCAGAGGACACCCAAAATGCAAGTCTAGACACATCAGGTTTCTCACACCGGAGAAACAACTTGATAATGTTTGTTGGTTGAGTTCGAATAACCACTTGGTGAACCAAGTCCTCAAAAGCGACCAATCTAATTATTGAAACATCATCTTCATACCGCCTAGCCCATCATCCAAGCTTGAAATATGAATACCTCTCCAAACATACCTCCATCTTCAAAATAGAATGGATGTGGCCGTGGCATCTTTTATGAGGAGACAACTAAGCATGTGCCACAGAACAAAATCTGGCAAACCACTTATCATATCTTTGGAGTTGTTCTCTTCTATTGCAGAATAATTGCTGCATGTGCTAAACATAACATTTGTTCCGTTCATCAATAAAGGCACAGTCCACCCTACCGAGTGTTAACATGTTGATAGTTTGCCTAAGCACCTGTGAAATCAAAATGCCGAAATTATGCCTCCCTTTGAAAACAAACGAAAAAAAATTACATTTTAAATAATAGGTTCTCACTTTTTCCTCTAATTATTTCGCCATCTAAATCAATACAACTATGTATACACTACAATAAACTACGAAATTTTTCTCAGTTGCAACTCTTCCCATTCTTTAATTGTCACTTAAGATTCTAATTGCATGTTTCATAGTCATAGTTAACCAGGTGTTGAATACGTGTGTGTGTGTATGTGTGTGTGTGTGTGGTATCAAGGACAAACCCTTCTTATGTCAGTTTATCCATATACCACTTTCGAATCATCTTACACTTTTGCATTGAGTACTCATAGTTCCACTTTAACCACTTACTCGTCAAATAATTCGTCTTTAATTTCATATTGTCATTTCAAAATTAATCAATGCTCAAAACTCATAACATCAAACCCCCTCGTGGTTACAAGTTGGTGTTATGCCTAAACATATGCAGGTTTCAAATACTCAATGAATCTTCAAAACCTCAACTTGACAATTATAACAACATCATTCATGACACCCGTTTGACAAATATTAATTATTAACACTTGGCGCACTAGAACAACAACAACAACCATAAATACAAAATCAACAACAACAAAGGACACCTAAATATTAACCAAATCATACCTACAATACATGACGAATAGAACCTCAGGTTGTTAACTGTGAATCAACAACATCGGTTATTGTTCAAACTCTACATGATTTCGTAATCTCAAATGTATACATTCTTTTAAAACTATTCACGGTCTCTGCGCTCCATAAATGCTCATTGTTAACTTTCAAAACAAATATGTCACCATGCTAGGAGTTGCAAACTATGACAGAATAGAATTTAGTTTTTTTTTTCTTATTATCTTTAAAGGGGATTACTCCACCCGAAGTATCACATGGGATCGATTATGCATCTCTTGTATGTACGTATGTATTGGTTGTTTATTCAATTGATGTATCGCTAAGGTATCTATTTTTGATCACCCCCTCTACCGGTAACTCATAATCAAATACATTCAATGTGTTCTAAGTGTACTTCATCTTGACAGTTAAGTAATATAACTGCAATTGGACGGCTCATATTGTTGGGATCCACCTTGGAGGCGTTCCAAGGTAGCCGAAGCCGCCTTCTTATTATTATTATTATTATTATTATTATTATTATTATTATTATTATTATTATTATTATTATTATTATTATGATGATGATGATGATGATGATGATGATGATGATGATGATGTTGTTGTTGTTGTTGTTAAACTAAATTTCAGTTAACTTCGTCATCATGCAACCTATCCCAAACTACTAAAAATATCAACATGTTCTTTTTTATGTTCAAAAGATTAGGGCAAATAAAGAGATAGCGTTGAATGAATTTTTTTAGGAAACTTTTTTACTTCTTAATGATAAATGCGGATGGTTTGTTGTTTTAATAATTTAGAGTGTAAAAATAATACTTATTATTATCATTATTATTCAAGTCAATTTGAAGTCATTCAGGCTAATTCTAACCCATTGCGAGTTGCAAGGTAAATTGAGAAAAATTAGGTGAGTATCTATGGATCCATAACTTTTAATTATTTTTTTTAATCACAAAAAATTACATTATAAAATTTTAATTATAAAAATATATAAGATAAGGTAATAACTCATGAACTAATTGTCCCATATAAATATATACATAGAGATAGATACAGTAAGCTTTTAATAAATAAAAATTTTGTACTTTTCAAGTTTTATATTATTGATATTTTATTTTAGTTTGAATAATTTTGTTCGTTTTGCTTTAATGACTTAAATCCAATGATTGCTTGGTAAAGTTGGGTTTTTATTTATTTAATTAATTGTTAACAGTAATTGTCCAAATTTACTTGTTAATATATTAATGACAATACTTGTACATTAATTAAAAAGGATGGAACAATGTATTGATCTTATTGATGATGATTTGCCTACAATAGAAACGTTTTATAAATTGATATATTTTGTATAGTTATTTTAATGTTAAAACTTTAATTTCTCATTTACATTGATAAATTCTAAATTGAATATTTTATACTAATCTTTTAGACTATTGTTACAATTTTATAGTTTGAATTATATAATTTAAACTTTTAAGTATTACTGAAAGTAGTTTTCTAACATTTGTAATTTTAAATGCAGGAACCCACAATTACCTGATACAGGTTGCAGGTGGGTTTTAAAAAAATAAAAACTCGTAGTGGATCACAGGTAGTTTGATGATTTAAATTTGTTACGAATGCGTGTAACCCACAATGGGCAGTACCCATTGCTATCCTTACAATGTATACATAATTAAATGCTTTTGACCTTTAAATAGAATAGTAGTTGAATTTCTTCATTTTCTTTATTAATTTCTGCATACTTAATTATGGTAGGCCAATCCTTGAAAAAAAAAATTATTCTATGATAGTAGACTAGTTTTCTTTAGTATTAGAGGTGAAAAACTAAAAATGTTGGATCTAAGCTTTCAGCTGATATTAATTCCCATGGGCAAAATTACAAGGTGATTGATGGTTGGTGGATAAAATCAAGGTACGAGTAGTTAATTTTCTATTATACACTATGAGGGATATACAAAAAAAATACCATCAAAGTAGCATTATTTTTTAGATGTTAAATATTCAACAGAAAGGTGTTCGATAATTTTGAGCTAAGCAAAATGGTATATTGTGTTAACCAAACACTAAACAAAATTAAAAGGTTACAATTAGTATGATGTTGCTCACTACAATATACCATAAATTGCAAGAACAAGCAAAAATACATTAAACAAAATTAACCACAGAGAGAGGGGTTAAAGCTACATTGCGGAGTCAATTTCAATCAAGAGTCCAGCGAATTGCAAGCTACCAACAAATAATGTCTACTCAGAAGCTAGCTATAGCACTACTTGAGCCATTTAAAAACAACTTCTACATGCAATGACCAAAAAGCAGCTTTTAATTAATTTGCAGGATCACCGAGGGCTAGGGACTCCTCTAAAAGCAAATTCATTAATTCATGCAAAGGCCTTACACTTCTACTTTTGTCTTCTTCAACGTGTGTGCACGCACATGCATTGGGTATTGCATGGTGATAATGAATTATTTTTATGGTTTTCGCTTCCCATCAAATAATTCATCAATGTAAGTCTCTATATCTTCAGGCTGGTATTTAATGTACTTTTCTGTTTGCCTTCCAGGATCCAGATATTGTGAGAATCTTCCCATGAATGATCTGTAAGCCGGAATCACGACCGACGATATTGAAACCCTAAGCTCCGATTGAAGCTGGTCATCACTTACAACCCATGTGCTTTGAGTCCTGTGTATTTCATCAAACATCGAATTGAAGCTCTTGAACTTCTCTTTCAACACTGGCTTCACAACTTTCCCATTCGCCATCAACCCATCGAGCCCTAAACAAGCCAAGAGCCTCCCCCACGTCTCTCTCTGATAAGTCTTGTGGTAGTTCCTAAGATCAGACGACTTCTTGCGGCACCATGTGTCCCCCATCGCTTCATGGATCTCCACCGACCCTTTGATCTTTTGCAAGATGTATCGGCCGTTGTTCATCATAAAAATGCTACTCAATGATACATCCTTATACATCTTTGATTTCGCATCCAAATTTTGATCCAACAAGTCCATCACGCTCACTAATTGTTGAGCGAAAGGTGAAGGCTGACTCGCATTATGGTTGTCGTTATTGTTATTATCACAACTCTGATCCTCACCTTCGGTTTCATGTCTGCTTGATGATGATGAATCAGTTCTTTCAATTTTCCAATGCTCTCTGAAAACTTGTTCCAACGTGTTCTTATACTCACAAGCATATTTCAAATAATTCATCGTGTAGCGAGTCAAAGGATGGACAGCCCCACCTGGCACTGTAGTCTTGGCCATATCAGATTTGATTGAATTCTCAAGATCACAAAACATGAAAATTGCAGCCTCGCCAAGCCGAATCTTAGCAGCCATTATTTCGTTCTGGAGCTCGTTAGCACATTGATCAGGAACCAAAGCATTCAAAGCCGAAATGTTGTCACGTAAGCATTCATACATATCAAGAACTTTAAACAACTTTTCAGCCGAGCGTTTTGTCATCGCCAGAGCTTCCGCAAAATTCAATAACTGAATCATTACCCCACGAATGAGATTGCTAAAAAGGCTCGATGCGATCATGGGGTGATCCACGAACACCACCTCGGCAAGCTTCTGTTCACCAGCAAAGTACACATTCGCGCATTGGCTGAAGGTGGTGATCCAGGAAGCGATCTCACGTTCTAACGTATCCCAATGCATCTTCTGCACATCATCTAGGCTGATCTTTTCGAACCCAAGATTGTTCAAGCTCTCATCGAAGGCATTCCTTCTCGCAATTATATAAATCTCGACGCATTCGGATTCATAGCCTCCGGATATCATTACCTTTGCCATTTTATTCAACCAAGACGAGACTTCCAGAGAGACTCTGGGAGTGTTGATGATCGGATCCTCAGCGAATTGGTCGGATTCTGCAGCTGGTTTCGAATCAATTTCTTGATTGTTTTCTTTTGTTGTGTCTTTTCTGTGGTCAAGATTAAATATATCTTGATCAAGAATAAATCTGAATTCGTCCTCCAAGAAAGACATGGCACGCTGCTGAACGCCGCCAATGCGGTTGTTCAAAACACCATACGTTTGATCCGAAGTATTTTCTGGTAACTTCAGTTCACTCATCTTTCTTGCCAACCTTGTAACTCGATCCACTGAATCTAAAAACAATAATGTATCTTCTTCCGCCAGGACGGGAGTGCTCGTTTTTGCTTTCCCGTCAGCCCCCAGGTCGTGCTTTGGAATCTTCTCTTCGAAAAGATCCAAGAATCTCCAAACAACCTCAGGGATCTCCAACGGGGATGCAGTTTGATGATCATCATTATTTGTCAAAGTTGACAAGAATTTGTCAATTTCATCAGAAGCAGTTTCAATAGTGTAATGAATCTCAATAGAAGGAGTTTCTTCGACCTTTTCTTGATCTATCTGTTCTTGAATATCTTCTTCGATCTCATTTTCTTTCGCCTCTTCAGCCTTTTGTGTCTGTATAACAGCCTTCGGAGTACTCTCCGTCATCGGCGCCTCGGAAGCATCAGCATTGTTTGATTTTTCAGGGTTCTTTTTTTCTTCCTCCATTGTTGTAAATATTATTTTTGGTTTTAGAAAGGAATAAAGAAGAATGTTATATATCAGGGTGTGAATTATGATGAAGCTAGGGAATGAGAAATGGAGAAATTAATTAGATGCGTCTAGGGAGGAGAATTATCCGTGTAATAATGTTTATTTAATCATTTATTTGATTTGAATTAATTCATGTTTTTTCTTCTTTTTCTTTTCATTTTTAATGTTAATTTCCGTGTAAATTTCGTGTTAATATTTTAGAGGATTGAAATGGTCGTTGGGAGAAATAGTGAGAGAGGAGAAGTGGACAGAAATTAGCGTCAAGTTTTTGGTTACCAGAGAGTTTGTTATGTGCATTTGTTTGGAACTATTGACCGTTGACCATTTTCCATTATGACTAGCATATTTTACTTATGCTTAGCATGATCGATTTTCTACTCTATAAATTCGGATATATATAGCCATTAGTTTTCAATCTAAGATTCCGCTGGACCAACTTATATCTTTTTTGTTAACAATGATTTAATTTATAAGATTCAAACGTGAGATTTATAGCATTAATTTTTGTATTATATTATTCTTAGAAAAATAGCATAAAATTGCTAGTTTAAGGTCAATTTTGAGCCAGATGCACATTGACAAAGTATGCTTGTATGGATAATTCGAAATTTCTTCCATGAGCTCTTTATAACGAATCAAAAATAGCTCAATTGGTACTTAGGTGAACAAAAAAATGGATCTTAAAAAGCACCCATTGCTTTATATAAAAAAATGAATACATTAAAGGTCATCTTGCCATTTTCTTTTTATTGAGCTAGAACTTGACTAAAATTAAATATGTAACGTCATCAATATCGATATTGATCATAACAACAAAAAACTAAAGAGTTGTTAGGGGATGAATATGGATATATTTCCCACAAAAAAAAATCAGCTTAGAAGGTTGTTACAAGTGAATTAAAGTTACAAATCTTATCTCAAATAATAAATTTGAATGTTAAATACAAGCGTTAGTCCTTAAGTTTTCTAGACCAAAATGCCTTCCACAATACTTACAAATTGGCGTTCAATTTTATTTGCTAGATACACTAAATACAATTGATTTATTGCTCTTCTCCCTAACTAAACTCTCTAGCTTTAGGCTTCAGTGTGATAGTTTGCAAACACTAGTTTGAAGTTCATCAAATATTAAAGTTATGCTATTGAAACTATTCAATTATGTTGTATCTTGGGAGATAAACGCTAATACAACCTAAGCACTGTAGAAAAGGTGACAAATATGTTTTAAAGAAACTGTACGTAATATCACATATGCCTCAATTTGTGTTCTATTCTTTTGTCTTATGGTTTATTTGTTATTACAAATTGTAGTAATTTTACAATAGATTATTGCTATATATTTCAATTATGTTATTATAAGCTTGTGATGAGTGTGCTCAAGTACCCTTAGAAGGTTTTATCACAAATGTTATATAATAACTAAGGAGTCTAGATTTTAAGTGAGACTAATTATGATCTCTCTAGTTTTTCTTGAAAACTTAGCTAATGTATTTTTGTATATAACATGGGTTGTCTTATATCACTTACTAATAGTGATTTTATAACATTATCACATAGCAATTGATGGCTTGATGCTTAAATTCATATGGTTGTTAATTGTTAATTTAGTCAAGACTAACTAATGAGTTCAAAATTATGTCATTAATGCTTGAAAGGATGTCTTTTATGACCAATAATATAAAATCATATTAGACTAAAGCCCCGTTTGGAATTAAGGTTAAAATGCTTTAAGTATCTTATTTAATAAGTTTTGAGAAAAATAGTTTTGTAAATTTTTTTAAAAGTTGTTTATCTCATAATTTTTTTTTACAATAACTTTAAGGGTTTTTCTATAATGCTGTAATTTTTTTATAATATCAATAATATATTAATTGTGTACCATTGGATTTAATCAATGGTACATAATTTTTGTACTAAAGAAAAAATAAATAATTTAAAAATAATGGTAAACAGTTTGTTAACGGTTTAAGGGGTGGAGAATTTTTGTAAAATAATTGTGACCATCCTTATAGTTTGAAACAATTTCACTTAAATAGCATATTTTAATTAAAATTACTTTTCAACCCCCTTGAAATTTGTATTGTGATAATCTTTTTTAAATAGATCTTCCAAAATCAATTACCATTAAGTGTAAAATATAATATCAAGTACTTTATTTAGCACAAATTAAATAAATTAGTTACAATTGTAAAATTTATATATGATATAACACTAATAAACAACACAACTAAGTATATATACTTAAGTAAATGCCATAGTTACATCAATAAACTCATTGATGAGATTGCTTATAACCTAAAAAATACTTGAGCACACATGTTTTAATAAAATTTAATATTGTATATTAAAATACTCATTATTTTATATAATATTAAGGACCATTATATAATTGATCATGAAATATATATTATTTTTAACTTTCATTTAACATACCTATTCTTTAAACTCTATAATACTGTATGAGTTTTTACAACATTGATAATAAGATTGTTGTGGACTCTTGGATTTTAGTTTTTTCATCTCTATCATTCATTTGATATAGTGAATAAAAAATTAACTATTTAAATCATAATAGGTAATCTTCAAGTTGCAAGTAATCCTAGATTCAATAAGGGAATCATTGGATTTAATATTAAAATCTTCACTCTTAATTTAATTTCAATGGATAAGTAATTATGTAACAAGTAATCTATAAGTTTTGATATTTCTTCATACTTTAAATTATTTTTTATCTAATCAATCGATAAATATTTTAAATTACCAAATAAATGAAAGAAATACAAATAATTTGGAATTAAATTATTATGTATTAATTCTCTTACTTTACCATTTTACATTTTTTTTGTTTTGCATTTAGTATTAGAAATATATTTAATAGCATTAAAATAAATGTAATTAACAAGTAATGGTATTTCAAAAATACTTTATATAAAGATATTACATAAAGTCTTATAATAATTTGAATTGTATGAATTTAATTACAAACCATTAATACTTAAACAATAATGATAATAGAAGGCATTGAAATAAAGTATTTTATATATGTTTTATCAATAATATTATACGAGTCACAACAAATGAGAAATATTTTATTCACCGATTATTATTGAAAAATATATATGTCTATATCACTATAGAGTGAGAAATATTTTGATTTAAATTTTTAACAAAAAATTAAACTATTAATTTCATGTAATTCAATGGTGGAGGATATGACATTATGAAATGTTGCTTTGACTTTCAATATCAACCATTAGACTATGAGATATTAATGGCTCAAATATTGTGTCAAAATTTGAAGTTAAAGTATCTCAAAACATGTCTTTATAATGGAAATATAAATATATACAATGAATTTTTTTCTCACTTTGTCCATTAAATATTATTTGATATAATATTTTATTTATTATCATTATTAATTATCATAATAAAAGTAATGACTCTTCGTAACATAAAAATTTTATAATGACCATTAAAGAAATAATAAAATAATCTTTCATGATCCATAAACTAAAGTTAATTAGGAATATGTGTTACATTTAACTTTTATGCAATTAACAAAGTGACATTTGAAAATAAAATAAAAATAAGCTTATGAAAGTTAAATTTTATAAGACTCGGATAATTTCCTGTCATGTAAATAAAAATATAAAACATTTTCTTTCACATTTTTTCCATGTAAATATTATTGGAGGCAATATTTTATTTATTGTCACTATCAAATTATCATAATAAAAGTAATAACTTTTAATAACATAAAAATTTTATAATTACAATCAAAGGATATCAATAAAATAATCTTTCATAATTCATAAACTAAAACTCATTAAGAATATGTATTAGATTTAACTTTTATGAAATTAACAAAGTGATATTTGAAAATAAAATGAAAATATATAGGCTTATAAAACTTAAAATTCTTACCACATAAGAATATTAATTATAAGATAAACAAAAAGTTCAAAGAATAAGTATGTTAAATGAGTGTTAAAAATAATATATATTTTTTATGATCGATTATACAATGATCTTTAATATTATATAAAATAATGAGTATTTTAATATACAATAGTAAATTTTATTAAAACATGTGTGATCAAGTATTTTTTTAGGTTATAAGGAATCACTATAAGAAAATTGGCAATAGATGACGGGAAAAAACAATTATAAAAGGAGGTGGATGACAGTGAAATTACCCAGTCATCTATGTACATATCACTCTTTTATGATAGAAAAAAAGTATGTCATTAACTTATGATAGCGTTTAATTGTCATATGTCAGTCATGGAAAAAAAATGAATAAATTATTTAATTTTTTGGCAAGAAATGTGATTTTTTTTTATTTTGAAATTTGGCAAGAAAATTGATTTTCGCGCGTGAATTATTGTCTGGATAAATTTAGCGAGTAAAATACTAAGTTTGAAACGAAATTGTGATTGATATTTTCTGTCATTCATTTTTTTATGACTTATTTTATGATTAATATTTTCTATCACAAATTATTTTTTTGTGACTTACTCCATGATTAATATTTTTTGTCATAGATTCTAAAATTATATTGAACAAAATCATGAATTATTTCATTTAAATTTATGCATTCCTATATATGAAATTCAAGCATAAATTCATATGAACCAAAAATTAAATTATACATTCTATTAAGTCCAAAAACACAATATTAATAATGCCATCCAAAAACAGTTATATCAAACAATATCAATTCACTCGACAAAATCCAGCAACTAAGAACAAATGTATCAATTTTACAAGCTAAGAAGGCATCAAGTGGCTGTAGTGCTGAACTTAAACCATAATTTCAGTAAATTTCCAGTACATGAACTGCCATTTTCAATAAATACCCAGCTAAACTCTCAAGTCCAGCAGCTTCTTTCAACTTGCATATGCAACATCAAATGAATATAGCTAGCATTATTGTTATAAAGAATTAATTACTACAATAAAACCATTAGGTTTTAGATACAGCAGAATCATTACAAATTTAAACTTAATTTGTATGTGCAACACCAATGAGTATAGCCAACATATCATTATAAAGGTTTATCTATTAAACTAAAACTGTAGGTTTCAGATGCAACTTAACTTAATTCCTTGCTGAAATAAAATATGGAACCACGATGGTACCCATAAAAATAAACTTATTTTCCTCCAAGTATGAAATAAAGAGCAAACTTTGGTTTGAATAGAAAGTATACAAATTTACTGCCAAACGCAGAATACAAACCACTTGTTAACATGATATATCAATCAATCAAAATAATAATTCAATTCCATTTCTTCTCTTACAATTACAAGAACCGATTAAATTAACTAAGTGGCATGTGTTGTTCCGTTCAACACCATGGCTTTTGTATTTTGCTGTTTTTTGTTATTGACTTTGTTGTTATTTTAATTTTTGCATTAAAATTAACCTCATTATTCAAATTCATCAACAACAACCATGAATAGATTGATATAGACCTACCAAATTTCTCTATAAATACCAATCTCATCTCTAAATAATATTGTTGTTATCAGGATAACAACTTTGCATGTAGTTGTTTGTTGTTCAAATAAAAGATTAAGCATAGTTCAAGAAACCTAGGTAGCTAGCTAGGTTGATGTTATTGCCACTTTGTATAGTTTTTAACCAATTATAATATATAAGTAATAAAAATGTTTATGTATAGTTTTAGATTCATACTAACCATGTTTTGCTGCGTTAATGATTTTAGAACAATGGTTAGTCCACTCCAAACGAACTTCATCTATCTCAGCCTAAGTGTATACGGCCTTTCTATGGAACTAAAAATCATTAAATCAACATTATCAAATTTCTATAACAATGCAGTGCGTATGGTATAAACCAATTATATGATTTTATTCATCACTGACTCACATCATTCATCAGCAAACTAAGGTCTTATAATGTTCTTCATAAACCTCAAGACATAATAGACACATTCCACATTTTCCGGTTGTTGAGGGGTCTATTCACAGTTATAAATCGAAAAAAAATTATAAATATATTATATTTTAGGCTTAAAGTGATAAATACACAGAATTTTAGTTAAGATAATTTGTTTACCTTCACAAATCTCATCTTAGAGCCATGATTCCATCTTTCCTTACAATCCTCAGATGAGAACAGTGTCATAGCATTGTATGAATAAAGTACATTGGTTAAAGTATCGAAAATATATCAAAGGAATCGAGAATATTAGGATTATGAGATGGAAAGTAATACATATGATTTAATTAGTTGTTCTAAATCATGATCAGGAGCATCATATCCCTTAGGATTTAAATAAAACACTTCTTTTTTGCCACATCAATCACAACCAAACCCAAATGGAAGCTAAAATAGAAAAAAAAAAAAAAAAAAGCAAAGAAAACAAAGCAATAGTTATGAAAGACAAGATAAAATGAATAAATAATGATTAGAACACTTGAATACATTTTGAAATTTCCAGACTTGGGATTGTATGGCATGAACAAGAATTGTCATTTACAGGCATTTTTTAAGCACTTGCACACACCTTCTACTCTGCTGGGATAGGATGTCTGGTATTTGACCAGGATGGGGTGACACAACCTGGACATATGAATCCAAATAGTCTTGTTCCTTTTTTATTTGGGATAATTAAGTCATATAGCAACCTGAAACAGTGGATGCAAAATACCAAAACTTTTCATTAGACAAGTATTGCAACATTATATTAATTAATTAAAGTGGAAAGAAAAAAAATCTTTACGCAATATATACTTAAATAGGATGCAATCCTCTAATGTGTGATGATGTCAGGGTGTTGATAGTTCATGTCACGTCACACCATCACCAAATGATCATGGTGGCTAGTTCAAATTCAATTAATGAGTCTATTATTTGGGTGTTACCGTTTGCTCAGAGCTATAGTGGCCGATTGTGTACAGACAACTTAAATGTAGCAAACAATTGGCCAGGTAGGGTTTGGGTGGTGCTAGTGAGGTTATCGATTGACAGTGTGACGATGAGTTTTGCTAAGTTTTAAGTGTTGATTGTGAGAGTGACAGTGATGATAATGTGCTAAGGGTTTGATTGTTCTTTGTCCGAGTGAGAGCGAAGATGACTATGGTGAGTGTAGGCTGATTGATTGAGGGTGTAACGGTGAATGTGGCTAGGGTTTCAAAGCTGATTGTGGAGTGAGAGTGACGATGACTGTGCCTAGGGTTTAATGGCCTTTGCACGCGAGAGTGAGAGTGGTGATGACTTCGTTGTAGTGTTTAGGACTTAGGTTTTTTTTTTTGTTCAAATTTTGGTTAAACGCATCATTTTGTTTCTTATTTGTTTTTTCACAAATCATTTCATAAGTTAAACGTTGTGTTTAACTTTTTCAAAAACTTAAGATAATACTTTTAATTTTAGTCAAACACGGTCAACATAAGATTTCTATCATAATGATTGTGACTGAGTAAATTTCTATCATACACATCTCATAAATTATTGATATACAAAGATTCTATCACTAGTACATCATTAATCATTTGATAGACCACAATTATATCACGAATCTATCATATTTATATTATGAAATCATTTCTGTCATAAAGTGGTTATCATCTATTGTCAGTTTTCTTGTAGTAAATCTCGCCAATGAGTTTATTAATATAATTATGACATTTACTGAAGTATATATACTTAGTTGTGTTATTTATTAGTGTTATATCATATATAAATTTTATAATTGCAACTTATTTATTTGATTTGTATTAAATAACCTACTTGATATTATAGTTTATACTTAATGGTAATAGATTTTGGAAGATTTATTTAAAAAGATTATCACATTACAAATTTAAAGTAGGGTTGAAAAGTAATTTCAAATAAAATATATTATTTAAGTGAAATTGCTTCAAACCCTAAGGGTGGTCACAATTATTTTACAAAATTTTGCACCCCTTAAATGGTTAACAAATTGTTTACCATTATTTTTAAACTATTTTTTCTTTAATACAAATATTGTATATTATTGATTAAATCCAATGGTACACAATTAAAACATTATTGATTCTGTAAAAAATTACAGCATTATAAAGGAACCTTAAATTTAAAAGTAGGCAAGAAATTATATTTTAATACAATTTATTAGAAATATCATCACTACTGTATGTAGATAGATATAAAAATTTATATGTCAACATATGTTGCTATGTTACGAACTGTTAGTTTTGGGTTTTTAACATTATAATTTAAATTTGACGTCTTACATTATTTTTGCTTAAACAACTATGTGATTTCATAGACAATTTTTTATGTAAAAATTTGAATAAATTTCTTTAGTTGAATTGGTCAATTCCTCCTTAGTTTATTCTTTGGAGTTTATTTTTATGTGATTTTCCTATTGGGCTTTAATTAATTGTGAATTTATGCTAAGCTTGTATATATGAGTTTATTTTCTACGTTTCTTCTTTTTGCTTTTGTTGATGCAAATTTTTGTTCAATGTACAGTGATTGATTTATATTTTGTACATCTTTTTAAATCAAATTTTGTGGTTTATTTTCCCCTTAAGGCGAATGTCTCAAATCATACGTCTTCTTATTATTAATTGTTTTGCTCATTTGTTAAAGGGGGTTGCCATGCCTGTAATAATCTCATGACATCAATTTATTTTACTCAACGTTTAGAGAAAAAAAATTAAAGTGAGATGGGCAGTGTTTTTATACTCATTTTATGCCCTTTTTTTTCTTTTACCTTCAAATTGGGCTTTTTTTTTCTGTTATATAGGTATCTTAGAGTCAATTAGAGAGATTATATTACATTTTTCCTATAACAAGTGTCAGTCAAAGCCCATGTATGGAGACACATATTCATATGTGTCAATACTTATTTATTACAAGTATTCTTTAGACACTTATCATGTTTTTGGGCGCTTGACCTTCAATAGGCTTGAGCTTGAATTCGGCACTCATGTTTCGTACAAAAAGGATTGATTTTGTAATATTTTTTCCATAAGCACATTCCATAGAATGTTTATTAACATGTCAGCTCATTCCGTAGAATGTTTGTTGACCCAAAAGCACATTCTGTAGAATGTATTTATTTGCATGTAGGCATATTCGATAGAATGTGTATTTGCCCATAAGCCCACTCCATAGAATGTAGGCTCATTCTGTAGGATGTATATTTGCCTGAAGACTCATTTTATAAAATGTCTATTTGCTAGTAGGTGCATCCGTAAAATATGTATTTGCCCGTAGGCGCATTCCGTAGAATATATATTTGCTATAAGCACACTCCGTAGAAAGTATATTTACCCATAAGTATATTTTGTAAAATGTTTATTTGTTCATAGGCACATTCTTTAGATTGTGTATTTGTCCATAAAATAAATATTTGTTCATAGGCACATTCCGTAGAATGCATATTTGCTCGCATGCATATTCCTTAGATTATGTATTTCTCCATAGGCGCATTCTGTAGAATCTATATTTTTAGAAGGTGTATTTGTCCTAGGCACATTCCGTAGAATATATTTTTGCCCACATGCACATTCCGTACAATGTATATATGCCCGTAGACATATTTCGTAGAATACTTATTACCTTGTATGCTCTTACATAAAAATATTTTCTAAGTGTGTAGGTCATTTTTTGTAAGGTTTGTGAGGAATGATCTAGGTCATTTTTTGTAAAGAATGACTTATAAAAAAATGGATCTAAGTCATTCTTTGTAAGTATAAGACCTAGGTTGTTCTTTATAAAAAATAGATTTAAGTCATTCTTTACAAAGAATAGACCTAGGTCATTATTTAATGAATCACGCTTTTGGTGTTTTGTCGTATCTTACATTTAGATATTTATTTCAAATTCTAAATACTTAGGTCATTCTTATAGAGAATGGCCCTATATTATTTTATGGAAAATATTTTTATTAGGCCTATATTTTTCGTGTTTTAGACGACTAAAGGACGAATTTAGTCAAACAGCTTTAATTATGAATATATGTTGAGCTTATTATCCAACTCTATGTACTGTACATAATATTGAAAATTATACATCCATAATATTTGGTTTTGGTAATGTTATCTAGGGTGCAAGTGTTAGATGAGTAGTTGGTGAATCTTAGGCAAACAATACCGAACAGAACTCAAACTTCCGTTTTTGTTAATCTAATGTGTTATTTTTAAGAGCGTCTATGTTCTAGTTTTAAATTACAAAAATACATGTCACATTATAAATATGAGGAGGGTACTAGACAAATTCTATAAACAATTCTTCTTTCTAAAAAATAAAAAATAAAGTAATTTCCTGGTGTAGAGTAGATTCTATAAATTCTTTTATGTATCTGAACAATTTTTTTGATAATTTTTAAAAATTATTAATTTTACAAATTCAAAACAATTCTGAATTCTATAAAATAAAAAAATTATGTCATTAGATTATTATATAGATAATCAGTTTAATTTTTGTCACAATCATGCAATTTCCTGCTTGTATTCTTTTACATAATCGATTCATCCAATTCCCTAATTAGGTGATATTTCCGATTGAACTACTCTTGTGACTTTTTTTTTTTAACCCTTGTAAAAATCCTAGGGCATGTGTCCATTTACGAATAATGTTTTTTTTTAATACCAATCATATGTTACAATTAAAACTTTATTGATATATTTACAATCTATTCCTACCTAATTACTTTTTACCCGTGTAAAAATCTTAGTAGGCTTGAGCCACTGGCAAATGAGCAATGCTAGTATGCTACTTTCATAAAAGTAGTATAATAAAACTTTGACAAAATATTTAAAAAGACCAAATAATCCATTGTTCTGGATAAAATGATTAGTTAATATGAATTGCAACTGATTAGTTAATATTCATTTCTCTTTTCATCTGCCTCAATTCTATATTTTCGTAGAAAGATTACTCGAATTGGTGCTCCTCAACTGTTGAGAGCTCCAACCCATGTCATATAAATATTGTAAGTCAATTTCAATTCTATATAGTAAAGAGTAGTGCCAAAAATTAATTCATTTTCTATGTGTACAGAAAGTCTAGAAGAGGTAAATTTATGCAATTAAATCGTTTACAAAGAAGCAATCATTTCTAAAATGCAGATGGCCATCTCTCATAATTATGACGCTCTAATTAATTGATGTTCGTTTATATAATTCATTTCTTGGTTGTTTAAAATTAATTTATTAGTTATTTAAAACAGGCTGACTAATATTAGATATGATGGGAAAATCATGTAACAATAATTAGGCTGACAAATTTGGCATAAAAATCAACTCCAAATCCAGCTAATGACTTGCTTGATATTCAATTTAATTTTACCTTCCTTTTAAGACCACGCTGCCCACAAATTAACAATATTTTGTCATGCGTTAAAATTAATGAGCCCAATAAATAAATTCACACCTAATAATTAAAAATTAAAAAATCATTTCCAGGGTGGAAACGACTGCATTTGGACTCGAGTGCATTTACAGTTTTATGTTAGAGAAATTATTTTTAATCACTTATGTTTTACCATATGTACATATAATCACCACAAAATTTTAAAATTTTCTCTTCACTATCTTTATTTTAAATTTATATCAATCAATCACTTTGACACTAACAAATTACTATTTTACCCTAAATGTATAAAAATACCATTTTACTCTACAAAATTTAAAAAATAAAAAATTACAATTACAAGAATATTCCTAAATTTAATAAAACAAATAAATTTGAAAATCCAAGATGCCAACTTTTATAATTATAATTTCATTTCATTTTTAATTAAATTAAGTATAGGGAAGTTTACAAAAATTAACAAGCACAGAAAACCTCCCTATAATTATTGTGAACTTCCCTATAATTAATTAAGAAACTTCCCTATACTTAATTTTATTGCAAACATTAAATAAAACTAGAAAATAGAACCGCGCTTCACGCGGATTTGAAAAAAGAATTTAGTATTATATTTTTTTTACTTTACACTTGATGAAACTGATAAAAAATATGAATTGATTTTTTTTAAGATGAGGCAACCTTATAAAAATCAAAAAAATCTATTAGCCAGCAATATGTCTCATTAAAATCTTTACATAATTGTTATTATGTAATAACAATCAAATTAATTATGAAAAGATGAAAAGTCAAATTTAAAAGAAAATTTATCTATTTATTAGATAATAGAAAATATAAAAAGATGAGAAATGGTGATGTCACATCACCTCTTCAAGTCCTACCTTTATATATATATTAGAAAATATAACCGCGCTTCACGCAGTTTTGAAAAAAGAATTTAATATTATCTTTTTTTTTACTTTACACTTGATGAAACTGATAGAAAATATGAATTGATTTTTTTTAAGATGAGGCAGTCTTATAAAAAATAAAAAAAAACTATTAGTCAGCAATACAAATAAAGAAGCAACGCAAGATAAAGAATAAAATGAGAGAATATATTATAGAGTGATTTTATTCATTCCAATTGTGTGTGTACAAAATAAAAAGATGAGCTCTCCTTTTATAGTTACATAATTACTTCATGAAATTAATAAAAAATTATGAATCATAATTCCTTGTGAGATATTGGGAGTTATAGGAAAATTAAAGGTTACTAATGGGAGATAGTGGAGAGACTAAGATATATATGTTATGAACATCTACATTTATTTTAATAAATTTATAACACTCTCCTTTAGATGTTCATCACAAAGAATGTGCCTCATTAAAATCTTTACATAATTATTATTATGTAATAACAATCAAAATAATTATGAAAAGATGAAAAGCCAAATTTAAAAAAAAAATCTCTATTTATTAGATAATAGAGAATATATAAAGATGAAAAATGGTGATGTCACATCACCTCCTCAAGTTCCAGTTTTATATATATATATATATATATTGTATTTACAAAAAATTAACATGATAATTTCTAAATGAAATTATAATTATAAAAAACTAACATCATGGATTTTGAGATTTATTTATTTTATTAAATTCATGGGTATTCTTATAATTATAATATTTTTATTTTTTAAAATTACAAAATTTTTTAATTTTATTAAATAAAATAGTTTTTTAATTTATTAAAAATAAAATAATTATTTTTTAATATCAAAATAGTTAATTAATATAAATTTAAAAATAAAAATGATATAAAAAATATATTAAAATTTTATAATAATTAAATATGAATATGATAAAAATTACCCTTTTCATTTACGCCATTGCATAGATTCAGTCAGTCTGCGCCAGAGCCCTGAGCAGAACATGTCACTCATGACGAAATCCGTTACACGAAGGGCAATTTCGTAACTCGACAAAAGTTTCCCCACGTTCACAAATCACGACACACCGTACCCGGTAGCCTCCAAGACTCGAACCGGAAGCCAACCCAAACTCGGACAGGGAAAAATTAAAAAATTAAGAAAAATTAAAAAATTAAAAAAAATTAAAAAGAAGTGCCCATTTAAAAACAACTCTGTACCTCTCTCTCTCTCTCTCTCTCTCTCTCTCGCTCTCGCTCTCTTATCTCACAGAGAAACAGAACAGAGAAAGACTTCAGTTGCAGAGTCCGATTCTTACAATTACAGTTCGTACAGTTAAACTCAAGACTCTTCCATCCCCTTAAAAATCCTCCCGGACAATCCCTAATTCCCTCCAAGTCCTCTCCTCCATGGACACACTATTTGAGCTACCTACTATTCTCACCGGCCGTTGATTCTCCCCGTGCCTCACCCGCATTATTTTTTCGCCTCAGGTTGTTTCTCCAACTAATCTCAATTTGAAGAATTTCTCTTTAATAATAAATTTCAATTTTTTTATTTTAACTTAATTGCTCTCAGTCTACTTGCTGGCTGAAGCTTGTTAATTTTTTCTATAAAATATATTTATTTTTTGAAGGTTTTGCATTGGTAATTATCTGTTTTCTTCGTTGAATACTGTTTCTTGAGTAGCCTTTTGCTGTGACCGCTTGTGCTCTCAGAATGCTGTGTTTGTTGACGCCTATAACCAAATTAGTTTTAGGGTTTATGTTTTGGTTTAGTTAGAGCCGTAATTAATTATATGAAATTATAATATAATCAAATATGTGCAGAAACATTGGGCAGTTCTGGGTAGAATATGTGTGTGTGCGCGTGCGCTCGTGCTCTGAGAGAGAGAGAGAGAGAGAGAGGAACATGTACTCCAGAAGCTTTGAGTAATTAGAGGAATCAAGTTGGAATTTCAGGGGGAAAAAAAGGAAATTCAAGCATTAATGTCTCGGGATTGACCTTTGAGTCCCTTAACATTGATATACTGTTTTTGTTCTTTTATTGTTTGATCGTTTAATTATTACACTTCTTTTTATGTTGTGTATCTCATCTGCAGCATGTTGCAATCGCAGAATGCAATTACAGCTTATAGAATGCACTTTATATTAAATAGTGTTTTGTTATTAAATAATTTTACTGACATGTCATTTGATCAAAGGAAACCTTTTCCAGTAAAGGACTGTAGTCCAACCCTTCTTTTTAATCATAGTCATCAATTATTCCACTCATTCACCATTTACTTCCCATTAGTGGGCCTTAGTTATGAAGTCTAAAATAATTTAGTTTTCAGTGTGGTTTTTCCCCTAGTGTTTGATGATGGAATGCGTTCACATTTCAATATCTAGAAAATTTATGCTAGCTTATAACATTTATATGGCGTTTTATAATCTCTCAGCTGAAATCCATATTTATGCAAGCAACTATAGCAAGCATAATGTTGTTGGCATGGTAATGGTTGAAATTTGGGAACATTAAAAACCCTAGCACTAATAGTGCTAAAATATGCGTTATAGCATTTCAAATGCACGTTAATTGAGGTTACTTGATTTTTATCGGAATTGTAATTATATTTCCTCTGCTTTTTCTTCCTTTTGCAGGATCCTGCACTTTTGAAGTTCCGCCTTATGCTTTGGTAACTGGGTCACCTCTTAACAATAATGGGCAGTACATTTAATCCTCAGATTTTAGTAGAAAAGCTAGCCAAGCTCAACAACTCACAGGCTAGCATAGAAAGTATCCTTTTTATTTCAATTACAAGTAGTTTCTATTTTATCTTGGTGGTGTTAGTGTCTTTAATATTTAGGAAACTTTTAGGGCCATTTTCACTTTCATACTTTGGGCAGAAAACGCTAATATTTTGCTTTAACTGTCATTAACTTTTACTTTCATCAAAAATATTCATCCTCATAAATTGAGATTCCTTTTGCACTTTTTATGGTCAATCTATAGTTTTTATCCTTAATGTGAGTTAGCTTTGTCACATTGGTGTATTTTCCATATGAATAAAGCCAAGCAAGTTGTTGAAACATGGGACAGACAATTTCATTGCTCTCCACGTGACCAGAGATTGGCTTTTCTATATCTTGCAAATGATATTTTGCAGAACAGCAGGAGAAAAGGTTCAGAGTTTGTTGGTGAATTTTGGAAGGTTCTTCCTGATGCTCTTCGTGATGTAATACGAAATGGAGATGAGTTCGGAAGAAACGCTGCTCTAAGACTGGTATATTCACCTTAACATTGCATACTTGTTTCTATATCTACTTAATTTTTCAAATTGGACTGTATATTCTATGATGAATATTATAACATGTTATTATCTAACATTATATCCGAAACTATGTAACTTGAAGTTTTAAAATATGGATTCTTTGTGTGTAAAGAAAACTCTTGAGCCAGAAAGACAATTGTTAGAGTGGATGCCTTGAATGATAGTTAGTTATTGCATCATTACAAATGTTCTCAATTTTCTATAGGACAGCACTATTTGTCTTGTTTTAGGGGCTTCTAATAATGTTTTACATTGGGCGGATAAAGTAAAAAACATATAATTCAGTACGTAGAAGAACGCTGTACGTGTTTTGATGGCTTTTATGTTCCTGTCCATAAGACTCCCAAGTACCTCAATGTGTTGCAAGAGAGGGGAATAAAGAAAATGGGGAATGAAAATGGATCCTCAAATATTAAATTCAAAATAACACGAAATGCCAATAAGGAGCACATAAAATTAGCCTCATCTCCATGAAATAAATTCCTCTGATTATATTTCTAGGTAATTGCTCACTTTACAATCCTTTCACACCAAATGTTGCACACCAAACGTTAGCTGTATTTTCTCAAGTTCGTCCTTCCTCATTGAGGTGTCAGGATCAATCATTGATGAATGTGAAAATATATAATCACTGATGTCTCATTGAGTTGTCACAATGAATGAGGATGTTTAAACTGGCCTGTGGTAGTTATAGTTGACATTAATTGAAGAGCAAACTGTTTATCATTCAATCTTATTCTATCTAGTTTGCTTAAAGAACTGCTATGCAAATTGCAATCCTCTATTACATGTTTGACCTTTTCAGGATGCCACACACTTGTTACATCTTATTCGTATACTCACTTTTGTATAAAGTCAATACTGATTGCTGAAGGTTATATTTTCACTGTGTGTACCTGTAGATTGGTATATGGGAAGAAAGGAAAGTTTTTGGTTCTCGGGGGCAAATACTGAAAGAAGAGATTGTCGGGAGACACCCAGACAATCACAGTAGAAATGGGAAGCATCTGGGATTGAAATTGGTAATTCAATTTTTGCCCTTTTCTGACTGAATGATGTTTAATCTTGTTGAAAATTTGAGGACTAATGCCATCTCTCATCTTCTTTCCTTTCGAGCAGAAGCAGCCTATTGGAAATACCGTGGACAAAATAGTTTCAGGTTATCAGGTTGTTTATGGGGGCCAGGTGGATGAAGATGTTATTTTGCACAAATGTAGGGATGCTATAAGCTCTATGGAGAAGGTAGAGAAGGAACTTGGTAGTGATGTCCATTCAGGTAGTACCTACATTTGGTTTCTTTTGGACAACCACAATATATGTAAATGTTTTTCACTTCATAATAAATCTTGAATATATAGTACATTGTGATTTATCTGCATGCTCTTTCACTTGCACACATTTACGTATTTTGTTGTTTAGGTTAGGCTTTCATAATGTTACATGAACTAGCATTATAGTCCTAATTAGTGTTTCTAATGTAACTCTACACTTTCTTGAATTCACGTTAGTTTCTTCAGACTACTTTCTTCTGATCTTTTCCCATGGAAGGATAGTCTTGAATTCACCTTAGTCTAAATGTGATGGGAAGTGCAAATTTGATTAGCTAATAAACCTTTCCCTCTGTCCATTTTGAGTGGACCTCCTTAAACTAAGATTTCAACTGTTTAAGATTTCATTGATCAGCCTCAGGATTATAACTTTTAATTAGTGTATTGGTGCACTGGGCTTGGACATGATAGTCGAGGATTGGGATGTGCAGTGTAGTTTCATTAATTGATTTCTCAAATTGTTCATATTATCATATCTGATTATGTCTCTCCTTCACAAAACATTGTTCTGCACAGGACAAATGCATGAATCTGCATTTGTGGAGGAGCTGCAGGCGCAGCATGCTACATTAAGGGGCTGCATTGAGCAATTAACATCTGTGGAATCATGGAGAGCAAGTCTTGTGTCTAATTTGGGGAGGCTCTCCAGGAGCAGGTCTGTCAGCCACACTATTCAGTGGTTGCAAAAATCTTGCAATTGTGATTGAATGTAAACCTGACATTTATTTTTTTATCTTTCAGGAATCTAAGCTGGCTCAAATTCGTAATGAGCTTCAGGTTTGTCATTGTTACCCATTCTAACGAATTCCATGGAAATATTTACATTCACAATACTCTTACACCTGTAAAGAAATTAATTGAAATATGGCATTTATTCCAAATAAATCTATAAATGTAAATGCTTTTATTGATCTGTCATAAATGGTTTCCTTTTTAAATATACTAAGAAAAAGCTTTAAACTGGGTGCTTGCTTGAAACATATAGCCCAAGAAAGAGTCGTATGGCTAACTTTGATTAGTTTCATGGCATCTTCTGCATTTGTGCCCCACTTTTTTTTCCCTTAATTTTTTATATCACCTCATTTTGGTTATTAGCCTGTGCGAGTAATGAGTTTTTGAAGTTTTACAGTGTAAGGTTGAGATTTATGGTCTGGTGGGAGAGTGAGAAGATTTGTGTCTTGCCTTGAATGCTGACTATGTTTGAACATTGCATTTTCAACACACTTAAAGTCTTTCCTGGCTTTAAAGTCCTTTATGAGTGCGCAGAATTTTGTAGAGCTTTAACCTTTTTAAGAGTATGGATTTGTTCATTGTGCCATATTAAGCACGTGGAAATCATCATCACTGTTTTTTGTTTACCAGGTGGCACAGTCCCAGTCAGAGCAGGCTGATAACATTTGCCGGCAGTTAGTAAATGGTAACCATGCACAGTTGCTAGCTGAGCAGAACTCAAAAGAAGTTCATACCTCAATGGCACCTCCAGGATTTATACCAGGGGATAGGGAGCAGTCAGCTCCTGTGATGTATGCTCGACAGGCGTCTTTTCCAGAGAAGTCTGGCCACAATGAAGAAGACCCCAGGAAATCTGCAGCTGCTGCAGTGGCAGCAAAGCTGACTGCTTCAACGTCATCAGCCCAGATGCTCTCTTACGTCCTCTCCTCTTTGGCATCTGAGGGCGTCATTGGTAATTCAAGTAAAGAAGCCACCAATGATTTCCCTCTGGAAAAGAGGCCTAAGCTTGAGAATGACCATTCTTATGCACCTCCTCCATGTACCGAACAATCACCAGCTCCTCCTTTCCTGCATCCTGACTCTCTTCAGCAAAATATAACAACTACAACTTCAAAATTAACTCCAAACGACCCACCACCTCCACCACCATCATCCCCTCCACCAATGCCACCAATGCCACCACTACCACCTATGTCACCATATCAGATGCCCCCATATATCCAAAATGCTGGACCAATGACTAGCTCACAATTTAGCTACAACCTGACCCAACAACCCCCTACTGTGCCTGGTTATCCACCTGTTGGGGCCCCAGTGACAGGCATGTCTCCCTTTGGGACACCCCCAACAAATCCTTACCAGAGCTTTCAGGGTTCTGATGGTAATTTCTATAGTCAGCCATCCTCAATGCCTGTTGCACCACCAATTTCTCGGCAATAGGATTCTCATCAGGCCTGCCTCAGTCGAAGGTTTTTCCGGGTAACTTAAGGCGTAATCATGAGAACTTATAGAACTCAGTGGTTACCCAGCGCTAGAAACTTTCCTGTTTGTGTTAGTTATACACCAGATTTAGAGTTGCACATAGTGAATTTATAATGGTTGTAACTTATAATTGTTTTTAGGCTGTGGTGTTACATTGTTGAATTTAGAGGAAAAAATGGATTTTTTTTTTTTCACTTGATTATGCAATCATTTGTTATTTAAATGAAGTAATTAACTCGGCCACGGTCTCATTTCCTGCGAGGAGACCCATAAGGAACCTGCGGGCTACAGTTGGTGGCGTCCTGCAGTTGTGGGCCTCGAAAGTGAATTAATATCATGACATTGGGTTCTAATTTCATTCGTAAAAAACTAATTCAGACGAGCTACTAAAGAGAATTATTTTTTAGATATTCCAAAAGTAGAGTCCTAAGATATTTTCTTGGGCAAAACCCATAATGTCCACTTTACGTTAGGCCCCAGAAGCAGCTTTGTACATTTTTCGTTGGGCTGGGCTGGGCCTGGACCGGAGTTGGGGTTGGGAATTTTGTAACTAAGCGTTCTACATGACCCCAGTAGACAGGCCACTTAGTTCCAACTGGTAACTGTTTTATCCTCAACTCATCGGAGAGCACCAAATGCCGAGTGACTTTTACCTTAGAATGGTTTCATCTCGCCATAGTATGTACGTGGCTTGTCATATCAGTAGTTCAGATTGATATAGTTCCCATTCGGGTTAACTATCAGAATATATGTTGTTGGTTTCCTGCTTACATATAGTGCATTTCCAAAAACTTTTATGAAAACTGCAGAAGTTGAATTGGCAAAAGTTGGCCTTTTAGAGTTTATTAAATCAATTCTGAAAAGATGATGGTTAAAAATACTTTCAAACTCTTGATTCATGACTAAAAATTTCTTCTCAACACATTAACGGCTAAACAGACTAACGGAGACCGTGTTTAAAAATAAACTTTTAGAAAATTAGCAGAAATCTCTATTAAGTTATTATTTTTATCAAAAGCAAAAGCTTATTTTTCAATAACTTTTTCCACCAAACTCTTTTCTCTTTAATAATAACAAGGACCGCCTTTTGTTTATGTTTTAAATATAATTTATATTTCTGTTAACTAGGCGAGACTTCTAAATCCAAAAGATAAATAAATAAAACTAAAAACAAATAAGATAACTTACTTGCTAACCTCTATCCAAATGATGTTTAAACTTTCTAAGTATGAATAAGAGAATTTTATTGCTTGAATATTGTGTATATAATGATTGCTTGTTTTTCTAGTGTGTCTATTCTTTCTATCTCTCTTTATCTATTTTAGTTGCTTGAGAGGTCTATATATACACTTGAGGACTCGATACAATAATTGCTACAATTAATGACTCAATGTACAAGAGCTAAGATTTTGAATTTACACAATTTGCTAAAGGACTAACTAAAAGTAAATAGTAAAAAGATTGACTTGGCTACTATTATTTTGTGATGACTCACTATCGATAAATAGTGATTGGCTATTGTTTTTTAGGCTAACTCACTGTAGATAATAAAATGACAAAATGAAAAAGATGTTTGCATAGTTTTTCCTTATCAAGTAGTGAGTAAAGGAATGACATATGTAAAACATGAATTTGATAAAGGCAAACTACTTTGACTTTTTAACTACATCTAGTTGGCTAATGCTGACTAATCATCCATGTCGTTTTCTACGTTGTCTGCTTCTTTACTTTCCAAATCATCCCACCATTCAACTTTATGTAGCGCCAATTCCTATTGTTCATTCTAAGCTCTCATTTCTACTTTGAATTCTTTGGCATAGTGCTATACCAATCTTGTGTATTTGGTTTTGGTAAAGGAGGGTACTTCTAGAAGGGGATGTTTAGAGTAAATTTTTTGGACTACATCTTCAGTGATTAAGATATAATCTTCAAACTCATAATGCACATAATAGAACTGTCTGCCTATCAATATACTAGTCCAATGTTTAATCTACTCTTCTATACTACACTGTTTACAAGGCTAAAGGAATTCTGTTTCAAAAAGGTTTAAATTTATGAAATTTGACTACTATTTTATATTGGATTGGTATGACCTTAGACTCATCCCATTTTGGTGGTTTGCTGTCTATGAATAATTCCACAAATGAATTATTTGTTGTGGCAAAAGTGTTTAGGATTACAGTGGCTATTTTTATGCCAAATGGATTTGATCGATCACGATATGAAAATACTACTTGACTTGATAGGCCAAAATCTAAAAGTAAGGTTGGTGTTAAAAGTATTTTTTTTCTTGTTTGTAATCTATTTCTACGAGTTCATATCTCAATAGATCTATACAGGCTGATGGTATGCTATAAACAAGGTGTCATCTATAAGCGAATCTTTCTAAGGGAACTGATTTACATAATGGATCTTCTCTTGGGCAATTTACATTCTCAGTTTTATATTGAGTTTCCCATAGAATATGTAAACCATTAGTATTTAATTCTGATATAGCTATATCATTTAAAAAATTTATAATATATATTTGTTTGTCTAAAGTTATTTTTACTACCTCTTGTCTAATTTTTTGGATTAGATATGTTGGAAGTGAAGATTCACTCTTTGAAAAAAGAGAAAATTTTCATTTCTCAAGTTCATCCTATTCTTTTCTTATTATTTTTAATTCTAATAATTTATCAAGGTCTTGTTCATCTATTATATCTTCAGTTATTGCTCTAATACCAAAGAAGAGAAAAAGGGGTTCAAAAGGTTAAGGGAAGACACTTGTAAGTGGCTTGTTTTACCGACAATGCAAACTGATATAATTTCCCATTTGGGTTAACGATCATAATATATGTTACTGATTTCCCACTTGTATATGGTGAGTTCCCAAAACGTTATGTGAAAACTACAGAAGCTATTTTGGCAAAAAATGACTTTGCGAAGTTTATTAAATTGATTATGAAAACCTGCTGGTTAAAAATATTTTCAAACTCTTGACTTACACTCAAAAATGCCTTCTCGACACATTAACGGCTAAACAGAGCAACAAAGACCATGTTTACAAAGAAACTTTCAGAAAATTAGCAACAACCTCAACTACGTTCTTGATAGGAGTAGTAATCTAGCAATACTCATTTGATCTAATTAGCAAGCATTAAAATTACAGAATTCATAATATGTTATTGTATAAATAAATTTATGTGGTCATAAGTCATAAATTATTCGGGAGAGGCCAGAGAGTGATTTACAAAGATGTAGATGATGCCAAATAATACCCAAGAATGTGGTAATTCGCTTTTTTTTTAAAATAAATTGTTTGTGTTTCTATTTTTTTTTATTATCTTGTAAAAATAAGGCGACTCTTTCTTGATTTAAGTTAAAAAAAAAAACAAAAATCGTGAAGCACTCTTATATTATCATCTACAACTAACTATTAATCACTTCGTGTATTTATTGAGAAAATTAAATCAAGAATCCTGGTCCCAACCTAAAACCTTAAAAAATTACGGTGCATGCGGATCAAAAAGCTAATTAACAGGACAAGGTTTATTGGTTGCCGATGATTAAAGTAGGTTGGTGCTCCTGGGAAAGAGACAAAGGTCGGTGGTGATGAAACGATCACGTGAGTATGACGTGGATGCAGGATCTTGTCATCCCATGTAGTTGTGTTTGGCTTTTGGCTAGAAAGTTTATATGAGAGAACGGAGAAGAAAAAAAGATATTTTTTTTAAAGTTAAAAGTGGAAATGGGTACATACAGACTCACAGACAGCACAATGTCTTATCTTATGTCTAGTCTTCATTCTAACAGGACCAGCACCAAGACCCATGATATATATATATATAAAAGCATGCATTTTGACCATGGAAAGCCTGAAGCCATCCATTTTACCAAATTTTCACAAAAGACTCAAAATTGACTAGTGGGTTCCCGAGGTTTTGGGATTTTAACTAGGTTTAGTAAGGGGGTATTTAAAAAATATATATATCTAGACTATACTAGCCAGTTGGTATTTGAGGACAAGAATTGGTTCAGGAAACAGAATTCTAAACTAGACTAAAACACTTGGTAGAAAAAGACATGAGAATGTCCAGTCTTGTCTCTCAACGCCCGGTTAGGGAATCCAAATTCCCAAATTCCCAAATTCTACCTAGTTGTGTTTAAATGCATTATTATAACTCAAATATGTAGTTGCATCAAAATTCTGAAGATTTTTAAAAAACTGATTAAGAAACCAAATGTAGGCTCGAGGAGTGTTCGTAGAGAAACCTTTTCACCCTATGTAACTTACATTAATTTAAAATTAATTTTTTTCACAACTCAGGTGTTGGTTATCAAATAATTAGATGGTCATGACAGATTAATTTTGAGTGAACTATTAAGTTGCATATTATATAATTAGAAACTTCCAAAGTAATCTTCTTGCCAACAAACATAATTAGTTTAATTCAATAAGTTAAGGAGCCAAAGTTGGCGGAGGAGGGTGGAGCTCAAAACTATAATACGTTTTAAGAAATTTTAACAAAAATAAAATATGGTACTATTTTGGACTTAATAATTTTTTCCCTCCTCAGAAAACACATTTACAATTGTCTTAAGTATATTTTCGTATTGTGAACACGTTTAAATAATAAATTTGTTATTTTTAAATTTTTAAATTTTGTTGAATATTATATTAGATGCTGCAATATGAATAGTGATCAGATAAAGCCAAAAGTACCTACAGAGCCTGCATCATTGTATCAAACTTGAAGTCTAGCAGAGAAATCTGACACCAAAGAAAATAATAAATAAAAATATTCTACACCAACGGAAATACCCTAATCCTCAATCTTAAGATTGAGGCGAGGAGACTCAATTATGGAACTCTCGGCTTTAAGGTTGAGGCGAAGAGATCCTCATCAACTCAACTAATGAGCTGCTAACAGTATTAAATTTATTGCTATTATTTCAATATAAGTATAATAAAATTATCTTTCAATCATTAATGGATAGATTTAATCCAATGATAGCGTTTTTTAGAGGAGAAATTATTGGATTTTATGTGAGTTAAACATATAAATTATGTATAATTGCATGTTGAAAGAAGATTTACCATTAATAGAGACATTGATAAGGAGTAAGAAAAAAAAAACAAGAAAACAAATTGAAAGAAGGCTTGACTGTTGCTCAAAATAAATAAACCAAAAGTATGATTTAACAAGGATATTTAAAAGTTTTCAAAGTTTAGAATGGCTTCCACCCTTTTGAGCCCATAATAGTTTTACCTATAATTACACCTATAACTACGTTTAGAAAAATAAAAATGGTAGATGATCTATACACACATACATACATATATACATATACATATACATATACATATACACATATCATGTCCTTCCACAATAAATAAATAAATAAATAAATAAAGTTTCACGTGATGTGTTATTGTTATAAGCTAAAAACTGATATTAGGTCCAAAGGCCCAATCCAACCCATAAAATACAATACTTTATGGTGGATCCAAGCCACTCTATTAGGACAATCACGTTTGGTTGTGGTTTGAAAGGTATAGATACATCAAAATGCAATTAAGTGTACTTGGAGGATTTTAAACCATAACGGAATGCCCTAGAAAATGAGTTAGTGGAAAACCAACTATTCTATACAAAAATAATAATAATAATAATAAGCTTAGACTAAAATAATAAATCCTGTTGAAACTCAATAGGCATAGTTAACAATTAATACAATGCTTATAAAATTGTTAATAAAAATGTCTAAGCATGCATGAAATATGATGCAAGCACGCATGCAAAATTAGTGCAAAGATGAAAGTCAATAGACATGGTTAACAATTAATATAATGCTTATTAAACTTTTAACAAATATGGTTAAGCATGTTGAAATTTAATGCATACAAATCAATGTAAAGGTAAAAGTCAATAGTCATGATCAACAACTAATACAATGCTTACGAAATTATCAACAGAAATGGCAAAGCATATGTGAAATTTAATGCAAACATGTGCATATGCATACAAATGAATATAAAGGAAGAAATGAAGTCTATAGATAGCAGGCCTCACAATCCGTTCAAGCATCCATCTTTTTGGTTAAATAATCTAAGAGATTATTAAAAGTAAGTTAAAGGGTATCCTTTAAAACTATTTTTTTAAAAAAAAAAAAAAGATCCAGTTTGGAAATGTTTCCAAAATAATGTCTGAGAAAACATTTTCAGTATTCTCCCATAAACATTTCTATGAAAACATTTTCAAAATTCTTCCAAAAACATTTCCTAAAACAATTTCAAACACATTCCATATTCATTTTCCAAAAATATTTCATTTTCTCACATTTTCCAAATTTACACATTCTAAGCTATAACAATCCTAGAACATTAACATTAAGTTATTGGTTCTCCATTATTCGGTGGTGTACTCCACTCCCACATTACTATTCACAACATGAGTCGTTATTGTTTAAACACAAATCCGCTACTCAAGGAAACAATAGGCAAAGTCAAAGTTAGATTAGGAGCTTATATAGGCTATACCAAGGCCTGAATATGCTTTGGGACTTTACTCTCCAGCCCACACAATAGAGTTCAAGTGGATCACATACCACTAAGTCTGTATTTTCAATCAAACTCAATCTTATTTTAATTGGGAAAGAGCCATCCGTATGATATGTAGCCTTGTGAAATTCCTGGCTCAAACAATTGTCCATTGCATGAACATGATAAAAACTATGTCATTTGAAATGTATTTTATGCATAAACTTTTGGGAAGACTAACATTACTATTTCATAAATATGGTTGCTGGTTGCTCTTGATTTATTGAGGGTGCAAACGGTTACAACATTCTTTTGTTTATGACTACAACATTTTATAGTCACGAATTTTTGTATAAAACTATAAATTGACATGATTTTTTTATTTCACTAATCATATTACGCGATAACTCTCTAAAATAATTTATAAAAAAGTTTGTCACAGTGATCTTACACTGTTACTCTAAAATTATATGTAATGTTTGTATATCATGAAACAGCTCGAATGCTTGTTCTAATGAAGCATCGTCTAGGATGATATTCTTTAAATTAAACTACTTTTCTTCCCCCCCTCCTTCCTCTCCCAAGATTGATACATTAGTTAGATTTGTCATTGACCTACGGGTTGGGTATTTTTGTTCGATACATAATGTAATCTCAAATTTTTTTTATAGATTTTTCCGACCGACATAGGTTCAGAGACAGCACATCGTTTGTTTGTGAGACAATTCTCACTTCATTAACTGAAAATACAACATTAATTAATGCATGCAATGCGAGCACCAAAAAAGAAACCTGCACGCACACAGTAATAATAAAAATAATGTTATTGGAGACACAAGGAGAGACAAAAGCACCGTCAGATCCCAATACCGAAACACCAACCAGGGCTTTGATGAACCGATGGCACCTAAAATTAAATCATAATAAATTAATTTCTTCCTAATTCCTAAAAATAACAGGCCCCATGCCCCCCCCCCCCCCCCCCCGAAGATTTCACGAGAATCGAACTTCTACTCCAAATAATGCAGCAGCCGAAGCAGCTGAGGCAGACGCATAGCAGCAATATGTTTTATCATTAATAACTGATCGGAGAAGTGAGCTAGCTGTCGTTATTGTGTTTTTTGTTTTTCGAAAACGACAAATCGTATCTAAAAGCCAAGGTTAAATTTTGAAAAAAAAAAAGAAAAAAGAGCAGTCAACGTTCGGATGACGTCAGCATGCGGCAGGTGTAAGTATGCAAGTGGAAACAAAAGCTGAGAAAAGCCGTCACGTCGGATATGCTTTAAACGGCTCATGAAAGAGGAGAGAGTGTGTGGAGTTGGGGGTAGGGCTTCTGATTTAAAAAGTTGTGCTTGCTTCAGACTTTTGCTTTTGGCCTTTTGGTGTAAAGAAATAAAGGACACCAAAAAAAAAAAAAAAAAAAAAAAGCAGACTTTGCTGCGTGCCAAACGGGATAAAATGGGTCAAAGAGAGGAGACCAAGCAACAGCAAAATCCACACATATGACACACCTCTCCCTAATTTGCCAACAGTTACTGAATTCCGACTTAATTTTTAATTAATTTCTCTGCTTTTGCAGCTAATTTTGTTCCTCAAACCTGAGATGGGGTGGGGATGGGCCGATGGGATCATGCAATCATTTTTTTTCAAAATAATAATAATAATAATTAAATTATCAACTTAATTATAAAAAATTTAAAAAATATTATATTAATTTTTAATTATAAAAAATTAAATTGTCAAAAATTGTATACAAATGATCAAATGTGCAAATGTTGCTTGCAAAAAAAATTAATATAATTTTTTTATTTTTAGGGTTAAATTGATAATTTAATTATTTTATTTTTATTAATGTCCAAAAAAATTATTATAAAAGGGTAATATTGTAAAAGTAAGACAAAAGAAATAAAAAGTAATAGTAGGGGTATCAATACTTTAACAGCAATGATATTTTGAGATATTTTTAAAAATACAGGGATTAAAAGAACACTAATCTTAAAGTACAGGGACTAAATAAGCTTTTACCCATAAATTTATTTTGTAAGTGAAAAACAAATTAAAATTTGTAACAAAAATGTGAGAAGAACATTTCATATATATGCATGAGCTATTTTAATCCAAACTCACTTTTATATAAATAATTCACGTGATAAATTTATAAATGATCCTAATATTTGTGTATTGTAAAATATTACCAAATTTTCAAAGAACTTCTAGGCTTCCCAATTAACTTACAGAAAAAGAACTTTTAACACGTCACAGACCAAATTCGAAAGTTCAATGCTAGCAAGAGATGAATTTTTCTTCTTTAATATCTATATATATAGTAGTTTTTCAATCAGGGATTCCTGACTTTAATAAAATCAGGGATTAATTAAAAGATAAAATAAACACATACTCCAATACACTGTATTTTATCTTTTACCTAATCTCTGACTTTATTAAAAACAGAGATTCCTGATTAAAAAAACACCCTATATATATATATATATATATATATATATATATATATATATATATATATATGTATATATATATCTGGACTCCCAACCGCCCATTACATCATGTTGTGATCAGAATCTTTGTCGGAATAAAAAATTACAGCAACAGCCACTGCCGTTCCGTGGCTTCGATTGGACAGTAGCACGAGTTCTTAATTTTATCCAAACTAACATGTAGATTAAGCACACACGTCTTATATTTTAGTTTGTTAAATTTCTTGTCGCCTAATCATCCTTTTAAGAGTTAGTGCACGTGCCATTGTCCACCACTTTGTCAAGGTTGTTACTAAAATAATATTTCCTTAATATTTATTTTCTTTAATCTCAACTAATATGATGATCAAATATGGGGAAGTGGGGATATTTCCACCCTAAAAATTGTGTAAACTCATTTGATTTTAAAAGTTTATTTATAAAAATTTACATTTTTTTATTATGATAAAAAAACTTATAAATAATTGATCAATAAGATCCATCTCAAAATTAATAAATTTCATGAAATAAATAGAATAAAATTTCTACTGAATTAATTTCGTGAGATATTATATTACAAATATATTTTGTTAGTCTAATTGAAGTTCAATAATCATACTAATGAGGATTTAATTGGTCAATTGTTCTATAAAAAATTAGTTAATAGCTCAAATTTAATTTTAATTTGAAATAGTTAAAAATACAATAAAAATTTGAAAAATTAATAGCATTGGGACATAGAAAATTTATTAATTTACCAACTATATCAATAATTAACAAATTATTAATTTTTGAAGAAATTCCTTATTTTTGAAAATATGACCACATTTATATTATTTATTCACTCTTATTATACTTTATTTGAATAATAGTGTGTTATCTTACATTGGTGGTAATTAAATTATTTTAGAGATTTATTTTTCTATATTAAAGATGACATGTAGAGACTGTCTCGCGCTTGTTGCAAAATAACAATGCAAACTAGAATTTTACACTACAAAAAGAGTTAGAGATAAGATCCAATTTCAAATCAATTTCAAGAAGCAACAGAGATAGAGAATGTATTTTATAAAAGCATGTAATTATTAATTTATATGTTACTGGGTCCTATAGAAAAATAAAACTTCAAAAAATTATTAACTTAAAAATTAATTGAATTATTAATTTATCATATTGGTCTTAAATTAGAACCAATAAAAATTATTAGTTAATCGAAGTTATCAATTTATTAAGATTGTATTGAAATGTGATTTTTTATTATTAATTTTTTCTAAAGCGTGGGGTGTGAATGCACACAATTTGAGGGTGAAAATATTAGCCGGCCTTAGAATATTCGCATCACTCATCATTTTGATAATAAGACACTATAATCTCACAATCGACTAAGTTTGTCAAACTAGATCCACACAAGTTAGAAATAACTTTGATGCAGAGATATGTTCATGATGATGCACAAATCTTCATAATGACGACCAAAGATGTATACGTAACCATGAAAAAATTAATAAACATTTTCAATGAAACTAATTTTGTCCTCCCCAACACAAATTGGTCGGCCACAATGAAGCAAAAGGATGACATGCATGATGAAAAATTTATCAGTAAAACGTGCGTGGTTACTGATTAATGCATAAAATTAAAAATAATTAATAATGGAAAAAGAAAAATGAGCGGCCGACATGCAATGCATGAGGCGATGGTTATCGTGAGCACACCACAACATGGTCACCGGCTTTTCGCCGCGACATGTTCCTCGGTTCCCTTTTATCTTTACCACCAACACCATTATAAATCTATCAAAGTTTCTATTGTCCATACTTTACCACGTGCTCAGATCATTTTTAATGCAATATAATTTATGTTTACACATGTTTTTTAGAATGCGTTGTACGTTCATAATAATAAAAATGCAATTTAAATACAATAACATGCTTTGGCTTAGTGTTGTGAAAGTAGGTTTTAATTTATAGATAAGTTTTTTTTATGTAGATTGACCGGACTCTAATACAAAATTTATAAAATTGATGAGGGCCAACAACGCGGGTTATAATGAACAAACCATAAAATTTAATAGACAATCAAAAACTAGTGTAAAAAATAAAGAGGCTAAACATAAAATTCAAATAAAAAGAGTTCCAAAGTAACTTTTTTATTATGTATAATTATCCCCATTTTAAGAGTATAATCACCGAAAGTTCACTATATTTTTTAACAATTTCAATTAAAGAAGAAATTTTAACAATCAGTCTATTAAATCCTCCTTAAATAATATTCTTTTTATGATTTTGGTTCTTGACGACCTTTAACCATTAATGTATCTTGAAAACAAAGAAACACAAGTATTGAATTAGAATTTGATTATTTTGCTCTTATATGGTAAAAGTACTAAAGTATTGACAAATTATTTTGACTTCATCATTTTTTTATACAAAAATTTATATTTGTCAAGATGATTTACCCCTTGTACTTCATTAATATGATTATTAAGCGTAAAATAGTCAAATTATAGTGATAGTAATTTAATAAAAAAGAAAAAAAGAATCTAATTGACTAATTGGTTAAACTTTTTCTCTATTTAAATTGTAAAGAGTAAAGTTCATTTTTTAAAATAAATAACTACTAAAATAAGATGGGCTTACACAAATTGTCGGGTAAAAATATTTCCACCCTTAACTTGGGGGTAGAGATGGCCAACAAGCTTTTTGCTTAGGCTCAGTCCGGCACACGTGTCGTGCTGTGGGCCGTGCCGTGCATAGGAAAAAAAAACTCACTAAGTTTTTTTCTTTTTTATTTTTTTAAGAGCGCATGCCAATTAGTTGTCTTATTTTTTAAATCTATGTAATTTTTTGAATCCATGTGCCTTTATTCAAATTTAATAGAATCAAAAATTCAAAACTCAAGTCCATATTCAATAATAACAAATTAATAATAATAAAAGAATATAATATTAGTTACTAAGTTTGACTGTATGGTATTATAATTCTTTTTCAGTACCTAACAACAACAAAAATAATAATTTTTTTTAAGGGTTAACTTAATTGTTAACTTAAAATTATGTAGAGTCATATATCATAGTTTAGAATAATATTAATACATATTTATAAAATCATGATATCTATAATTTTATTTATTAAAATCATAATATCAATTATTTATTTAATAAATTATAAACATAAATCAATTATATTTTTTTGAAACTAAGAATTAAATAAATTTAAAAAACTTGAGCTAATAAAATATATTAAAAGATTCAATTTCAAGTTATTTATAAAATTATAAAATTTTAAATTTACTTTCATTAAAAAATGAAACGTGCTTATTGCGTGCTTTTTTGAATGTCATACTTTGGCTCATCTCTAATCGTGTCGTGCTTTTAAGGCTCATGTGCCTAAAATTCTAAGCTCGGCCCAACCTACGTGCGTGTCATGCCATGCCGCGTGCTCTACAGAAACGTACTCGCTCCATGCCATGTTGTATAGACATGTGCCGTGCCCGTGACGTACCTCGTGCCGTCCGACCTATTGCCCACCTCTACTTGGGGGCACCCTAACCACCTATATAAATACACATGATTCCACCAATAGGGCATAGATGATATTGATCCAGGCAAATCCTAGTAAATCGATAACACATCAAAAAATAAAAAATTTTCTCGAGATTTTTTTATGCTTTGAGTTTTTTTTTTTAAATTTTAAGAATAATATTGAATATCTCAAAATTGCTTTCCAAGTTTTATGTTTATATGCCTAATGTTTAAATTCTATTATGGTTACATCCACTAAAATAAATAATAAAGCCCAATTATATAATATATCCATATAGACTGTAACCATTTAAAAACGAATTCTTGCTTAACAAGAAAATTTAGATTAGGTGGAAATTTTTTTTAAAAAATAAGGAATTGACAATCTGGGGCATTCAAACTCGTGATAATCATTAAAGAAACTGGCAGCATCTCATAGATGCTCTGTTTTGGCCTCTTCGTTTTAGGCAAAATCTTACGAATAAATGATCGTTTTCCACATCTAGCTTACTCCAACTCTGCAATTCAATCCTGGGCCTTGTTTCAACAAAAAAGGGTAAAGCAAAGGAGATAGAGAAAGGGCATCATTCAAAAACATGCAGCCCTTAAAAGTTGAAGATGCCATCACGCTTATGTTAGCAAGTCTATGCTGTTGCTTTCATTTGCCATGACAAGTCCAATCTTTTGTTCATTATCTCCATGTAAAAATATATAAAAGATAACACTATTCTAAACTTTTTCAATTTTACGTTACAAGATGCTCTAAATAAAATAATAAAAAATTACAAAAAAATTCTACTAAGACCTTTGGCTGGGTTTTTTTTATGCATTAGCACTAGAAATTTGTCTAGATTCTGCCTAGATATTTATCTCTTAAAAATTGAAATAAAATCTTCCCACATTATCCCCTTTTCTTCCATGAAAAAGATTTTTTTTTTTATAAGTACATATTGTAAATAGTTTACATTTAACGGTCGATCTTGATCATTCTTTTTTTTTTTCCATTTAGCAATCAGAATACATGTATGATTTTTATTGAAAATGAACCTAATCAAACAATAATTTTACAATAATTTAAAGTTAGTTAATTAAACAAATGGGCAATCGCATTGCATGATTTTGGGGGATGTGAAACTTTATCCCCCATTTAATTACCCTTCACTCAGTGACTTAAGCAAAAGACACGTATGGTTGCTGAGTTGGATTGTACAAAGGCTAGTCCTCACAAAATTAATCATACAACCTACAGGTCCAAAATATGACAAGTGTACATCATAGGGTTAATCGAAGTCAAATCACTGAGTCAGGGCTCGGGCGATAGACCATGACGAAAACGAAAAAATTATTGAAAGGGGCCCCGACAAGAAAATCGTTTTCTTTTTCTTTGGCCAACATCAATCTCATTCAAAACATGCAGCAGCTGCTGCTTCTCCTTTGGCTACTAAACTGAAAAGGCAAAGCCCTCTGAATACTTGAAGAAGAAATTATCTTTTACTCTTCAAAGCGATACAGCCTCCTTTTTTAAGCTCAAAATTTATTGTTTGTTTATTTTCGTCCTGCTGCTGCAGTCATTAGTGCCAAGGCAATCGTGCCTTGAGCCAAAGAAGCCAAATCTGCACTGCAAATGGCCCCACTTAGTAGCTAGAATTCTCATATATGGTAAAAAAGAAAAAAAAAAGTAACTATTCAAATGAAGATATATATCTGAAATTGTATCCAGGGCATTGAATATTTTAACCAAACACGGGCGTAATTTAAATCCAGAACAGTATCAATTAATGACGATATGAGAAGTGGCTTCCATGAAAAGCTATGAATTTTCAGATTTGATATATATAGAAATAAATTATTCTCAAGTTTATATTAAGCTATCTTTTATCTTCATTGTATGATGCCTAAGGGATAATGTTGAATAATCCAATAACTGCCATACGCAACTCATGTAACTGTAAATGGTAATATATTCCATGGAAAAGAGACCGTCCAAATCTAAAGATAAATTTGGGAACACATTGAGAATCAGAGATGATGAGAATATTCATCAATTGCCTTGTTGCCCAACTTCTTAAAATTTTTTTTTTAAAAAAAAGATACCCAAATCTCACAAATTGGATACTATTATTTCATGAACATTATGAAGATAAGAACATTAACATACTATGACGTCCTATTCAAAAAAAAAAAATACTATGACGTCCTTATTTCTATTAGAATAGATTAAAAAAAAATACTTTACATCGATTGATTCTCCATATTAATTTCTGAAGTCGTAGAGATTTGAGCATCCATATTTGAAACGGAGAGTTTAACTGTGTATGGAAAGCTCACACCACTTGATTACACGGTATGTGAAGCGGTAGCTAGTATCAGGGCTAACTCCAGGTCTAAAAGGTGCTTTTTTTTTTAATTTTAAAGGGTGAAAAGGGGGGCTAAAATGCGCATGAATGTCACGTCAAAAAAAAGAAGAAGCAAAATATTGTGATGGCCACGTTCTTATTGCTTTTAAAAATTTATTTACAGAGAATTAAGTAGGATTTCCCATAGGGCCCGGCAACAAGGACGAAAACAGCCGTCTATTAAGTAATCACCCAACAACTCTCCCCTGTCAAAGCCTGTGCCTTTATGTCTCCCCAAAATCCATTATTATTATTGTTTTTTTCTGCGAATTTATTAAAATTTTAAGGATCTTTAGTAATGAATTCCACCCACCTAAATGTTTTAAGAGGTACAAAATAATGAACCTATTATTTTGCCTCCTAGATTTGCATTTATTAATGCATAAATAAAAAAAGTGCGCGTATATAATACCATAATTATTTGAACTTTAATTTAAAGCCCCATTAATAACAGAATACATCCCCACTTTTTTGTCGGAAAAATATTTATAACTGAATCGTCCATGAGACTGTATGACTATGATCAATTCGTTCCATCTTTAAAAAAAAATATTCTTAAGAGCACAAACTTGTTACAAGAATAACCCTAGAACTAAAAAAATAATAAATTATCTTTGGCCCATTTTCTTATCTATAAATACCAAGCAAATCATCCAATCCGCTTACTCATCACTCAACACACTCACTAGCCAAATAGTTCCCGAAAGAACCGTTTTTGCATTTCACTTGCTTCCGCTTTCTTAATTTGTTATTACATTAACACACAATCACAATGCAATACCAAACGGAGTCATGGGGCTGTTCGTACATGCCATCGTCGAGGGGCGCTCTCGGCGGAGACCCACTGGAGCACATAGAGAGGCTGGCCTCGGAGAACGCCGTGGTCATCTTCAGCATGAGCAGTTGCTGCATGTGCCACGCCGTGAAGCGCCTCTTCTGCGGGATGGGCGTTAACCCCACGGTGTACGAGCTGGACGAGGACCCCAAGGGAAAAGATATGGAGAAAGCTCTCATGCGCCTCCTCGGCACCTCCCCCGCAGTCCCCGTCGTCTTCATTGGCGGCAAGCTCGTCGGCTCCATGGACAGAGTCATGGCTTCCCATATCAATGGCACCCTCGTCCCGCTCCTCAAAGAAGCCGGCGCCCTTTGGCTTTGAATTTCATGATCAGAAGTCCATTTTCTCTTCTTATAGCCCCCCACCCAAAAAAGAAAAAAAAATCACTTTATTGTTATTACATTAAGAGAAACTAAATGGCAGAGGAAGAGGAGTTTGTGTTGTGTTGTGTCTCCTCCATTTTGGGTTGCAAAGAGGAGTTACGACTACTAGTATTGTGTTAGCCAGCTTCTGCTTCTTCTTGTCTGTCTTTTAATTGTGGCCGGCTCTTTACTTATGTTTTGTTTGCTTTGTATTTTCTTTCACTGATGTAATGTAATCTAAGCTCCCTCCTCTGTAATATTATTTATAGATAGAAAGCAAAAGCCGGTTTATTTTATCTTTTTTTTTTTCACAGTGCTTCTATTCTTTTTACTGACTTGGGGTGGGGTGAGTGGAGGAAAATTCGGAAAACAAAAAAGTTTCTGGTTTTGTGCCGGAATTCTCGCCGGGTGCAAACCCCACGCAGAAGATGAACGTTCTTTCGGTGCATGTGTTGTGTTTCGTTTGGTTTTGTTGGGTTGGGTTGGGTCCGGTCCGAGGATAAGGTGCTGCGCAGCGCCATAATGTTATCGTACATTTCATTTGATCAATTTAATCCGATAACCGTGCATTTTTTTCAGCATGGGCCATCTTTTCATTCTGATCCATTGTTCGCCATCTGAATGGAATTGGACCTGGACCTGTACCTGTTCCCTCTTCTTATTGGGGGGGGGGGGGGGGGGGGGGGGGGGGGAACGTTGGGTTGGCGTATCATTTAGTTTTCGAGGAAAGTGTAGGGGGTTAAAAGAGTGCATATGTAGAGTGGGGTCGTCAGTCTTTTCCCCACTTTTATTGAACTTCTCTGTCCGTACATCTGGCTCCACCATAAACCTCATTTAACAGCCCTGCGGCTACGCCTATTATCATCGAATTTACGTATATATGTATGTATGTTTGGTTATGTTGGAGTTATTTCACCTTAGGTAATTCCAATAATCATACAATTATAGTCATGACCTGACGGCCAAAGGGAACAGGTTTAATCGTTTGATTAGAGTTGCTCGACTAATGTAGCTGATGACAAATTTATTTTTTCTTTTTTTTAAAAAAAAAAAACTCATTTTTATTGCAATTAGTGCAGCTCTCTCATATGATGACATTTGTCATGTTCGTAATGACGTGGTTAACTCTTTCTTCCCACGTAAGGCAGGCATATGTTCCCTCATTGCTGTGGTCGGTGGACGACGGTTTATGCTTGTACCCTCGATTGATATTCCCACAGTTTCCTTAATCCTTATCTGCTTGATTCGCTCTTTTTCCTTCTTTCTTCTTCCTTTTCGTTTAAAAACATTAATACGGTTATATAATTTGTTGAATCAATCTCCACTAGTCTATAAAGTGGACTTGAATTCCTCCATATTCAAAAGTAATTTATAACATGATTATTGGGTGGTTTTAGTATATCTCTCACGTTCATAAATTGTAAATATTGAAATGTGATGCAATCAATTTGAGCTTACTATATTTCATGGGGATTCTGTTATATGTTTAAGATTTTTTTTTTCTTTCAAGATTAGCTTGTCTTTATCTCCAATTCATTTGTTGGAATTTTATTACTATTTCAAAATATTAATTTCCCACATTTGAGGGAACTGAGAGCAATCACTTTTATATTTTCTTTAAAATTAGTCACGCGTTCGATTTATTTATAAATTAAAATTGAATAAGTCAAATGTAGATATCATTTACATTATTTAAAAATTACATAAATTATGAGGTATATGAATGACTAATTCAAATTAAATAAAGAAAGTGAGTGACTAATTTATTTTGAATTAAGAAAAAGATTATAGAGGGTTTCTCTGTATAAATGAGACATAAAAAAATCTTTAAGGGACTGCAACCTCTATTTTCTTCATAAATATTCTTTATGTACTTGGAGTACAACCTCACGATAGTAGCATCATTTGAGTCCTAGAGATAAGCCCGTATTATTTGTGTCCTTATTTCGTTGGAAAATCTTTTTTTAAGAGTGAAAATTGGTCATAAGGACAGTGTATTATGCACGTCTTGACGAATATTGTGATTGCTGACAAGTGAACATCGTTGTTAATAGTATTGATTGAAAAACACCCATCAATAGCGACATGAATAGTGTTTGTAAATAGTAATGTGAACAGTATTGACAACTACTATTAATAGGGTTCTATTCGCGTGTCAAAATTGCTGCTTTGGTTGGTTTCTAGAAATTCAACAAAGCAATATTGACTCATGTTTCCAATATATTACCTAATACTTAAGCGGTTCACAATAAGGGAAAAGAGAAAAATCAATGGCAGCACCCTATTTCATGCGCAGGGATGGATCCATAAAATTAATCTATTAGGGATAGTACTATAATAAAAAAATTAATAAAAATAAATATTCAAGTTTGATATTCATTGATAATCAACTTAGGGAAGGAATAAATTACCTTAATATAGCAAATAATTGTGTTCATAATTTTTAAATTTGTAATTGTGCCTTCTAGTTGATAAAATGAGGCAAAGAAAGAGGCTGGATTTTGATGGGTTAAAAGAGGGCTGTGTTGATTAAGAGTGAGAAAGGAGAGCAAAGATCTCTGTTTTCTAGATTCACAGTGGTGAGCCGTGTACGAGATTTGGCAGATAAGAAAATCGTTTGGTTAATATTTTGAGTTGGAAATATTAATTTGCCCCCACCGCAAAAGGCAATTTATAAAATTGATTCATTATTAATTTTTTATAAAATTACCTCACTATGAAGTAATTATCCCGAAAATTACCATGAAGTTTAAACATTTTTTTTTCCACTGGCGTCAATTGCCCCCACTGCCCAATAAATAGATCCACCCGTCCATAGGCAACTCATATTTGGAGGATCCAAAAGACAAATGAGATGGGGATGAGGAATGGAACATTCTCATGGTTATAATATTATTAATAGAGCAAAAAGTATTTGCATCTTTAACAATTAAAAAATTAATATTTAAAAAAAAAGTAGTAAAGTTTTAAAATAAGGATTTTAGTTGAAAATTGAAAAGTTTGATGGAACATGATCTGTTTTTGAGTCGGGCAATCATCATTTTGATACATTCCTTTAAGATATTGTAAAATTGAATTAATACCCTATCTATTAGGTTATCTTAATCAAATAGGTCGGTACATGGGCATCTATTATATGGATTCTGTCTACAGAATCTAAAATTAAAATAGTGATGGATGAGATGAGCCTCTTCGGGAATCAGGAAGATGGAAAAAGAGAAAATGTAAAATGATTTTGGAAGCTATTTTGTAAATTTTATTGTACTAGTAAACATAGGAATCTATTAAAATATATATTAAGAATAACGAAGTTGAAGTCGTAGGAACTTTTTCTTTTAAAAAAGGAAAATCTAATCTAAATTAATTATAATCTATCTTAGTTGAAAAGAAAATATTTTGTTTTAGAAAATTAAAACTAAATATGCAAGTAAATAAACTTAAGAACCAAGAGATTGAGGTTACCAAGTTTCAGTATCCACCATAATTCAATTTAACAATTATCTAATTACCAATCAATTCAAGAGACTGGGGCTAGTAAGTTTCAAAATAAACTAAAGTTCAACTTAACAATTATTTAATTACCAATAAATTTTTAATTTTAGAATGTCTACTCATAAATATAATAATCAAGCCTAATTAAAATTAATCTTATGAATACTCTTTTTCTACTTCATAATGTGATATCTAAATATCTCATGTAAATAATATTGAATAATAAAGAGTTAAGAAAAGTCTTGTCTCGGTACAAGTTTATCTCGTCTTGTCTGTATGACAAGTTTCTTTTCTTTTCTTTTCATACTTCTTCACAGAATTTAAAATTTTCTAGTTAGTTTCTTACCTTTCTCTCTATTTGTCAGTGGCGATGTCTGAAGGAAACCCGGAGATCGAGATTAATAATGGCTATGCTCATATCAGTTTGGCTAAGGAGGAGGAAGGGGGGCTCATTGTAGAAGGAGATGCTGGTAATGAGGGTGGTCCAATGAGTATTGATTTTCGGTTCTGTCTGGTGGGCAGATTCCTCACAGATAAAGTTATTAATTTCCCCGCCATGAAGAATACAATGGCTTCGTTATAGAGGCTAGGGATGGGAGTCTGTATTAAGGATTTATCCCCCACGCTTTTTCTATTTCAATTTTTTCATGAAGTGGATGTGAAAAGGGTTCTTTACTCAGGACCATGGACGTTTGATCAATATATCCTGCTCGTTAAGCGGCTGGAGAAGAACGAATAGCCTAGGAATGTCTCTCTTTACTTTACTTCGTTTTGGACCCAGATTTACAACTTGCCAATAGGATTTATGTCTGCGAAAATTTTAAAAGACATTGGCAATTACATAGGCACTTTTCTAGAGTCTGATGAGCATAACCTAATGGGGGTCTGGCGAAACTATATGTGCATCCAAGTGGCTATCGATGTTAGAAAAACTCTAAAGAGAAGGATGAAGTTAAAGAAGGCAGGCGGAGACTGGATTTTGGTGGATTTTAAATATGAACGCCTCAACACATTTTGCTTTATTTGTGGATTGCTTGGCCATACTGAAAAATAGTGTCCCCAATTGTATGAATGCCCTTCTGGGGAGATTGTGAAAGCCTATGGTCACTGGATAAAGGCACTAAATAGAAGAAATGCGAAGAATTCCGGTAAACGGTGGCTAAGATCTGTACTATCGGAGGAAGCTGAAGAGGAAAAACGAAGGTACGAGGACTTCGCAGTTACTATGGAAATTGACCCAATTCTTACTGCAAATCCCAGGCATGTCATCCCTAAGAATCTTGAGGGGAGCGAGGACGTGGGAAGCATGGTAGTTAATAAGGAAAGTGACAGTCTAGTGCCTTCTAAGACTCTATCTCGTGTGAAAGGAAAGCAAGTTGCGGGGGTAATAAATGAAGTTGATATCAATTCGGATTCTGGTGATGATATGGATGAAGGAATAATTGTTAATGATTCCAAAAGGAAAATGTCACAGGCTGGATTGTGCAGCAAAATGGGCTCTGAAGGAGAGGTATCTTCCCAAGTGTTGCTTTTACCACTTGAATCAAAAACTGGATCAGCGGTGAGCCTTGTAAATCAGGCCCACCGAGACAAATGAGTGTCTTGAGCTGAAACTATTGCGGGCTAGGCCAACCACGAACAATTCAAATGCTGGAGGAATGGGCCAAATCTAAGAATCCAGTTTTTATTTCCTTATTGAAACTCTTTGTAATAGAAATAAATTAGAAAACATAGAAAAGAAGTTGGGCTATGAGAGGATGTTTGTCGTTAAGCCAATGGGCCGAAGTGGAGGGATTACCCTCTTTTGGAAAGCAAGCAACAAAGTGAGATTAATAAAATTATCTAGAAATTGTATAAATGTGGAGGTTGAGTATAAGGAGTTTGGAAAGTGGAGGATGATGGGCTTCTATGGTTTCCCGGGATCCAATCGTCATCGTGATTCTTGGAACCTCGTTCGTACTTTATCTGTTGTGTCCCCTTTTCCTTGGGTGTGCATTGGGGATTTTAACGACCTTTTAGCTACAAATGAGAAGCGAGGAAAGAATAAGCATCCCAATTGGAAGCTGCAGGGATTCAAACAAATTGTGTCTGATAACGGATTAATTGACATCGGTATGGAAGGTTATCAATTTACATGGGAGCGGTCTCAGGGGACAAAAAATTGGGTGGAGGAAAGGTTGGACAGAGTTCTTGCCACTGATTCGTGGATAAGCCAATTCAAGGAAGCTCGGGTTTGGAGTCTGGAGTCTTCTACCTCAGATCATTTGCCTATTTTTATGGACCCAAAGCCTTTAGCTCATTCCCGAAGGCATAAAAGATTTCGTTTTGAAAATATGTTGCTGAGAGAGGCTGATTGTGCAAAGGTGGCTCGGTCTAGCTGGTCTTCCTCGAGTGGGTACCTAATTCCACAAAAAATTTAAAAGTGTGGGATTGCTTTACTTCAATGGGGAGGTCACGTAGCTCAGGATTTCAGAAACCGTATTTTCGAGTGTAAAAGGCGAATGACTCTCTTGAGGGGGCGTCGTGATTCAGCTGGTCTTGAGAAGTTTATAGAGGCCAGGAAGTGATTTAATGAACTCCTCCACAGCCAACAGCTTTTCTAGAAGCAGAGATCAAGATTGCTTTGGCTCAAGGAGGGGGATATGAATTCTCGATTTTTCCATGCTACGGCTACTACAAGAAAGCGTAGGAATTATATTACGACTCTCCGCAATGCCCAAGGATACTGGTGTACTACCTCGGCTGACATAGATGGTTTGATTTCTGACTACTTTTCCAAATTGTTTACTTCTGATGGTTGTCAAATGTAGAATCCTTAGATTGTGTCGAGATAAAAGTTTTTTATGAGCAGACAATTTGCTTCTCGAACCTTTTTCAACCAATGGGTTAAAGAGGCTCTTTTCAAAATGCACCCGGACAAATTGTGAGGTCCCAATGGTATGAACCTGACCTTTTATCAGCGATTTTGGCTTACTGTTGGTGAGGATGTGACTGAGACATGTTTAAATTTCCTGAGGGCTTAAATGACACTTCTATTGTGTTGATCCCCAAGAAATCAAAACCAGAGTCACTATCGGATATGAGGCCTATTGCGTTATGCAATGTCTTGTATAAAATTGTCACTAAAATGCTCTCAAATCGAGTGAAAACTGTTATGGGCTCTGTAGTGTCTGAATCTCAGAGTGCTTTTATACCGAGTCGAGTCATAACCGATAATATCCTTATATCCTCTGAAATCATGCATTTTTTAAAGACGAAATGGCAAGGAAATGTTGGGGCAGCTGCTTTTAAAATCTACATGTCGAAGGCCTATGACCATATTAAATGAGATTTCTTGGAAGCAATGCTGCTTAGGCTGGGATTTGATGCTAAATGAGTGACATTGATTATGCTATGTGTTTCTACGGTTCGATATCATGTTATTCAGGATGGGAAGGAGATTGGTCATATTGTTCCTAGTATAGGGCTTCGTCAAGGGGACTTTTTGTCGCCGTACTTATTCATTCTTTGTGCAGAGGGTTTAAGTGCTTTAATCCGCAAGAATGAGTGTGCTGGTTTGCTCCATGGGGTTAAGGTAGCTAAAGGAGCTCCTGTTGTTTCTCATTTATTCTTTACGGATGACTGCTTTCTGTTCTTCAAGGCTAACCAAAGTGAAGCACATGTGATTAAGCGCATTCTTGGGGTGTATGGTCAGGGGTCAAGACAAATGGTGAACTTCAGTAAATCCTCAATTTCCTTTAGTTTGAATGTTACAGAAGATGTTAAGGAGCAACTTTGTCATATATTGGAGGTTAATGGTACTACTAACCATGACATTTATCTTGGCTTACCTTCTTTTATTGACAGGAAAAAAAAGGAAGTCTTCAGTTCTATCCGAGATAAGGTGTGGCAGAAGCTTCACAGTTGGAATATGAATTTGTTGTCGGGGGCTGAAAAGAAATTCTGTTAAAGACAGTGGCTTAAGCTATTCCTAATTATGCTATGCAGGTTTATCTTTTGCCTTTTGATTTTGTAAAGAATTAGAAACTGTGATGAACTCATTTTGGGGGGGAAGTAGACGTGAGGGGCGAGGAGGTATTCGCTGGATGAAATGGGATTTACTGTGTAAACCGAAGACCACTGGAGGAATTGGTTTCAAAAACCTTCACGATTTCAATGTGGCAATGTTGGGGAAACAAGTTTGGAAGCTATTAAAGAATCTGGAATCTCTTATTGGCCAAATTCTCAAAGCTCGGTATTTCCCTCGCACTTCTATTGTAGAGGCTGACTTAGGCCATAATCCCAGTTTTGTGTGGAGATCTCTAATGACAGCCAAGCATATTATTGTTCGCAGTAGTAGGATCCAGGTTGGCAGTGGTCAGAACACTCTTATTGGGTCGGATCCTTGGCTTCTTGATGCAGCTAATGGGTTTATTTCCACCAGCTTAAATGAAAGTTTAGCAACAGCTCCAGTCAGTAGTTTGATGGTCCCTGGGCAACGTAGATAGGACTATGATGTAGTGGTAGATCTCTTTGATACTCGAGACCAGAATCTCATCTTGCAAATCTCGCTGAGTTCTCGAAAAGACAAGGATGTATACTACTAGATGGCTGACCCTCATGGGTTGTATACTGTTCGGAGTTGTTATAGAATGCTTAATAATTATGTTAACGCCCCATCATCCGGTGTTTTGAGGAAAATTTGGAACTTGGAGGTGCCTAGCAAGGTAAAGATCTTTATTTGGTGGGCCGCCAAGAATGTGCTTCCCACCACCGATAATCTTATTTGGAAGAGAGTCGGTGTAATGTCTATTTGCTCCCTTTGCAATCAACAAAATGAAACTGTTGTGCAGGCTTTGGTGAACTGTGTTTTTGCTCAAACATGTTGGCTGACTTCTTCCCTTGGTTTAATTGGATCTCAACCTTCATTTCTTATTTGGTTGGAGCACGTTTTTACTTGCGGCAACAAAGATATATGTAACCTTGTTGCCATGATATGCTGGAGGATCTGGTATCGGAGGAATGAGAAAGTTTGGAATAACAAAGTCTGTAGTGTGGGTCATGTCCTTAACTCTGCTAGAAATTATTTGTTTCAATGGCAAACTGCGAGGCAGCAATTTGATGTCAATAATGTTACTTGTATCCAAGGCTGTCATGGGTCAATTTGTTGGACGCCTCCCCAGCTAGGTTGGCTTAAGTGTAATGTTGATGCTGCAACATTTTTAGCTCAAGGAAAAGTGAGTTATTGAGGGGTCATTTTCAACTCTGATAGAATTTTTGTGGCAGCTTGTTGTGCGTGTGTTCTGGGTAATTATGGTGCAAGGGATGCTGAAGCGCTTGGTGTACATGAGATCCTCAGTTGGATTAAGAAGCGGCAATTGTCTTGTGTTGTAGTTGAAATGGATTGTATTCATGTTTTTAAAGCTCTCGCAGAGAGCTATTCTTGTCCTAATGGTTATGGTCTTATCCTTGATGATTGTTTAGCTTTAGTTAAGTCTATAGGAGATATTGAATTCTCCTTTGTTCGAAGGTCTGCGAACACCGCTGCCCATGTTACTGCCCGGGTGGGGGGTTCTTTGTCAGGTTTTGAGGAGTGGAGTCATGTTCCACCTCCTTGGTTACTTACTTCTCTGTAGTCTTTGCCTTTTAATGAAGTTTCCAGTTTAAAAATAATAATAATAAAGAGTTAAGAGTTTACTTGAGCACTCTATATAAACTATTTGATGAAAACAGAAAATTAGGAGTGGCAAAAAAACCCCAGCCGGCTCAGGCTTGCAATGTGTGGACCTGGAAAAAATTGCAAAGCTCACATATATTGGGCTTGGAAAAAATTGTAAAGCCCACATATGTTGGGCTTGGACAAGGACTTAGCAAAAAAGCCCAGACTTGGCCCGAGCTTTTTAAATTTATGAATAAAAAATAAAATTAATTTAAATAAAAAAGGAAAAAAAAACTCAAAATATTAAATTACTTTAATTTTTTATATTAGTATTTGTTATTTTATTAAGTTTTATTACTAATATTTTATGTATTGGACTATTATTTTATTATATATTAGATGATTATCTTTAATTTAATTTTTTTAATTTAAAAATATTTTATAATTAATTTAAAAGCCCGAGCCCAGCCCGACCCGTCCAAATTTGGACGGCTTTTTAAAGGGACTGGACTTTGTTTGATGATGTGGGCTTGGGTCTGGGCTTTGAAAAGCCCGGCCCAAGCCTGTAAATTGTCATCCCTACAAAAAATTAAAGATAATCATATATAAATTTTATAGATTTAAGTGTAGATTTGATTTAATATTAATCCCAACAATCAATAATGCAGGACAAAATTGGTGAAGATATTTAATAATAGTCAACCAAACATATAAAAGAAGAATTATCCACATTAAAACACACATATATAAGAAGATAACCAAATAAAATGTAATTTATTTAATTAAACAAGAAATTATCTTTAACATTAGTATGAAAAATGAAAAAGACATGGAGAGATTGAAAACAATAAAACCGATAAAAAGCCAAGCCTTCAGCGGCCTTCAATTCCTCTCTGTCTCGCTGAAGGCTTGGCTTTGTATACAGCGTGAAGAAGTTGGCCGCTGCCCTATTACAAAACCGTTGTCTTTAAAGAAATTAAAAGCCTTGCACTTACTCTCCACTTTGATTACAAATTAAATTATCAAGATACATTTATTTTGCTATTGCTTCTCACGTGCTTTCCTTACAAATTGAGCGATAGATTTAATTCTAATTCAACCTTAAACGAAATAGCAACAAAGTCAATACTCTAACCTTCAATTTATTACCTATTTAATAAAATAATTTAATTAGCCAAAATAATAAATAAAGGAAACTAACAAATATAAGATTAGAGGAGAAATATATCGGTAAATTTTACCCATCAGAAGGAATGGAAGATTCTGTAAAAATAGGACCCAAAACAAGAAGGACCAATGGGCTACTAGGCCCGTTTTAATGCAAAGACGACCCATGTCAACTTGGGAGTTCTTTCATTGATCATAATGACTAATGAGTAATCTTTTTGTCATTTATCACATTAATCCACCTTTTTGCTATTTTCATTTTATGGGTGGGCTACCTTGACTAAAAAATTTTGACTTAAAAATTTGACCTAATTTTGCATTGAGTAATGCTACACATTTTAAATTTTTTATCTCAAATGATGTGTTATTTATCAATTGGTTGATGAGATAATACAATTAATTCACTTAAATCTTGTAAAGAATTATCAACTACTCAATTAATAACACATCACTTGGGATAACTTTTTTAGATAAAAAATTTACAATGTGTAGTATTACTGTTTTCCATTCATTCGATCCACTGAATTCAACTACAGGAAGTTAAAAAATACAAAAAAAAAAGTCATTTATGTCTCCAACTATCCATCAATCTACCATTAAATTAAGTGAATCCAATTGATAGAAAATTAAATTATTTTTTAAGTCAAATTTTTATTATTTTTATTTTAAAATTATATTACAGTTTCTTAAACAATAGTCATTATATTTTAAATCAAGAAATCAATGCAACATTAATTCATTAACATATTTATTGTAAGTATTTAGATTGGAGAAATGATCAGGTGCGCAACAATGCGCGTGTCATGATTTGGGATTGGGGGTTGTGCTGTGGAATACACATCCCCTGATTGGGTAAGGTTACGTTACATTTTATGAAAGAAACATAACTGACATGACCATTTCATTGATGTAAACGCAACACGTGTTAATTTGGGGACAATAATAAAAACTTGTTGAAACTGGTTGGAAACCAGTTGCAAAATGGGTTAACGGTAAAGTCAATCCCATGCGTTTCTCATTACAGCCGGTTGAAGGTAAGGCGGTAATCACTGAAAATTTTGAAAAGAAAGGAACAACTTTTTTTTAAGAGAAAATGTCGGGAGTTATTCACGAGATCGAAGAAGCGCTTCACGTGGGAGGAGGGCAAAAGGAGGAGGACAAGCACAAGGGAGAGCACCATAGTGGGGACCACCACACTACTGATGTTCACCATCAATAGCAGTATCACGGCGGGGAACAATCAAGCAGAAGATCCCCGGTGTCGGCGGCGGCGCCCTGGTGAAGAGAAGAAAAAGAAGAAGGAGAAGAAGAAGCACGAGGACGGACACAAGAGCAGCAGCAGCAGTGACAGTGATTAAATTAATTAACTTTAATGAGAGATGTGTGATGCATCATCATCAGCATAATCATCCATCATCTTAGATTTATTCTATAATAAAAATTTAGGTGTGTATGTGGTCACAGTATGAGCTTGCTGCTTTATTTTTGGGGTGTCTCCTCAAGGTGGTGTTGTGTTTTAGTTATTGCTTTTGCGAGACTCTGTTTTTAATTTACCCAGTCGGTGTGTAATTTGCCTTTTTTGTCAATGTAAATTTCGATTATCAATCAAATGATAAGATTAGGTAAGGCCGCTCTTTGTTCTGCCCGCAGATTACCTACAACGGAAGCCAATCGCTCGGGCACACATCTAATTACTGTATTTTTTGTCTTGAATTTTTTGGATTTTCCAGACGACCGCTCATCACTCATTATTTCCATCTAAATTATCTTTACCGACTAACCCCTTAGCTTGGTTTTTTCGACAACCGTTTTAACAGGTTGCCATTCTTTTGTTTTTAAAAATGAATTTCCAACCAATACTTGAACCTAATTTTACGTTATGTTTCATCACAAGCCGTTGGATCTGCAAATTGAGGAATCCAATGATTCATTTTCTCGGAATGTCACTTACATAACATTCCATCAAATGTAAGTTAAGTGCTGCCCTAATTTGGATCTTAATACGTGCATTATCAAGTACAATAAGGTGCGAGACAGCCAGCCAGTGCACACATAATGCTACTGTGTAGATATATTTACAATGGCACCATTACATTCGGTCAAATCATCACAATTTCTCTAAAATATGAGGAGGAAAAAAAGTACATTAATGATATGGAATGGATTTTTCTTTACAATGCTCTTTTCCAATTGATATGGAATAGAATTTTAAACAGAAATGCATAGATGACATGAAATTTTCCAACAAAGACTTGTGAAAATCCACCATATTAAATAAAAAATGATAAAGACACATAATAATTAACGTTTACATAAATATATATATCCGAATAATGAAGAAACCTAAAAAACTACCTCCACACTTATAATTTTTGGGAATATAGAAGGAACAAAAATAAAGTACGAAAACAATTTTGCCTTTAGGAGAGCTCCCTTGACGGGAAGTTTAACAAAAACTTGTTCTTATCTTGAAGATGGCTATATAAGAATGGAAAGACAGAGACGAATCTTAACAGTAATTTTGTTTAATAGTAATTTTATTTTATAAAATATATCGTCCTATATCTTTTATCATTTATCAAATTAATCTATCATCAATGTGATAGTATTAATGAATAAAATCTCACTTAAAATCTTAACGGTTCATTTGGGGTCGGTTTTAGCAAACTTAAATGTGATTTTGAAAGCTAAAAGAATTTTGGTGTTTGATAAAAATTTTTGTAAATTACTTTCGGCAAAATCACCACATTCAACCACCTTATAACAAATTTTTAAAAGAATGGAAGTAGTAGTTTTTCAAAATTCGATTTTAAGAATCACTTTGATACTTAATACAATTTCATATATATCCTCATATATTATAAAGACACAAAATTATCTTATTAATCAGGAAATAAAATCATTAACTTTAAAAAGATTATTATTGTTTTTGATTATATTGGAATAAAAAATTTATAATATAAAATATTTATTTTAGTTATCAATTATTATAGGTACACAATAAATTTTTTTTATATACATGTTTATAACTGTTTAAATACATACGACAACTTTTAAAATATTTAACTGATTCTCTTCACAGTTAATTATTTTTACAATACAATTTACGATGAGTATCTTAAAATCTACAACATTGCCAAACTCGTCCTTAAATCTACGATATAAACTTTTTCACATATAATCTCACTTTTACAACAAAGAAAGTAATAAGTTGAAATGAGATTAGTTGATAAAATCGTTCTAACTACTAAACAAGCATAATCAAATAATTTTGTCACCATTTTTTTTAGGCAATCCCTTAGTTACACATTAGTGGTGTTTATTTCATTGTACGAAATCTAAGTAAACCTAAATTAATCAATTCTAAACATAGTTGATTGTTTGAATCTAAATAATATATTTGTCTTCTTGTCGAATCTCTTAAAATATGTATTAAATTATTTTTTTCAACTTTAAAAATCCGAAACCAACACCTCTACGTTTGTGTCTTTACAAATTTAAATATTAAATAAATAATAACTATCTCAAAGAACATTACTGAGATGATATTGTATCATTACATAAATCATGTTTAAGTGAATGTAATCCTTTACGAGTCTGAATTAAAACATGTTAATTAATTTTGTAGTAGTTTATGATATTTTATATGAAAAATATTCATAAAAGATGGTAAATAAAACGATGGTAATTTGAAGACAATAAAAAGATAAAAATAATATTATTCTATTTCTATATTATTGCAAGCTATAAATATGAATAATTATGTTAATTAGTAAGTTTCATTTAGGTAAGGATGAAAAAAATTAATTAGATAATGATATTTTAGAGAATATATTTTAATGATGTCATTTAGACATTTTATAGTAAAAGAATGGCTAAAAAGAAAATTGGCACACCAATTTAACGATCAAAATTTTGTATTAAGAGCATCTCCAAAAGCCTCTATAAATTTTACTTTTCAAATATCTATTTGCTTACCTATGTGGCAAATAGAAGGGTAAAAAAATATAATAGTCTCCAAAAGACTCTTTAAATTGAAATAAATTAATATTATTTTAATCAAATAATTATTTTTTTAAAGGAAAAGTCAATAGCAATTAAAGCACTTCTCTCTCTTTCTTTAATGAAAAGTAATAAAATACAAATTGAAGAGAGAGAAATTAACTCTCCAAATTTGAAGAGAGAGAATCAATTTTTATTTGAAAAATTTTAATTGGAGTGTCTTTTGGAGCTTTAAATATTAATGTGACTCTTTAAATAAGTAATAAAATCTTATTTGAAGAGCCTTTTGGTGATGCTCTTGTTAAAAAAAACAAACTTAACAACTTAACTAAGTGAAATTAAGTCATTAAATTAAAATATAAATGACCCTATTTTATAATAAAAAGTACTACATATTTAATTCTAAATTATATGATATTTATTTATAAATTGATGAGATAATATAATTAATTCACTTAAAATTTAAAAAAATTATTCGAATGGCATACCGAACGCCACATCATTTTAAATGACATTTAGAATAAAAATTTAAATGTTTTTGGCTGCGCTTTAAAAATTAAAAAGGGGTTATAGTTTTACCTCAAGACAATAATTAAGACAACATTAATCTCAGTGCTAATTAGGAGGTTAAACGCGTGTCATTTAACTAAAAGACTTTTAAGATGTCATTTTACACGCGTAGGCGGTGCAATTAAACTCCACTCCGAATCCGCGTCACCGACCGCTTCAGTTTTCCCTCGCTCCAATTTTTGGTCAAACTTGCCTAACTCTTCTGACATCCACTATTCCGATTTTCAAATTAACCAATAATCAATTACCACGTGGGAATACAATCAATTTATTCGGTCACGCAATTTTAAAGCAGTGTGCTTGATAACAGAGTGATAAAACTCAATTCTAAGCTTCGGCCTGCGCATTTTTACTGACAAGATTCGCTCTTAAAATCCGTCTCTCTCTCTCTCTATAGACTCGTCAAAAAGAATTTTAAAAAATAGAGAAAACGGAGAAGCAAAAATTATAAAAGGAGTAATACAAAAAGAAACAAAGCAAACTTAATCTACTTCTTCTGCTAATATACACGCACACGAAAGTCGAAACACAATTAACTCAAAATAATAATAAAAATAAATAAATTAAGCGGCAAGATCGGTGCCTAGTCTAGGGTTTCTTCCAGATTCGACACACGAGAAGCTCGAGATTCAATTTCTCATTCAATCTTTTGTTGTTGAGGTATTTTTTTTCTTTTTTTTTGTCTTGTTTTGCTGCTGTATTCTTATTGTTTTATATGTTTAATTTGCGTTATATTTTGATGCTTATTGGTTTTACTTGTCATTTTATTGAAGTGTTAAACTGCTGGGCTTCAGAGTGAATTCTAAGACTTAAATTGGCTCTAATTATAGCTTTCCCCCCCTTAATTTGGAGGTTGTGGTTTCTATTTATTTCATTTTAATTTGTGTACATTAGAGTATAGGGTTTAAGGCACTGTTTTTTTCTTAATTGGTGTTGTCATCAAAATCTGTAAATTGATTAGGTATATTTTTGCTGTGGATTCAGTGCTCTTTTTTTTGAAACTTTTTTTTTCCTGGACTGGAAAGGTTTGTGGGCACAGTTCTTGTTGAGGGCCTTTGTATTGGTAGTAAAAGAAAAGAAGTGAAATGCCGGAGGAGGAACTGGTGGAGCTGAAGTTTCGATTGTATGATGGATCAGATATTGGTCCGTTCCGGTACTCACCAACCTCAACTGTGGCCATGCTGAAAGAAAGAATCTTTTCCGATTGGCCAAAAGGTTAGGACTTCAACTTCTTGATAGTTTGTGAAACTGTTTCATGTATTTTTTTTTTCACTCTGTTTGATGAAAATTTCGCATGATGGTCATCGATTAATGTATATCCTCCTTTCAGCATTTATGACTGCATATTTTGTAAGAAAGATACAACTCAAGAACTTTGGTAGTGATTTGATTGTTTAATCTGATTTGTGGCTTTGTTTCTTGAGCTCGTTCTATTAGACTTAGACAAAACATATGGCCCAAAATAGCGGATTACCGGAACCAGAAGTCCAATGATGAAACATCTGGAAATTCTTGTTATGCTATCAATCAACTTGCCTTAAAAGGAACATGTGCATGATTTTTCTTGCGCATCCATGGCTTTTGATTTTTCCTAGTGCCTGGAGAAAGGGAAAATTAGTGACCAACTCTTTGTTTGTATGTATGTGCTGCCTCAATGTTGATTATATGAGTTAGAAGAAGTTCTTCTGTGACAGTTGATGGGATAATTTTATAACCCTTAGATTTTGTAGTCTAAGAATATGAGTGTATTTGTTCCCTATTGTCTTTTATATAGATGCAAAATGATGTTTCAGTCTTTTCATTTGTAGAAGTCCATTTTTGCTTTACCAAAGGTGCATGTGTCCAAGTATTTTTGTTGTTTATCCTTCATTTTTGTAATTACCGTGGACACGACAATTTCTAATTTAATGTTCATGAATTCCTCTAGACCTTGTGCCAAATTTAATATATGCCCTGTTTGCAAGTATAATATACAATCCTATTGGAAGCGATACAGACCCTAAGAATTCTAATTTAGATAGAATATAACTTTTTATCTCGAGTTTGCTCTATCTAGTGTGGCATTCTTAAAAAGGAAATGCATTTCAATGATCAATCTTTTTTGGTCTGGCTGTTTCCTTTTATCCATCTTCTGTTTGAGACATCCATGCTTCTCATGAATGCAATTGTATCTGGATATTGTTCTTTTGTTTTGGCTACTCATTTGTAACAACATCCTTTTTTCAACCAGAATCTGTTTGTAATTTATTGAAAATAAATTTTAAGTTTCTTCTTCTTCTTTGTCAAAATCTAATGATAATTCTTCTTTATTAAAATCTAGTAATAAATTGTCCAATCAGTCTAAGATTTATTATCATGTGAAGTGCTATAGGTTTCGTTAAAACTGAAAAATAAGCTTCTTGTCAGATGTCTTATTGCAATAAGGATGCCTCGTTTTCGTGTCATCTTATTGTTTGTTATGATGAAATAGATTCTTCATTCTGAGAAGTCCTTGCTTCTGTTTTCGTAGAGTTTTAAGTAGTACTGGATGTTTCTCTCTCTCTCTCTCTCTCTCTCTGTGTCTCTCTCTTTTCGACAATATTCTCATATGCGTTACAGATATAGAGTATCATGATTCATTGGACATCCTAATTATCAGCCAGGTTGATAGGAAGATAATGAATGGGAAGAGTTTGTTGTCTGCATAGGGATAATTGATCTTTTTTGTTGTAATAGATACTTGTGTACAGTGAGAAAGATAACACATAAATGTAAATTAAGCCCCTCCACAACCTTGACGTGAATGGGATTCAAATTCTAGACCTCTTGAATGAACCACCACCTCACAGACCAAAGGTTCCTTTGAAATCCTGCCAAGTTTCTTAAAATTATTAGATCTTTAGGAAATGGATTTAAATGAAAAGTGTACTTGTAATAAATGTCTCCTTTCCAATGATAGGACTCTGTTTGATTATGCTAACATTTCCTTTATCGTTGTTCTAGTTCACATCAAGATGGGTCAGTTGATTTGACTCAATATAGCATCTGAACCAGAACGATCACAAATTTATGAGTAGGCCGGATTCCTAGTTAATTATGTGTTTGTTGGTTGTGGGGCCAGAAATAGTCACAACGCTATTTGTGGATTTTTTGTGAATATCTTGGGGTGATCATGGCCCAAGCTTTCTTATGTGCTGTTTGGCCATGCATCATTGTCCGCAGGAAAACATGTGGGTTTCGAAACACATATATAAGATAATATTAGATCTTGGATTGTGTTACTCGATAATGCTGATTGAAAGTTCTTAGTTTAGTAATTATGATGTAAGTATGCATCGAAGTTTTCTCTGAATTACTGTTATCTTACACTTGACTCTGCCAAGTGTTTCAGGAGCGTACTCCTAACAGTATCTACAGGAAACCTGTTATCTGGGTAATTATTGATATTTTCTGTATTGTATTTATATATAGCTTTATTTCCAAAGAAAAATACAATCAGTCACCGCTGTTTATGATCGGTCATTGCTGTTTCTCCTGTATATTATATCTCCATTACTTTGCCATATTCAATCACATTTCTGATTTTTCTGCTACTTTAGCTGTGAATTACCTTACTCTGTCAAGCAAGAGTGAGATAATGGAATGTGGAGTTATAGTCATATGGACTTTTACTTATCCTCATTTCTGGTTGGTTGATATTTATTTAGTAATAACTGTTCTAAATTTTATATTTTTATTAGATAAAAAAATTGTACCCAAGACGGCCAATGACATCAAACTGATTAGTGCTGGAAAATTTTTGGAAAACAACAAGACTGTTGGCCAATGTAAAGTACCATTTGGTGAGCTTCCAAACGGGACCATCACAATGCATGTTGTTGTGCAGCCACCATTAACAAAAGCAAAAACAGGTAACTTTCATGTGCTTTGTGCAAACATAGAGCAAGAGCCATTTCATATTTCAATCATGAGTTGTGACATGAGATATAGCAAATTCACTGTTACTTTTTCTTATGTTTTTGCTGGAAGTTACAATTTTTGTTTGTTTACCTTCACAGAGAAGAAGCTGGATGAACCACAAAAGAAATTTTTTTGCTCATGTTCCATATTGTAATAGAGTTGGTGTTGATATAAGAAGTTCAAGCTTTTGAGATCCCATGGGGATCTGCTAGGATCTCGTTGGCCACGGAAATGGATAGCTGGAAAGAAAAATAATTTGTGAAACAGTGTCATCCTAGCTGGGTAGGTACGAGTTTGCAGGAGGGCATTCCTATGTAACTCTGTGCATGATGGCAATGATGTATTTGTGTTCTATAAAATGGCTTTTTGATGCCTTTGTAGCTGCAATTAGTTATTATTATTATTATTATTATTTTGTTTTGTCAATTTTATACGTGTTTGATATTGAAGGATCCGTGTATGTTTCTGCTGATGCTATTATTTGACATTGTCATTCTCGAAGTTGTACAAGGTTTTAGGAATATGCATGGCGCTGGTAATATTGTTTGTTGGATTGAAGTTGAGGGTTGTATGGTTGTGAAGTTACACATGTGTTTTACAAAGTGCAAGTTCCTTGTGTTTGGTGCCTTGATGAAGGCACACTATTGATGCGATAACTTGGCCATAACGTCTTGTTATTTCTGAGTTTGAGCTTAATTTTATAACTTTCGGTACATCAGTTTTTAGAGGGCTTTGTATTTCTCTTAATTAGAATAACTTATAGAGGTTATCGGATAAAAGAGTATTTGAGTATTTCTCTTAGTTTGAATAAGTTATAAAGGCTCTCAGGTAAAAGAGTATTTGAGTTAAATTCGTCACTTTCAAAATATAAATATTGTTCGGTATCCTTTTATAAAGTGCTTTAAATTTATTTATCATGAGGTACAACTATTATTACGACTATTAACTTGATATAGGTTTCATTATTATATAACTTAGCCAATCACAATATATAGAAGTTATTAAGGGGTTATTATCATTTCACTACAAGAATTGTAAAATATGAAATGATTATGAGAAGTATGGTTCTTTGTTATTTTACTACTATATAAAATTTTTCATTGTATTATTCTTTCATTAGAATTGTTAGTTGACTAGTAAAATACTAATTTTATCCTTTATAATAAAATAATACTCAAATAAAGGTATCAAATAATGACATAAAATTATTGTTATGTCCTTAAATTGTTAAATAGCATTTTTAACCATAACTTTATGAATAACCTTGAATTTATTATAGCTATAAAAGTAATTGATTGACATAAATGTCCCTACATATTTTTTGTCGAAAAAAATTGCAATCTATTCTAAAAAAGAAAGCATTTAAATATGGAAGTATTGATTTTGTAGATAAAGCTTTAAGTATTTTTGTTGTTTTAAGAATAGACTGTGTGTCCTTTTTAACAAAAATATCTATGGGTATTTTTTTTTTAATCAATTTGTTACTTTTATACTTATAACAAATTTAGGGCTATTCATAAATTCATGGTTAAAAATATTATTTAACAATTTAAGGGTATAACAATAATTTTATGTATATTATTTGATACATGTTTTTGTGTATTTTACCATAAATGATAAAATTTTATTTTATTAATCAATTAACTGGTTAACTAACTATCCTAATGGAAAAGTAGCTAAATGAAAGGTTTGCAAAGTTAGAGTAGTAAAATGATAGAAAACAATATTTCTTGTAATCATTTGATATTTTACAATTTTTGAAGTATTGAGACAATAATAACCCTTATTAAAATATACAATAAGTGGTTTACCTAAAATAGTTTGTAAATTTATATCTAATTAAGATGAGAGCTACTTACACTTAAAAATTATTTACAAGAGAGAATATGTTTTATCCTTCCCATGATTGCGAGGGAGTCTTCATGAATCGCCTTCTTGCAGTGACCTAGGTAGCTAGTAATGAATTTAAGGCGTTGTTTGTTTTTATGTCTGAAGTCCTAATTTGGTTTAATTTAAGATGTTTTGATATTTTGCCTTGTTTGTTTTTGTTTTTAAGTCTTTTTGTAAGAGTTTTTTTTTATCCAAATGAAAGAAAAAAAAATCAAATTTCTGAACTTTTATTTGAACGATAAAATGTCTGAATGGAAAATCAATTTTTTTTCTCACAAATACCATTTTTTTTTTGAAAAACACAAATACCATTATTAAATGTACTTATTCCCCACCTAACCATTAGATGTCATATTAAAATTTTCCTTAATCTCAAATTTTACTTGTTATTAAGTACTTAACATATATTCAATTTGAACTTTCATTTTTTTATTATTAGATCACAACTTTTTTATGTATAAATATTATGTTAAATTGTAAAAGATAATGTTATCAAAATTATTCTTCATAAATTATATATCAAATACTTACCTTACAAATATTTATAACATATAAAAACCATTTTATTAGAAAATAATGTAAATATATACCTATTTAAACTTCAAGTATATATAACAGTTTCAAGGTCATAAGTGTAAAAATATTAGGTTTAAGATATTTTGAGTTTATAAAAATAAACCACTTATTATTTACATTCAGATGTCAAAAAATTAAAAATAAATACATTATCTTGATATATTCATTCAGACCTTTTTATACTTTAATAATATATTCAAACCCATTCAAATTTCAAATTAAAAAAAATCACAACATAAGAATATTTATTTTAAAAAAACTGTTAGTTGATTTAGATCCTCTCTTAGGCATTTTGTCCCCTAGTCTCCTGATCTTTCAATGATCCATTAACATGTGCCGTTAATTAAATTAAATTTTTAAGATTTTGTTTTAATTAAGTTTTACCTAAACAGACATCCAAATTTATATGTGGCTCTTGTCAATTTTTTTTTAAAAGTAAATTCTTTCCCTTTCAAAACAAATCCCAGTTATAAAAATACAGCAGCCAATTTTTTTTTTTCTTTTTAAGGGAAAGAAGAATCGTAGACCTTAATTCTCCCTGTTGACTCAGGTATTTCTTCAAAAAACCGAATAAAAAATCATATCAACTTGACTTTTGTTATTGTTATTTTGTTCTAAATAAAACTTATTAAAAAAACCCGAGAAAACTTAAATGCGATGCAAATCTTGATGGTTGTTGATGAGTTATAATGTGAACTCGTATTGGGATGAGCCGCGACTGGGATCAAATTTAGTAATCATAGCAGCTCCTTTGAGAGGGGAAAGAATTTATTAGAAAAAAATTTGACAAGAGTGACACGTATGTTTGGATGTTTATTTAGGTAAAAATTAATTAAAATAAAATTTTAGTCATTTAATTTTATTAATGACATATATCAATAAATCTTTGAAAACTTTGGAGAAGTAGAAGAGAAAATGTCTACGAAAAGATATGAATTGTTAAATATTTTCTCCTTAAGTTTGATTTTTGAAAAACGTTTCAAGCTAGACACCATCAAATATGATATGGCCCTAAACGTTAGTAGGAAATACTACCTTCATTTTCAAAAATAATTTCTAAAAATGCCATTTAAAATAAATAATCCCCAATAGGGATTGTAATCCAATACTAATTTTTACCTATCAATTCCATGATATATGACCTGGGCTTATCTTATCAAAGAGGTTTATGGCATTAAGTCATACATGGATTCTCATCATCGATCAAGAGGTCATTATCAAAAATTAATTATTTAAATTTCAAAAAAAGAATATCTGATGAACAATTGTAAAACTTCTTGTCTTGCCACCAATTTCTTTTTTATTTTTTAGAAGCCTTTTTTTGGATACTCTTTTCTTTTTTTCTTTTTTTTTTAAGCCTGAAGCCAGTGGTTACGACATAAGGACGGGAAGGGGATTCAGGTCAGTGTGTGATAGAATCTGAATTCGATATAATTAATTAATTGACCTTGATGATATATCCTAAGGTCACTTTCTGCAAAATCAAACAATTTATCCTTTACGGCTTTCCTGTTTTCCATTTTTAGCATTCATCTCGTGGTTTTTGTATGGCATTATTACCTACACATAACAAATTAACATAAAAATTTCTAATAAACACGAGCCTAATTAATAATTAAACAAAAATAACCAACAAGCGCATAGATTAGTTAGCATGAGCTGTTGTATCTTAATCAAGGTTCTCGATTCGAGACTTGAGAATACAGCCACGTTAAATATTTGTTGGGAGAATTTTGCTACCCTAATGGTTCTACCCAGCTTGAATCTGAATTAGTTAGAATTTAATATAGTCTTCGGATACCAGATGATTTAATACACCGAAAATAAAAAATTAAGCAAAAGTACACGTACGTGAAAAATAGAGAATTGCTCATCATCATCATTAGCATCGCCATGCAGAAGCAGCAAGAAGTGCTCTATCTTGCCACCCCAAAAGCAAGCAACCATTATCTTCAGTCAAGCGATAGCCATCACATGAATATAATCCAAGCAATATCTTCGATTGAGTCACAGCATTTGCACTCAATGGCACCCCTCTGAATCCTTTCCCTTCCATTATCTTTCTCCATTTCTCAAGCCTCTCGTGCCTCGCCGTTCTCTCCCCCCCTTCACATGCCACTATGTTTCTTATCTCCGGTGCAAATATGTACTGCTCCACTTTTGCTCTCTGTGCTGAATCAGGAGGAAACGTTGCGTCTAATGAGTCGAAAATTGCAGAGTAATAGTGCAATGCCTCGAGGAACCGGCCTAAGAAGTATGGTCCGTTATGGCTTGCTTCTTGTTCGACTATGGTTACGATATTTGGTGCTTGGTCACGGATCATTGCTAGTAAATTTCCTAGGCAGTTACCGGGGACACAGTGGAGGCGGTTAACGGCGTTAACGGCAAGAGCCTCTCCTACACGTCTGTTGAACATGTGTGGCTTCAGGTCTTCGAGTTGTTCACCTACTGGGTGGAACTCAAACGGTACATGGAGTGAGTGGGCAAGTTCCGTTAAGCAACGTCCGGTTTCCTTTGCGGATTCTATAGTAGCCCCGACTCCGGTTATTCGGAGAAACGGAGCGCCTCCGGGTCGAGCAGCTAGGGCCTGCATGAAGGCTGGCCATTGGTAGCCCTGGAGGATGTCTAGGTCGATGACATGGACACGTTCTTCCGCTTCAAAGGCCTCAAATATTGCTTGATTGGCGGTGAAATGAGCGAACTTAACGTACGGGCAAGCTTGGTAAACGATTTGGTAAATCTTTAGGACTTCTAAAGAGTTAGGTGGGAAAGGAGAGAAGGGTTTTGGAGTAGAAGTGCTTGGTTTTGTGGTTAGGGTTGCTGCAAGTCTTGCACTTAGGGCTTCAGTGAAGCAGGAAGCAACTCGTTGCATGGAGTCGCCGAGAGGCGAGACTACTCGATTGAGGTGATGCAAGTATCTTCTTGCTAACATGAAGTCCTCTTTAGCCACCGCTTCAGCACAGGCAAGAAGGAGATGCACCAACTGAAGCCCGCTATCTTGTTCCTAAAGAAACAAATAAAGTTAGCAATAAAATAAATAAAAATTAAAAAACAAAGTGTCACATATGAAAATGCTTAAGTCATAAGTGTGGACTTTCACACTTTATAAAATTTGGGCTGATTCCTTTATACTGTGTAAAGAACCTGTACTGTACTAAAAATATTTTTACATCAATGTAAATATGAGTTTGTATTTTTACATTATCTGCACTTTGTAAAATGCGGATATCTGCACTTAAACACGACTTTTACTGTCTATATATATTTTTTTTCTTATACATTTTGAGAAACAGTTTTGCACATGAAAAAATATGTACAAACAGCTAATAGAACATGTATGTGTGTGTGTGTATATATATATATATAATATTTTCTTATACATATTGAGAAATGCTTTTGCACATCAAAAATATGTACAAACAGCTAATAGAATTATGACATGTATACAAAAAACGTACATATATAGACAAGGACAGAAAAGTTTTTAACCTGCTCAGAACTGATTGGGAGAGGGACCATCAAGCTGTGGTTAAGATTCTGCTGTTGCTGTTGCTGTTGTTGCCTCTCCTGCAGTTGCTCTTGTTGCAGTTGTTGTGATAATGGTGCAGCTGCTATTGATCCCATTTGATAAATATCATTGTCATCAATCAGCTGAGAAGCTCCAGCCGTTGATGATGATTCACTCACTGATCCACTAAACCTCGACGGATTATTATTTGGCATTGCTAAGCATTCAAGCGTTGCTGGAACCGTCGTAGGCATATCAATTAACTGAGGTGAGCTTCCACTACCACCACCACCACCACCACCACATATCTTCATAGGCGAAAACATCCCGTATCCATCCTTTTGATAATCCTCCAAGAAATCTTCAATAGCCGTCGTCAAAGCAAGATTCTCCGGCTGCATATACTGGTTGCCTGGAGAGTTAAACACTTTATGAAGCGGGCTCTGCCCTTTTGCTCTGAGGCTACTGCTGAATGCTCCAACCTGAGCCGAAAAGCGAGGAGGGGAACATCCTGAAAGGCTCTGTCCTTGCATTGATTGTGCATAGTTGTAGTTGTAATTATTATTGTAAGCTGAAGTTCGTGGAGAAGGCAAGTTTCTCACCGGAGATGAGATCATGAAGTCACCGTCTAAGTGATCGGAGAAGAAGGTTTCCCATATTGAACAATCCGGTGATTGCACTTCGACGTCGCCATCTATTTCAAACTTGAGTGGTGGAAAGTTGAGGCTTGGTGGTGTTAGGCTACTTGGCTGCTCCAAGTCAGAAGATTGAGGAGTTCTTTTTGTCTCTGAAATTGATGACTCATTTGGAGAAGTTGGATGGATTTTAATGCTTGATGATGAGTTCTCACTTTTAAGAGTACCCGCACTTCCACACACTGAATTAATCATCTTTTCCTCTTGGTATTCTAAGCTCAAAATCTAAATATTCAAAACCCACAAACCCGAATCAAGATATATGGTTTTACAAATTAAGAAGTGTTGATTTTGATAAAAAATTATATGGGTGTTTCAATATTTGCTAGCTAGCTTTTACTAAAAGAGCTAGAGAATGTGCATCGATCTCTCTCTTTTTATTTGAGTACATTAGCAAAGGACTGTGTCGCATTGTCCAGAATGGCTTTAGAAAATGAAAGAGATGAATTGACAAGTTTGAAATCTAATAGGCATATGATTGGAGGTTAGTGATTTTATTCACCTCCAATTTATCACCTCTACAATGTAAGTTGTATTCTAGAGGTGTAAATTTGTCATCTTTAGCTGCCAATTTTAACTCTTTTGTTACACGGCTTTGGAAGGCCTGTGATTTCACTAAATGACAGTTTATTAAATGGGGTCCACTTTCCTAGAGCCGGCCCATGCTGAAAATAATTTAGTTGGAATATTTGGTCTTTTTCTTGGTTGTTAATATTAGTGATTATCGTTGCCTTCGTATCCAAGACCGACGATTGGTTAATAAAGAATAATGCAGAGGAGAAAATTATGAAGGAAATTGTTCTAAATGAGAAAGGATAGAAAAGGGACCCATATAAAATGTCAATTGTGAAAAGGACTTCAACAATGCAGATTGACATTAGAGAAACAAACGATTTTGCATTAACAAGAAGACTACCGTTACTAATTGCTATTATCATTGGGTTTTTACCTTATTATGTGGTCAATTACTTTGGCATTTTTGCTCATTCTGAATTGCTCCTTTTAAGTTAAATTACTTTTGGTGAGAATACAAAATGAAGAATGTAAATCGGCTAACCACAAAGATGTGTCTTGGAGGAAAAATTTTAGAATGTTCCTGGAGTTTTTTTTTAGTCTCATTCACTTATTACCACAAGTATGTTTTAATTAATCATAATGATACGTATATACACGTGATAAATAGTGAATAAATAAGAAGCAATACTTCAAGAACACCAAAAACCTTCTCATCTTCAAAATAAATGAAACGTACATGCATGAAATCTTAACATAAGCCTAATTATTATCATTATTTTTAACAAAAAAAATAGTTGGTATTTATGTGTCAACAACCTCCCTTAAAGATAAGGGGCGGCATGTGACTTCGGAGCTTGATAGTCCAGCCCGTCCCCTCAGGCTTGCCTATAACACGTACCGATGTGGGACTCTATGCTGCCATGAAAATACAGTCCCCAACTGCCAACTATAGGCTTTTCGCTATTCTCCCTTCAATAAAATGAGGATAAATTTTGTATTGGTTCAATCATCTCCAACGCAATAATATATATAAGAGTTAAATTCAAAACACAATAGTGATCTTCTCATAATTTCTCTTGTGATTAAAGCATCCCTTCTTATTATATAGCTAATATTCTTGTCTAAGTTTTATCATCATCTATCAAAATGGTAGTCTCAATGAAATTATACAACAATGATTAATATCACTTCAAATGTTTAAACTTTGTTTCTCCGAAGAGAGTGAGGTAATTAAGAGGAAAGAGACGAGAAAGTGATAAAAGAAAAAGAAGAAGAAGAAGACAAGAAAGAAGACATAGGCGAGATCGTCGGACTTGGCGTCGGTGGCGCCGCCCTACTCCTTGGATTTGCCAAAGGAATGGAGCTCTTGTCTCTCTTAATTAGTCGGCATTCATTTTAATTATCGTTTAGTTACTAACTAATTATTAAATAAAGCCATGCACACGTGCCATGCATCTGCCTTCGTTCAAATCATTTCTCACGATCAAATTAATTAATCTTGCCTCGTTGCATGGAAACATTTCACATTTCTTCACAAGGACGAAATGAAACTACTTTAATCTTCAATTAATCTCCTACATCAGTCCACTCACAACCATCTAATTTCGCTTAATTTCTCTTCTTCTGTTTGTCAGTACTTGAGTGATCCTGCATGGAAACTCCATGCTTTCAGCATTGTCATCGTATTGGTATTAATTGTGTATTCTTGTACTTGTTGATTATCCTTAAGAACATCATAAAACTATAATTTTTACGCTTGTTTGTGTGTTTGCATGTACAACTGTCATATGTAAACATTATAATCATGTTATATTTACAAAGTCGAGTGACAAAATTTATTATCATTTAAATAAAATTGAGAGTCAGAATTTATATGTTAAATGGTATGTCATAAAAGCCAAGTTTAGCTAGTGCCAGATTGCTTATGTCTCACCCTATGATTTATTTTTTAAGGAATTGCTTAATCATTATGCAGTAGTATATTGCATCATTAATTATCATTAGAGTAAATAAAATTTGAGATTCATCGATCAGTAGTTATCAATCATTTGTATAATTATTTGTCGCTGTAAAACATGCGTTCCCAAAATTCTCAGGAGATCTTATCTGATATTTGCAACTTCAAGACCAAGGCGGCGTTTGTTTTTTAACTTAATGACTTAAAATAACTTAACTTAATTAATTAAGTTAAATTTAAGTGTTTGTTTTTATAATTTAATGAGACTTTTTAGATAATTTTGATTTAATAAAATAAGCCAATTTTTTTGACTTTTTACTGAATGGAGAAATCTGAATTAAGTCAGTTACTTTCTAATGTAAAAAATACCCCTCCTTTATAATTTATTTTTCATATCTACCCCAAAACTCACCTACAGATGTTTACCCCACATAATCTCATCTTTATATATTGTTTTTAGCCGTCATGGAATCCCTCCTTACTTTGCTTCTCTCATCTAGTTCTTAAATCTCCCATTAATTTCTTGCTAGGCAAGCACTTGACTTGGACCTTTTTTCTTTTTTCTTTTTTTTTTCCAATTACGTTTTCCAGCATTCACTTATATACTAATCAACTAGCTTTGCTAATCTTTTTAGTGATAAAATTTGACATTTATGATATTTTATATATTAAAATTCTAAAATCATTATGTATTTACTTGAATGTAGTTTTACTTATAGATGTTAAAATATTATGGAATTTAATATATTATTTATTTGACATTCAAATTTAATAAGGATACAAATATAAAAGTACATATTTTTAATTTTTTAAGTTTAAAAAAATAAAAACGTAATACTTGTTTTCAGATATTCAGACAAAAAAATAAATATATTATTCAGATTCAGACATTCAGTATTCAGAATTCAAACTAATTCGGGTTTATTCAGATTTCAGATAGAAAAATAATTGCCACCCAAGTTTGTATTAACTTTTCTCTTGGCAACCAAATGAACGATCAATTCAAGAAATATTAAATTGGAGCTAATTAGTTTTGCAAGTAGTTGTAACAACTTTCTGAATGCGATCACATTAATTGAAGAAAAATCTTACATGAAAACGACACTTTGTGACCAATTAAGTTTGTTTTATAGCTTGTTTTCAATTGATAAAACGCATTAATACTATTGGCTTTATTACCAAATCCAGCTCTCCCTCTTACACAAGATTAATGGGCACCACGAAGTAGTGAAAGCTCCATTCAGATGGGAGCAAGCACCAAGCATGGGGCCTTCAGAGTTCAATGCTACACTTTTATGACATTTGCTTGTACTATTTGTAGCCGAAATCGCGGCGGGGTCAAAGATATGATTATACATTGTAATACTACCAGGGAAAATTTGTTTGACCAAGTTATGAATCTCTTAGTACCGGCAGAAAGAGTAATGAACCTGACAGTTTCTGTTTGTTCTCAACTTTGATTATTTATTCGCAATTTCTTCATTAGTATAAACAGAAAATGCCTTTTTTCAACTTATTTGCCAGCCTTGCATATCATGAACTTCAAGGATGGTTTCTTCTTTAGAATATCAAAATGTTTCTAAGATCAAAGGTATACTGTTGTTTACGGTTAGGAATTTGCTGGGATTAGAAACTAGATCAATTCAATTATGACACATCTCATATTTTTGTTCCCATATTAATTTGGATATATTTTTTTTACAAGAAGATATATATATATATTCAGCGTTATCTACATTTGCGAGAGAAACGTCCACTCCTACCCAATTATGAGAAGGAAATAGAACGTGGGCCCTCAAATGCTTCAATGATGGTTGACAAATGAAAATCGTAAAAGGGAAAAAAGTGTGTAAATTATAATTTCAAATTTTGTTAAGATTAAGCACAGCAAATTAAAGCATCATTGTCAACTAAATTGTAGAGATTACAAAATGAAGCAGGTTTGAGATTAAGATTTGGATTCAATGCTGATATTTTTATAAGATTGTGGTTTTCTTTTGCTGGAAAGGCAATTCATTGGACACGGCACGAGTATGATAAAATAAACGTGTAACTTGCAAAATTTCTTTTGGTTTAGCTGTTAATTCAAAATGCTAGCCTACCTAACATATGTCTTTATGTCTAATATATGAATATTACGATTAACTTATAGAAAGTCATATGGAACTTACACAATGAGGAAGAAGAGAAGTTTTCTCATTTTCTATTTTGGTCATTAAGCAAGTGTGGTATGATACAAGTATTGCAGTGAATCTTCCATTTAGGGCATATGTCTCATTAATTCAATTCACTGTACAGATCTTAGTTTAGTCGCTCTTCTACAATGTCTGACCTGAGTTCTTAAAACGAATGCTCTCCTTTAGTGTCAAAATAAGATCTCACATATAGCTTTTATCAAGTCTCTATAATGGTAGGGTACATCATAGTCGATCTACAAGAAATATCATTTAAGACCTCATTTTGATTCTAATCAAGGGAAAACAATTTGTAGAATAATCCTTTTTATTTGGCTCTTAAACAAATACATTGTTTCATTATTCTACTTGTCTCATCTTAACTTACTGATAACTCTATGAAATGAGAGTTATTACAGCAATTCTAGACTTAAAATAAGATCACTTAGAGAGTAAATGAGGTGTTTTTATTATATTTTGGTTATATTTTGCATAAACATTCATTTTCGTGAGTCTTAATAAGTTTTGCTTGAATTAAAGTAATTTGTGCTCAAAACAGGTGTATAATTGTAGGTTTTCAGAAGTTTATAATTCGTGAAGGGATGTTGAGATATTAGACCAGCAAGAGGAGGAAAGAATATTGCCACAAAAGAAGTTAAGCACAACCGAGAACAGTGCATTGTTTTAGCCGTTGTTAGAGCAACCATTGCTATAGCAATCCTGGAGCATTGAAGGAGAAAACTTAGCGCGGGTCAGCTGCAGAATTGCGATTTGCAGTTTCCTAATTTAACTCATGTACGCCCGAGGCCTTTGTTTACCCTAGTTTTAAGTTATAAAAGGAGGTGTGCAGCACATAAAAAGGCGGTAAGAAATTATTATTAAAGATTTTAGCGAGAAAAAGAAGGAGAAGATCATATTTCAAGAGGAAGGCTTCAGCAGCATTGAAAAATCCCGCAGAATTATTTGGATTTACTTGTTAGTGTGCTCAACTTATATTTTTCTTCTTTCTTCGTCTGATTTAATGAATCCCGTGAACAATATATTGATGTTTGTTTTTCTCTTTGACTAAATTTACTTGTAGGTGAGTGACGAACAATCTAATGGGTTCTTGACTGTTCTTATGAGTTCTTATGTCATTGCTGTAGGATTTTACTCTAGTAGCTATTATTATAACTGTTATTTCAGTTGACCACCCATTTACTAGTTCAAGTTAAGATAGAGCCGCAAAATGGCATGTCTTAACGGATATTATTAGAGTAATACTTGATCTTAATTTAAGTTTCCTATATTAAGTTTATCTTGAATCCCATGAGAGCTATATTTGAAGTTAAAATTTGTGACACACTAGACATAGGTACTCACCTTGTAGGGCGGAGAGATTAAAAGGTCATAAGGCCATGCCATAGGTAGAATAGCAACTGGTCATTGCTAATATACTTAAGGGTGTGAGAGTTCTAATACGCGACAGCTGAGAATGCAGATGAATTCTGTCCAGTGCTGTAACAATTGCTGTAACAACTGGTGTTAACTTGATGAAAAACAGTTAGCCCATAAAGAGAGTTTAATCATTCAACTACCATATTTTCAATTGAATCTTAGACACATTTAATTTAGTTTATTTCATTACTTCATTGTTTTATTTAATTCTTTCATTATTATCAACTTCGATAGAACCTACTTTGCATTTGTTAACTTCAAACTTAAGTTAGATTGCACTATTGTGATTGCTGTAGCATTTCTAGTGACATCAATCACTGTGGAGACGATCTTGAATATTTATCACTTTATTACTTGTTGTGTACACTTGCACATTGGCATCAATAGCATTTGATTATAAGCATTTACCAACACTTACTCCCAGATCAACTGAGGTGATCGCTCGTGCAAGAAAGTTGGTCATGACCTGATGACATACTCTCATATGTGTGTAATTAGGCCTTTTATAAAATAAATTGAAATAAGAGAACTTTAAACATCATTGCATCTCAAAATAAGTTATGTAACAAAGATGTTCATAACAAATAAATACATCTTAACAATGTAAAATTACAATCTATATAGCCCCAATGATTTAGCATTGAGAGGTGAATACATCCCTCATTACAGTTTTGGTAAGTGGATCAACTATCATGCTATGCGTAGATATATATTGTATGACTACTTTCTTTTTCGCCAAAATATCTCTTATGAAATTGTATTCAGTCTTAATGTGCTCTGACTTACTGTGTTATTTAATGTCCTTAGAGAAAGAGATAGCAGCTTGACTGTTACAATAAAAAGTTACTGGACTAGTATTACTTAAATTAATCTCTAAGTCTTCTATAAATCTCTTAAGCCATTATTTATATAAATTACTTATATTCATCATTATTTGTTTTATAAAATTACCTCACTATAAAATAATTATCCTGAAAATTACCATGAAGTTTAAACAACACTGTTACAGTAAATAGTTACTGGACTAGTATTACTTAGATTAATCTCTAAGTCTTTTATAAATCTCTTAAGCCACACAGTTTCTTACACTGCTGCAGAACATGCAATATACTCGACTTCCATCGTCGATAAAGCCATGCATGTTTGCTTCTTTCTACTTTATGCAATTGCTCCTCTGTTTAGTAAGAATGCATAGTCCGAGGTTGATTTGTGCTCATTCAGATTGCCACCCTGGTCGGCATCTGAATATCCAATAAGTCGCAAATCACCTTCTTGATAGCATAAAAAATAATGCATTTGAGATATGCCAAAATCCTTTTGACAACATTACAATGCTTTTGACCATGATTAGACTGGTATCTACTCACCAGTCTTATAGCATAATTGATATCGAGACTTGTACACATTATGACATACATGAGATTTCCAATAGCATTTGCACAAGAAACTCCAACCATTCTTTCCTTTTTTTGAGGAGCTTTAGGGCATATATCGAGACTAAGAAATTGTCCTTTAGTTATTGGGATATCCTTTGGCTTACAAACAGTCATGTTAAACCTTTTAAATATCTTTTTAATGTAAGACTCTTGTGATAGAGTTAGAAGTTTCTTTGAACAATTTTAACTCCTAAGATATAAGTTGTTTCGCCTATATCTTTCATGTCAAAATTTAAATATAGTCAATCTTTAATAATTTTGACAAACTCTTTACTGTTCCTAGTCAATAGTATATCACCCATATAGAAAGATAATATCGCAAAAATGTCTTTAGACCTCTTAATATACACACAATTGTTTTCCTTAACCATCCTGAGCCATAAGAAACTATAGCTTGATGGGATTTAAGGTTTCATTGTCTAGAGAATTGATTAAGACCATAGATAGATCTTTTAAGCTTGCATACCTTACACTCTTGGCCTTTAACAAAAAAACCTTGTGGTTGTTGCATATAAATTTCTTCCTCTATTTCTCCATTGAGAAATGCAGTTTTTACATCCATCTGGTGTAACTTAAGGTCTAAATGTGCAATCATAGTCAAGATCAATTGTATAGAAGCAAACCTTATTACAGGAGAAAATGTCTCTTCATAGTCTATGCCCTTTTTTTTAGGTATAGCCATTAGCGACTAATCTTGTTTTAAATCTTTCAATTGTCCCATCTGCCTTACGCTTTATTTAGATAACTCATTTGTTTCCAATAGCTTTACGGCTGGCCAGATGATCAACCAAGTCCTAAATCTTATTGACTTTCATTGACTCTGTCTCCTTTATTACTTTCATCCATAAATCCTTAGCAGACGATGTAAGGGTCTCGTTAAAAGTATTTGGCTCTTCACCATTGTGTAAAGCAATCATAAAAGCTTTTCCCTCAATCTCAAAACGACAACGAGGAATTGATCTACGATTACTCCTTGAAGTTGATTTTTAAATTGGAGTTAAAGTGTCTGGTGTTTCACTCCCACTCAGAGTAGTAAATCCCGAATGATCCGTATTAGTGCCAACACCAGCATTAAAAGTGATAACCTCATTTAGATCTTCTAATTCATAAAATTGAAAATCCTTATCAACTTTTCTAATGTTGGGAAATTCATTTTCCAGAAAATTGACATCTCATAATTCTAATTCAATTACAGTTTCACTTGTATATTCACCAATGCACACATATCATTTGCAATGTTTTGAGTATCTAATAAAAATACACTTTTTACTCCTAGCTCTCAATTTTTCAAGTTTGGTGGAGTTATAAATATAAGCCACAGACCCCCAAGGTCATAGATGAGATAGGTTTGGTTTCATATCTGTCCATAACTCATATGGAGTGAAAGTAGCTGATTTTGAAGGAACTCAGTTAAGTATATAGGCAGCAGTTAACAAAGTATCTCTCTCATAGGATATTGGAAGATTTGATTACATTATCATTGGCCCAACCATTTTTAACAAGGTTCTATTTCTTCTTTCCGCTACTTTATTTTTGTTATGGAGTTCCAAGAATAGTCAGTTATTTATCTATTCCTTTCTTATTACACAATTCCTTGAACTGTTCTGAAAGAGATTTATGTCCTCTGTCAATCCTTCAAAATTTAATATTATTGTCTAGTTGATTCTCTACCATGTTTAAATATAATCTAAAGTAATCTAATACTTCTTATTTATAAGAGATCAAGTAGACATAACCGAAACGTGAATAATCATCAATGAATGTAATAAAATATGAAGCTCCATGTTTAGCCCTTACATTCATTGGTCCACAAATGTCAGAGTGGATTAATTACAATGGTTTTTCAACTTTAATTCCTTTGCCGAATGGTTTTCTAGTTGTTTTTCCAGCTAGATAATTTTCATATATAGGTAATTTAACCTGATGAGTAGGCCTAATAAGACCTCTCTTGCAAGTCTATGCATTCTTTCTTACCCTATGTACAATAATCTAACATGTCAAGTAATTGCATCTGTGACACCCTAGGCAAATCTCACATCGGCAAAGCACGAGAGAAATGCTGGGTTTATAAGGGGTGATCCAACCTTAATTGGTAAGACACGTTTTGGGATGTATGGGCGCCCCAGAAACAAAACCATGCGGGCCTTATTAAGGCTCAAAGCGAACAATATCTCGCCAGGTTTAGGTTGGGTCATGACAACATCTATCTCATTGTTGTTAGAAGAAGTAACATATGAAAAATAATTATTATCATAACTTAAACCATCAAGCATTGTATCTAATACAATAAAACCATTAATCAAATGCCCAGTTTTAATAAAGATTAAATTTAAGAAAATTTGCAAACAAACACCAAGAAAGTTTAAATTATATCATAATTCAAAAAGAACAAGAACCAAACCAAAGTTTCGTCGAATCTCTGGTGAATATAGAACATCGTGTAACAAAAGAAAACGACCACCACAAAGTCAATTTGCAGGTGCCTATTTGTTTTGCTTCAACTCTGGAGTTAAGCCACGTATATCCATCTACTCTTTTGAGTAATTCGACGATACTTTACAAATGCATCTTGATCACAAGTTATATGGTCTGTTGCTCTTAAGTCTACAATCCATATAAAACAATAATCAGTCAGGAATACAAAACTCGCAAATAAAGCATACTTCAATAAAGTAGCTCAATGCACTCACTAGCAAAGTGACCTATCTTCCTACAATTGTAGCATTTCATATTGGATTTGTCTTTTTTCTTGCTAACACGCTTACCCGTTGGGTGCTTCTTAGCATCTGACTTCTTTTGATCAGGATTAGATCTCTTACCCTTCTAGTTATACTTATGGCCTCTCTTACGCTTGAAGCCTGAAGTTTTGCATGAGCTTGATTCGATCATATAAACATGATTAGAAAACTTAACTACCTTAAGGCGCTTTGCTTCTAGCTCAAGGCGATATTCAATATCATTGAATATTTTGATATTTTTATTATAAGTCATATTCATCTTCATGTATTCCCAGGAATCAGGTAGAGATCTTATCACTGATTGAATTTCTCATTCATCAGTTAGAATATGTCTAGCAGCCTTAAGTTCATGAATCATATTTGACATCTCCTTTAGATGTTGTGTCATAGTATAATTCTGACACTTTCAATAAGAATAAAATTTGATCGTAAGCCTTCTGAACTTAATGGTCGAAGTGCCACCGAACTTGTCTTTTAGAGTGAGCCACATCTCTTGAGCAGTCTCATACTTCTCAAACTCACACATGACGTTATCTTGTATGCTGCTTAACATCGTTATGCGAGCATTACTATTCTTCTTTTTCAAGCCTAGTAGGCATCAAGATCCCTCCTATGTTGAGCAGTATTCCCATACTCAGGCTTAGTTAGGGTGTTGTTTAGAGCTTCTAAAGTCTTTTACTCTTTAAGGATGTACTAAACTTATGGGCAAAATATCATAATTGTCACCATTCGGCTTCTCACCCTTATTCAGATCGACCACAATATTTTTAGATGCAGATGCCATCTCAACTTTCTTTTAACACAGAGACAATACAAAATACAATCAATAAAGGCATAATTAATAACTACACATAAATAATTAATTTTGCCACAAACATGAAACAAAAAATGACAAATTAACAACGAAAATGGAATAAAAAAGTCGTCGAAGCTTCCAATCATCATCTAATTCCCTTTATTATATTCATCATTAATTTGATTTTAATGCGCAAAATTATCAGTTCTAATTTAAATTAATTAAATTCAATTTAAGACTCCCACTCAACAAAATAATTCATGAGATATCGTAAAAGAGCATATTGAGTTGAGCAACAACTAATGTAGAAATTCATTAATAAACATATAGCAAGATATTGTTCAATCAATAAAATAAAAAAAAATATTAAAACAATAACAGTCAACAAACAAATGAAATAGCCTAATATGATCAAGCTAATATATAGAATCTTTTACATATTTTTAAAATATTCCTTATTGCTCGAGACTATTTCATCTAATTTATACTCATGTGCATCTCCAAAAAAAATAATTGTTCCTTTTTTATGATCATATTTATGGTTTTTTCATACCATAATTTCTGCCCTCTACCAAGGCGATTACCTTGTCTCTCATTCCGAAGACTTGTGTGAATGCTAAGTAGGAGTGGGCAAAACCAGATTCGGGTTGGGTTCGGATCAACCCGATCGGGTTTCGGGTTGTTCGGGTTAGACAAAAATCAATCCGAACTTAACCCGAATTATTGACCCGACCCGAACATAATTCGGGTCGAATCGGGTTGGGTCAATAATTCAGGTTGGATTTAAAACATGTTGGATCGGGTTAGATTTAAAACGGGTCGGATTGATTTGGGTCAAATTGGGTCAGTTTGAGTCGGTTGAAATCGGGTTGGGTCAAATTCGGTTAATGCAATTTTGAGCTTTTTTTTTTCCTATTTTTGTAGTTTTTAAGGTAGTTTTAAGACATTTTTCTTAATTGTAGTCATTTTTATTAATTTTCAACTAAAAAAAAAGAAAAAAATGTTATTAAATCAAATGAATAAAGTTAAAATGCTAGAATATGATTATTTACCTATTGACTTGGAGGGTAGGATTAGGATTATTATTTGTCAACCAACAAAGTTCAAACTTAATAAAAGTTAAAATTAATACAAACTTACAAAGTCCAAAGCACAATTTCCAAATATTAGTCTTTGAAAGTTTGAAACACAAACTCACAAAGTCACAAAATTTAAACATAATTAAATTGTTCAGAAACACAAATCACAAATTTCAAAGTTCAAACATTAAAACTAAATAAGCTTTCTTGGTTCCTCTATGGCTCCATGCAAGCACTTTGACAAGTTCTAAATTCAAATTCTTGAACTCCAAGTTCAAGCGCCGATTGCTTAGAGAAAGATTGAAGAAATGTACAATAAATATTTTCTTTAAGCCACATTGCAAATGAACAAACTCAATTCATATAAAAAATTGAGCAAATAAACCAAATTCATAAGGTTACACATTAAACACAAGCACTAATAAATAAATCCAATTCATATCTTTAATTGAGCTAAATGGGTGTTACAATCTTTCTAATTTCTATTATATCATTATAAATTTATAATTACAAATAAATATAATATATTTAGCAAATTTTTTAATACACACACACTTGATTATATATATATATATATATATATATATATACCAGATGAGAAATAGGATCGAAGGATGGGTGTGTTTTTAGAAGAATTTATAACTCAGATTTAAACAAAGCAAATAAATTTAATTGGTTGCCAAATTTTATACTACAAATTTTTAATAAAAGTAAAATAAATAAACAAATCTGATATGGCTTTTGCTATTGAACACGGTTGGTCAGATTTTATTAATTTTCAAGTTGGTATGTGGCATCATTCAAGCCGGTCAACGCTGTCATCAGCCTTTTGAACAGATCTGACTTAGAACAGATCGTTATCCTAGCATGACCAAGTCATCAGCCGATATACCAAAATGATTTAATTTACTAAATATGAATTAGATTCGTTAAGCAAGCCTAGCAACAACATACATCTATAGGCTCAAACACAATACCAAATCTGGTGACCCAGAAATGGTGTTCTGAAGGAATGGAGGAAGAAGAGAATACAACCAAGGGGAGAGATTCGGTCTCTATGCCTTGGAGGAATGTAGCAGTTGTATGGCAGATCTGATACAGATCAGTCTGCAAAATTGCTTTAAAATTAAATTACGGAAATATAAACATACATGAAAATTGAAAACTTTGCTTTAAATTACAAGATTATAACTCTTACATATGCTTTTTCTTGATCCAATGCTTTGAAGTATTACAGAAGGAATGGGAAAATAATCTAAAGACAGGAAATATTTTCTTAATGTCTTTCGATTTCGGATTCCCAGAGAGAGAGAGAGAGAGAGAGAAAGGAAAACTAGAGAGAAAGAGAGGAGAAGAGAAATCTAAAAATTCAGATCTGAGGAGTCTAAGTCTTCCTCCAGATTTAAATACAAAGATTGAGTCTTTATCACTGTAGCGAGTCTGTAGCTTCTCTACTGTAGCGAAACTGTAGCTGCTTCACTGTAGTGAAACTGTTGCTTTATACATAGAAATACGGTAGCTTTGAAATACAAGAATGTTCATACAAATACGACCCGGGTGAAGAGACATGTGCATTCTCACTTGTGTCCAGGGGACCACCCGAAGTTACAAGAAGAAATACAAGGATAAATACTCTTTTTTTTTAATTCAAACAATAATTATTTACAATGCTTTATCGGAGAGAAAATTCTGAAACAGTCGTCTTCATTTTCATCTCCAAGAGAAATAAATGGCTCTTCTTCTTCTTCTTCATCTTCAGAGGAATCTGCGACTGAAGATTTTGATCTTGAAGTGAGGAGCTGCTCCATAACTTTGAAATATTCTTCTTCAGTTTTGGCGCTGGTAAGAAGAGATTGAGCTTTGGATTTCTGGGTGAGAAAGGTTTGTTGGGCTTTGGAATCTTTTATGGTTGTGGGTAGGAAGCCTTTGGAACAAAGCCAATTTCTGATGAGGGTATCAGTTAATTTGGTATGTTCGTCAAATTTTGACTACCATTTTACTTTGAAGGTTCGTTGTAAAATAAGTTGGGTTTCTTGGGTATGAAATCTGAAATTCCACATCCATATCCAAGGAAGAAAGAAATTTGTACAGAAACAGAGGAAATGGGAAAATCTTTTTTCTGATGGAGAGGGGTTATAATGGGATTTGAAGAGGTTTAAATAATGAGTGGCATTTGGAGTTAAAATATGTGGTAATGGACCAAAAAAGTTCCACCATTGTTGAAACCAATTTGGTAGGTTTTGGACGGTTATTTTTGAATTGAAAAAAAATAACCATGAATGGGATTTCTTTGGGTTTTGTATGAAAAATGTGTTAAACCAGGCTTGTTGATAATCCCAGTAGGAATAGGTCAAACAGTGTGGTGAACGCATTTAAAAATTTGGAGGGAAACTTTTGGGCTTGTGAAGTTGGTCACCCCACTGGTTTGGGCTCAAGACTTTTAGGATAGTGGCCGTGGAGTAAGCCAGCTCGAAATGGAATTCACTGAGAAAGAAATGTTTAAATTTTACAGACTTAGTGGCCTCTAAAATGCTTTGGTAATAAGACTGGGGTTTTGTCAAATCCCATGGTTTGAAAAACCAGCCTTCGGGAAAAAATTTTGAAATTGCTTGAAAATGATCAGTGTGGTAAAAACCATCTTCCATAGTTAAAATATTTTAAAAATGAGTTTTATCATACCAATCGGAAGTTTTCTTTGAAAGTGTTGGCTGAGAAAGAACAATTTGAGAAAATGAACTTTCACCAGAGAGAACAACATTTTGAGAAGAAGGTTTTGAAATTTCTTTAGAAATAGATTTTTCTTTATCAATATCCTCTTTAGAAGAAATTTGGTTTTGATAAAAGCTTTGTAAAGCGAGCAGAAGTTCAGGGGATTTAGAAATGGATTCATCCATTCATTTACCTGTTCATGAGAGGCAAGAGCTTTAGATTGGGCTTATTGATCTTCTATCATGTCGATCCAGGATTTAATTGGCATGGCAGAAGAAAGTAGTTTGTCTTTAGAGGGGGTTGTTTGAGGTTCTTTAGGGGTGTTTGGAGGTTCGGTTTCTTTAAGGACAACTTTACCTTTGTCTTTACGCTTTGGCGGCATTATCTGTTTTGGAGATATTCTCTGGTTAGAAAATCAGGAACATAATTTGTATCACCTTTAATAAATTCAATATCGAAATAAAAAACACTTAAGATTGCTTGCCAACGTGCAAAAATCTGTTTTGAAGTAATATTTTGAACATCTTTTTCTAAAACATGTTTTGCAGCTTTGCAATCTATTCTAAGTAAAAATTTTGATTTAATAAATCACTTTGGAATTTAGATATGCATAAAATAATAGAAAGAATTTCTTTTTTGATAGTAGAGTAATTTCTTTGGCAATCATTCCAATGTGCAAAAACATACTGTACTATTTGTTCTTTATCATTTTCTTTTTGCTTTAAAATTCCTCCATAACCTAAGTCAGATGCATCGGTTTCAACTATTTTAGGTAATGCAGGATTAGCAAGAAATAAACATGGAATAGATTTCACAGAATTCTTTATGAGCTTAACCACTTTAGTATGTTCATCTGTCCAAGCAACATGATTTTTTTTTAATCTATCATGCAAGGGTTTCGACATCCTATTGATATTAGGACAGAAATTAAGAACATAATTTAAATTTCCTAAAAATCTTTGTACGTCTAAAATTTTATCTGGAAATTTATCAGCAAACAAAAGAGATCGCTCAATAGGAGTGATGGTTCCTTTAGAAATGTTATGACCTAGGAACCTGATCTTTATTTGAAATAAAGAGACTTTAGAACTAGAAATTACTAAACTAGCTTTTCTAGTGGCAAAATAAAATGTCTTTAAATGTCTGAAATGTTGATCGATTGTTTGAGAAAAAATCAACACGTCATCAATATAAACAATGCAAAACTCAGAATAAGGGTTGTAAATGTCATTCATAATTCTTTGAAATTCTGAGGGTGTATTTTTTAAACCAAATGGCATAACAGTTTATTCGTACTGTCCGAATGGAACAGTAAAAGCGGTTTTATAACGGTCTTTAGGATGAATTTGAATTTGCCAAAAACCAGATTTCATGTCGAATTTTGAAAATATGAAAGCAGAATGCAGTTTTTGGAGCAAATCTTTTTTATTAGGTATAAGATACCTAATCCATTTTAATGCTTTATTTAAGGGTTTGTAATTTATTACAAGTCTTGGTGTGCCTCTTTCAATTTCAGGAATTTTTATTGATATAAAAGGCAACGCATGACCAAGGAGATTTTGACTTTACGATTAGCCCTTTTGATTCTAAATCTTTGATTTCGTTTTTACAATGTTGTTCTAATTCCATATTCATTTGGATTAGACGAGCTTTAGTGGGTATTTGTCTTTCATCAAAAGAAGTTTCGTAAGGCAAATCTACCAAATGTTGTTTTCTCTTCCAAAAAGCAGATGGTAAATCAGTACATATTTCTTTTTCAATCAAATCTTTAAAATCAGAGATTTTTCTTTGTATAAAATCATTTTGTAATTGGCTTTCAATTCTTTGTAAACTTAAATCCTTTTTAAAACAAAACAGGTTATTTTGTTTGGATTTAAGAATAGCATTGATTTGGTTCTAGTAAACAGAACAAGCTTTGACAATATTTAAATTTCTTGTTTTCGGTTTCTCAATAAAAGGGAAAACAAGTTTTTTGGTTTTTGCTTTAAAGGATATACCATCATAGTTGACAATATATGGAGTAATGAGATTTATAAAGGGGGTTCCTAAAATGACAGCATGGTGTATGTCATTTGTAAGAAGGAAAGAAGTTTTAAATTCAAAACCATTATTATGTATTGAAGCATCAACTTTAGATTTGACATTTAATTTTGAATTATTGGCGGTAGAAAGTCTTTCTTTAGTTTTCTCATAAAACCTTCTAGGGACAATATCTTCTTTAATACAATTTAAATCGGCACTAGTGTCAAAAAGGGCAATGGTGTCAATTTCAAAATCTTTTGAAAAAATCAAAGTGATTTTAATTAAATATTTTCTTGTGGTGATTTGTTTTAAAACAAATAGAAAATCATTGGGGACAGATTCAATGTTTTCAAGATTTTGTTCATTATCACCATCGGATTCAACTTCTTTATCAGAGTTATCTTCTAATTGTTTTTGTAAAAGAAGTTGAATAGTTTCAGAGTAATTTTTTTGTTTTTCTTTTAATTCTTTAATCTCCAGTTTGATTTCTTTAATTTCTTTCTTTAGGTCTTGGATATTTGAGATTGTTTTCTTTGTTTTCTTATTACCCAAAATCTCAGTGAAATCATAAGAATTTTTTTTAATAATTGGAACTTTAGAAGTTTCTGCTTTATTAGAATCCAGGGTTTTCAAAAGTTTATCAAGATATTCTTTTTGAAGATTTGGATAAGAAATATGTTTAACAAGTTCAAGAAAAGTTTCTTGGTCTTTAGTCAAAACATTGATTTTCTTTAAAAAGGAATCTGATTCAGAGTCACTTCCGCTAGATGCAGAGGTTTCTGAATCAATTAACTCATCAACTTGAAGGGGGTCACTATCTCCTGTCATGGAAGACTCAGAATCCGAAGATTCTATAAGTAAAGAGGCAACTTTGGAGAGGGTTTCTTCATCAAGGCCAAGCTCATGTAGCTTCCTATTCATTCTGTAATATTTTGCAGTATGACCTTTCTTTCCACATTTATAACATGTGGCTTCTTTGTAGTTGAAAGGGGTTTTGGTTTGGCTTTAAACTCTTTTTTCTTTAGAGAAATTTGGCTTCTTATAAAGCCTTGAGGGTTTCTTATAAGAAAGTTCTCTAAGATCACGAAAGGGTTTCCTATAGCTCTTAGATTTGTAATGTTTTTTGTAAGGTTTTAAGGAACACTCACCATTACAATCTTTAGAAGTAGAAGTTTTAAAGGGGTCATAATTGAATTGTTTACAGAAACTGTCTAATTCTTGCTTAGATTTCCTAAGCTCCCATTTAAGTCGTTTCTGTAATTTCAAATCTTGACAAATCTTTAAACATTTCTTGTTGACAAAACTGACTAATTCACCATAGGTGAGTTCGTCATAAGGGATACAGTTGTCATAAAGGGCTTTAATGGAATTTCTAACATTCTCTCCTAAAAGGGTAGGTAAACCTGGAAGGAATTTCTCCTTCCAAGTTGTATGATTTGCATCATCTCTTAGAAAGAGACGGGTAAAGAAGGTGGTTTTATAGCTTTGGAATTTACTAAGTTTCCTACATCTCAAATTGTGTAGTAACTCAGCGTTTTTTTCTCTAAGGTGTGAAGGATCACCTATGAAATGTAGGGAAATAGTCAAAATCAGGGTAGCAACTGCATCTGAATTGGACTATTGAACTCATCAAGAATAGGGGTTTTATCCTCATCAACTTGGATAGAATTTAGGATATCTAATTGTTGCTGTTTGGTGAGAAAATGATCCCACCAACCTTTAAGTTGACCTGTAAACCCGGCAATAAGAATTTCTACAATGGCTTTATCAGAAGTTCCTGATTGGGTTTTATAGGTATTGGCTGCCATGGTCATCTGTTGCAATAATCCTAAGATATTATACTCAGACATACCATTAATATTCCACTCATAGACGGAAGATGCATTAAATCATGATTGATTTAAAGCACTTGGTCTATTATCTATAGCTAGATCTGGTGGAGTTTTGAAAGTAGGTAAGGCAAGTTCCCAATGGATTTTGTTGGCTTTAGGAGTAGGTTCATCTTTAAAGGCCTCGATGTCAGAAAAGGCTATAGACATCTGGTCTTGTTCTAATACTCCAATCTTACTGGATTGAGGAGTATCTGGGGCTATTTGAACTCTACTAGATGAGGAAGAAGCAACTATCCTATCTAGTTGTTCTCTAATGGCTTTAGCAAAATCTGATTTTGACTATTGAACAAGCTTTTGACTAGTTTTCGAAACCTGAAAAGGTTTGAAAATAGGTTCCTTAAACTTTTTATCAGAATCCGATTTTGCATTGATAGGGGAAACATCTATGGTTGACTTTTGGAATTGGTTTTCTATCCTAGTCAGTTGTTTTCCTATCGTATTTAAGTTAGTATTACAGAAATTATTATGTTGAATAATACTATTTAAATTTGCATCAGAATCATTGGGTTTAGGGATTTTATAAGGTGAGGCTTTAATCTTAATAGGAGGTTCACCATGATTTATAGTTAAACTCCTGAGAGGTGGATGTTCAGACTCTATGGTTCTATTACTATCAGAAAGATTCCATTCAGGGATTTTCTTCCTAATAGTAATAGGGTTTAACTCTTTAAAAGGATAAAAAATGTTGTTATCCAAAGAATACATCTCGAACCAATCAAAAAACAATATATGAACTTTATGTGAATTTACAAAATCATAATAAATCTTTTAAATTTCTTTTCTTTGATTTAAAAAATGTTTGAAAAACCAAAGTCTTTTTTCTTTATTATTATCCGAATAAAAATCATTATGCAAGAGAGTTTTATCCAGTTCAAAATCATTTTCAATAACATTAATGACATTCTCTGTGATAGCAGAGAACGTAGGAGAAGTTGGAGGAGAGGGGTCCTTCTCTTCCTGTCTTTGTTCATGTTGACTACTAGTGTAGACTGGATAAGGAACAGTAGTGGTGTAGTCAACAGAATGTATAGAAGAACTAGGTATATCGGAAGTGGAAAACCTAGATTGGTTGCTTACCGGTTGGTATAGAAGATTGATAACAGAAGGGATTTTTGAAAATTTCTTTTCTAATGAAGGAATGCTTGAACTTGAATCTTTATCGGAGAATCTTGATGATGTGGATCTCCGAAAGGATAATTTGACTTTATCATCGGAATACTGAGTCACATTTTGCAACTCTGTATTAGGCTCAAGTTGTTTTGGAATTATTGGTGCAGTGGCTCCTTCAAGGATCCACTCGTCTGAAAGATTTATATCTTTCCATTGGATTAGTTTTGGGATGATGGTATTGGCTTTAGACAGGTCAGTTTGCAAGAGAAGAGTTTCATCTCTTTTTGACTGAAATTTATGTTGCGTACTAAACGCAGAAATCATGGCTTTGTACGAAATTTTGTAAATTAAGGCTACAGGAATAGATCCTTCAATCATATCATAATTGTGGGTCTTGATTTGTAAAATCATGCTTTTAAAAATATTTTTGTCTTTTAAAGAAATCGTAATGTTTGGATAGCAATTAAATGAAATAGGACCTTTACAAAGACTCGATTCTATACTACTTAATAAAGAATCATCAAAAGATTTGAATCGCCCATCTCTCAAGACAACAAGAATTGAAGTATTTAAGCCTTATTTTGTTAAGGGTTTTATACCAACTTGTATTAAGCCGATGTGAATATAATTAAAATTTTTATCTTTTAATTTCTTTAAAGATTGTTCTGAAAACAAATGAATTGTTTCAAAAGGATTTGAAAGAGTTATGTCACGCTCTTATGTTTTTATGACATAATCATTCTTTAAAAAATCAAGCTTTTTTGTTTTATAAATAATTTCTTTATTAACTTTAGGTAATTCCCAATTATCAATTGCTTTATTGAAATCTTCGATTACAAATTCTTCAGAATTCACAATATTCTTTGAATCACTAGTCCTTCCAGAAGAAGGGATAGAAAAGGATGATGCTCTACAGAGCAGAGAATCCATGGGTAAAAACCTATGTTCTGTCCTTGGTCCTGTCAGTATGGCTACAGGTATGGATTTACAGCCCTAAGCGGAAAACCTTATCCTATGGTGGGACTTACAACCAGTAAGAAATTCACCACACAAACAAAATTTTTTAAAATAAAACACAAGTGTTTAAACACAGAATTTCTAAACTATAAAACATTATCCTCCACTTGACTCTGATACCAGATGGGAAATAAAAAATGCACCTCAGAATTTCAAAAAATTATGAATGACATTTACAACCCTTATTCTGAGTTTTGCATAAATTTGCATCAGAATCATTGGGTTTAGGGATTTTATAAGGTGAGGCTCTAATCTCAATAGGAGGTTCACCATGATTTATGGTTAAATTCCTAAGAGGTGGATATTCAGACTCTATGGTTCTATTGCTATCAGAAAGATTTAAACAAAGCCATTTCAAGGAAATATTTCCTGTCTTTAGATTATTTTCCCATTCCTTCTGTAATACTTCAAAGCATTGGATCAAGAAAAAGCATATGTAAGAGTTATAATCTTGTAATTTAAAGCAAAGCTTTCAATTTTCATGTATGTTTATATTTCCGCATTTAATTTTAAAGCAATTTACTTTTAAAGCAATTTTGCAGACTGATCTGTATCAGATCTGCCATACAACTGCTACATTCCTCCAAGGCATAGAGACCGGATCTCTCCCCTTGGTTGTATTCTCTTCTTCCCCCATTCCTTCAGAGCACCATTTCTGGGTTACCAGATCTGGTATTGTGTTTGAGCCTATAAATGTATGTTGTTGCTAGGCTTGCTTAACGAATCTAATTCATATTTGGTAAATTAAATCATTTTGGTATATCGGCTGATGACTTGGTCATACTAGGATAACGATTTGTTCTAAGTCAGATATGTTCAAAAGGCTGATGACAGCATTGACCGGCTTGAATGATGCCATGTACCAACTTGAAAATTAATAAAATTTGACCAACCGCGTTCAATAGCAAAAGCCATATCAAATTTGTTTATTTATTTTACTTTTATTAAAAATTTGTAGTATAAAATTTGGCAACCAATTAAATCTGATATGGCTTTTGCTATTGAACGCGGTTGATCAGATTTTATTAATTTTCAAGTTGGTACGTGGCATCATTCAAGCCGGTCAACGCTGTCATCAGCCATTTGAACAGATCTGACTTAGAATAGATCGTTATCTCCTGTCATGGAAGACTCAGAATCCGAAGATTTTATAAGTAAAGAGGCAACTTTGGAGAGAGTTTCTTCATCAAGGCCAAGCTCGTGTAGCTTCCCATTCATTCTGCAATATTTTGCAGTATGGCCTTTAATCTGAGTTATAAATTTTTCTAAAAACACACACATCCTTCGATCCTATAGGACCTATAGGATCTTTACAAGTGTTGAGTGTTAGAAAATGCATATTTATAAAGGAGAAAACCGTCATTTTACATTTCAAATCTTACTAACAACCCTTACTTTTATGTATTTAACATTCTTGTGGTTTAATTACGTGTGTTTTATTTTAATTAAGTAATTTATGTATTTTAGGGGCATTATAATCATTTCACAATAAAGGAGAGATCATACGGCAAAACGGACATCACTTTTGAACTCAGGACGGTCGAAAATCTTAGGAGAAGTATAAAAAGAAAAATGGTACTATTCACATGTACGGTACTATTCACGGGTACGGTACTGTTCACGACACTGTTCACATAGACGGATCGATGACATGGCATTGACCGATGACGTGGCATTGACTGATGAGGTGTCACGATCCAGTTGGACTAAAATTCTTATATACTGTTGATGGTGACGTGACAGCATATCAGTGGACGAAAAATCTCGCGTACTGTTTATCCAGGTCAAACCGTGTTACTGTTCATCCGCGTGGTCAAACCGTGGACTGTTGACTGATGACGTGGCGCAATCCTGAGCGTCCAAACTGTTTTTAATCCAATGGCCATGATTTACTTCATGTATCTATAAAAAGGGGGCCTCCCCCCTAATTTGATATCTCTGAATCCATTTTTGGGATCCATTTTCTGTAATTCCTTCTCCATCTTGTATTTTCTTCGTATTTTAATAAATTCTCATTTTGCCCCTAGTTCAATTATAAGTGGCTAATTTTCTTTCAAATTTGAGTTGAAGGTGAAGTCTCAACATGTGTCATGGGCTTTATTTGGTAAATTTATTTTCTCTTCCCCTCTAGTTTTTGTGGATGCTTTGACTTCTCGTCGATAAATAATACTAATCTTGTCTAATACCGCCTTGGTTTCACCGGCCCTTTAGTACAAGGTTATTATTATTTGACACGATAAGCCCTTAGCACCATATTGATTAGAGCGTGGTTCATGAGGTGTTGATTCCCCCCTCATGATTTAATTGGCATTAATACAGATTATTTAGCCCATGATGCATGTTGATATGGATCCAGATACTCAAGTACGTCATTTCAATAGATTTCTCTTCAATTTATTTTCGCCATTGCAATTCCAATTTTAGAGTTTATTATCGTCATTTCAATTCCAATTTTAGGATAATCTAAATCACTTCCACCACAATTCCAACCACCCATTTACAAAATTAATTCTATACACAATTAAAATCCACCTCCTCGTGGGATCGACACTCGTCACCATTAGTCTATACTACAATAGATTCGTGCGCTTACGAGTACATTAAAATTCTTCAAATAAGAATTGATTCTCTCTCTTCAAATTTGCAGAGTTGATTTCTCACTCTTCAATTTATATTTTATTACTTTTCATTGAAGAAAAAGAGAGAAGTGCTTTAATTGCTATTGATTTTTTCTTTAAAAAATAATTATTTAATTAAAATACTATTAACTTATTTCTATTTGAAGATTCTTTTGAAGAATATCATATTTTTTCAACCTTCTATTTGCCACGTAAGTAAGCAAATAAGGTTTTGAAAAGTAAAATTTATAGAGCCTTTTGGAGATGCTCTAAGGGATACAAACTTCTTTTACAAACTATCGTGAATAACTTAATAGTCTAATACAAAATTGTTACAAATAAAATCGAATTTAGATTCAAAATTAACTTTTTCAATGGTGGCGTGGCACTTTATAAATGTGGATTATTCCCTTTACAGCATAATAATTAAGTCGGAGCAAATCAAAAGCAAATATTATATTAGATTAAATTAGATATTAAAATTGTGATTCGTTGTTGGCAATTATAACATCTAAAAATAAATAAAAAATAGATTTAAGTTTAAAACATTTAATGAATATTAAAATTAAAACAAAATTTTTGGGATAATAGAATTTACCCCCTTTTTTTAATGTCCTAAATAAAAATGTAGGACTTTAATTAGTTAATTAGAGTTAAAAGTTTAATAATATAAATATTTTGATATTTTTTATTTTTACCAATATTTATAATTTTATAATTCAAATTTTATTATTTATTTACTAGTAATTTAAAAAAAAATTAAAATTAAAAATTAAAATGGGGAAATGGGTAGGGGAAGGGGATTCCACCTCATCCCCGTCCCCTCCCCGAATAAGAAATTGGGTAAAAAATTTCCCCGTCCCTTCCCCGAATAAGAAATTGGGTATGAAATTATCTTCATACCCTCCCCGAATAGGGAAAATCCTCGAGGGTACCCGTCCCCGTGTAGGGAATAGGGAAACTCCTTTTAGAGATGCTCTAAGGGATACAAACGTTGAGAAGAATTTGTACCTCCACAGCTGCCATTAAGACCACTCTCACTATACATCAATGGTGTGGAACTAGCGGAGAATGCACTATATGCATCATAAAACTCATTCAAAAAGTTCTTCACTACTTTGGTCATTTGTTCAACCATCAAACTATCATTACCAAAAATGATCTCAAAAATATGTTTAGCAAAATCCATTTTCGCTCGTGGATCAAGAATAGAGGTAACAATCAACATTTTGTTTATTTTTCTCGTGGACTCCCAATACTTCTCAAAATTTTTCCTCATACTGACACGACTTAAAAGTGTTTGTTTTACTCTCAAGTATAAGCGTGCCTAGTTATAATATATCTCGGTGAGTCCGAGGTCGATCCATAAAGAAAAGATTTTATTTGTTTATTTTATTTTATCTAAAATTTGAAAATAAAACTTAAATATAAACAACTTAATTTAAATAAAACTATGAAATTGAATTAGTTAGGGTTGTAGATTCACTCTTAGTAGTAAATAAAACTTAATAAATTCTTTTTGCCATTTTTTAGATTTATTGACCAAAAGATTAATTATATAAATTATTATTATTTTCCCTTTAATTTTATGATGGATTAAGTATTCATTGTGCCAAAATTTAATTTGTCTACAATAAGTCAAAATATCATTTTACCATACCTTATATTTGTTGGGAAAAATTAGGTTTTTAAATTTTTTAAAACCTTTTGATGATCGCTCTCATATAATATATAAGAATTTGTATTCTAGAAATCATACCTTGAAAATCCGAGTTGGCTTTTTCCGCTGAAGTGATTTAGGCTCCTAGATCACGATCCGCCACCACCACTCCTGTTAGATCACGATCCGTCACCACCACGCTTGTTAGATCACGAACTGTCACCAATGATCTTTCAGGTTATGACTCAGGTTCGATCTGCACTTGACGTGTGGGCGCCTTTATCACTACCAAAGCAACTAGCAAGAGAAAATTTTTCTCTCAACAAGAGAGAGAAAAATCTTATTCTCTGATCTGTGTAAAGTGGCCTCCCCATTTTCTTTTTAGAAAATAAGCCTTATATATCTCCCTTTAGTGAAAACTCTAGGCTCCAAATAATGCCCTAAATAAAACTCACGTTCCTTTTCATTTTGTAGGGCGCCCACCATGTAAAATAACATAAGGCCCCTTGCACATAAGCTAATTAAATGGAGCCTCCCACTAAATGATATATTTAGGCTTTTGACCCAAATAGCTAGTTATCTTGCTTATTAGTCCAGTAGTGGTGCAGTCAATTAAATGAGCTAACCCGGGGATCATTTGGGAACATACAATAGTGGCTACAATAATTAGGTCTGTAATTAAACTAGCCCAATTATTTAATTCCAAATCTACTCCACTAAAAGATTGGAACTGACTTCCATAATTGTATGCTCGAATAATAATTCGACCCAAGCCACATTGATTTCTTTACTGCACAATCCTTTGTACCACATCGTTAATTAAATTGATATCTCAACTGTCCAATCAATTTAATAACATCTTATTCCTTGATCCTTACTGGTTTTCTTTAATGATCATTTTCAACATACTAAATATGTTGACACACTCTGGCCAGAGAATTCTATGATCAAGTGCCGAAAACCCATCAAGAGATGTGTTGTACAAATTCTATATTGTTAATCCATAACTCCAATACTCATAATTGCTCCCACCAAGATACCGGGTAATCTTGACCACAAGGATGTGTCGTGCCCATTGGTAACTCAAATGAAATAACAATTACAATCATGAAATCATAATTAACTCAAGATTAAGATTACAGTAAAATCAACGCCTATGAGATTTAATAAGTCTGACAGTTATTACAAAGTTAATTAAATCTCATATGTGATCCTATTCAATGTAGTCGTACTACATCAATAAATTCATACATGATTAAGACAAATCATTCAATGAATTTATTGCAGTCTATACCTAAATAAAATGCCCAACTTTATTTATCAACTGCGAACTAAATTTATTTAATCATAAGATAACTTGCATTTATTTCTTCTGTGAATCCACATGGTGATCACATAAATACATATAATATGATTAAATGGACTTTAATACAAATATTAATGCAATTAAGATATTTGAATAAAATACCTCATCTATTTTATTAATCAGAAAAATTGTTTATTACAATTAAATAAACACATATGCTTTTAAAGAGCATATTTTCCCAACAATCTCCCACTAGCTCTCAAAGCATATTTGGCATCTCACGCATGCCCATGGATTCTAAGTGCAAGTTAAAAGGTTTCCCAGGTATGGTCTTAGTAAAAGGATCTGCCAAGTTTTGCTGTGACGCAATCTGAGTAACCTCCACATCACCTCTCTGCACTATATCCCTTATAAGATGATACTTCCTCTCAATATGTTTTTGTTTCTTGTGGTTCCTTGGTTCCTTAGATTGCGCTACCGCACCACTATTATCGCAAAATAGTTTCAGGGGTGTAGTTACAGCAGGTACCACCTCAAGATCTTGTAGGAACTTGCGGAGCCATACAGCTTCTTTTGCAGCTTCGGATGCAGCCACATATTCAGCTTCAGTTGTGGAGTCTGCGATACAAGATTGTTTCACACTCCTCCAACTAATAGCTCCACTTCCCAATGTAAACACATAGCCGGAAGTTGATTTTCTGGAATCCTTATCTGACATAAAGTCAGAATCAGTATAACTCACTGGAATGAGTTCATCATCAGAATATACAAGCATATAATTTTTAGTTCTTTTTAGATACTTCATTATATGCTTGACCGCAGTCCAGTGTTCAGGTCCAGGATTAGATTGATATCTACTAACCATCCCTACCGCAAAATAGATGTCTGGCCTAGTGCAAAGCATGGCATACATGAGACTTCCCACAGCTTCTGCATAGGGAACTCGTCTCATTCTCTCTATCTCTTCAGATGTTTTAGGTGATTGATCTTTAGAGAATGTAATTCCATGTCTAAATGGTAATAAACCAGTCTTGGAATTTTCCATGCTAAATCTAGCCAATATCTTATTGATATAGACCGCTTGAGATAAGGCTAAAGTTTTATTCTTCCGGTCTCGTAGTAACTTGATACCAAGAATATAACTTGCCTCTCCTAGGTCTTTCATATCAAATTGTTTTGCTAACCAACTCTTTATTGTAGTCAATACTCCTATATCGTTTCCAATTAGGAGAATATCGTCTACATAAAGAATTAGGAAGGCTACAGATTTTTCTTGAATTTTCTTGTACACACATGGTTCATCAATGTTCTGAATGAATCCAAACGATTTAATCGCTTGATCGAATCTGATGTTCCATGACCGGGATGCTTGCTTCAATCCATAAATGGATCTTTGCAACTTACATACCATGTGTTTTTGGCCTTTTTGTATAAATCCATCTGGTTGCTGTATATAGATGTTTTCTTCAAGATGCCCGTTAAGAAAGGCAGTCTTGACATCCATTTGCCAAATTTCATAATCTAGCACTGCAGCAATGGAGAGCAAAATCCTGATGGATTTAAGCATAGCAACCGGAGAAAAAGTTTCCTCGTAATCGATTCCCTCTTTCTGAGTAAACCCTTTGGCTACTAATCTTGCTTTAAATGTTTCCACCCTTCCGTCTACTCCTCTTTTTCTCTTGTAGATCCACTTGCACCTTATGCGTTTTACCCCATTTGGTGCCTCTACAAGTTCCCAGACTTTATTGGAATACATAGATTCCATTTCTTGATTCATGGCCGTTTTCCAAAATTCAACATCTCTATCTATTAGAGCTTCGTTGTAACTAGTGGGATCTTGTAAATGTTCATCTGAGATAGCCGTATAAGTTTCTCCCAAAAACATGTATCTTGCAGGTAACCTAGTTACCCTCCCACTACGACGAGGTTCTAAAAGTGATGGTTGTTCAGGGTTAATCCTGTGTTGATCATCTGGTTGTTGCTGTTCTTCCTGTTCTGAAACAGGCGTTGAAAGCTGAGCATCAACCTGATCACCTGAAAGTTCTTCAAGTATTACCTTACTCTTAGGTTTGAAGTTATTCATATAGTCTTCCTCAAGGGAAGTGAAATGTGTGCTCACGATCACTTTTCTATCTTGAGGACTATAAAATAAACCTCACCTTGTTCCTTTGGGATACCCCACAAACATACAAACCTCAGAACTTGAATCCATTTTGTCTGCCTTTGGTTTCAGCACATGTGCTGGTGATCCCCAAATACGGACATGTCGTAAACTTGGTTTGCGACCTGACCATAATTCTATTGGGGTTTTAGGCACTGATTTAGATGGAACGAAGTTCAAAAGGTAAATTGCAGTTTCTAGTGCTAGTCCCCAAAAAAAGATTGGTAATGACGAATAACTAAGTATAGATCTCACCATATCCAAAAGAGTTCTATTTCTTCTTTCAGCTACCCCATTTTGTTGTGGTGTTCCCGGGGCAGTCAACTGAGATATAATCCCATTTTCAACCAGATACTCTTTGAAATCTCCTGAGAGAAATTCACCACCTCGATCAGATCGAAGTTTCTTTATGTTCTTATCTAATTGCTTTTCTGTCTCAGCCCTATACTCTTTAAATTTTTCAAGAGTTTCAGACTTGTGATGCATCAGATAAACATAACCGTATCTTGAGTAATCATCGGTGAAAGTGATGAAATACTCATAACCTCCTTGAGCTTGTACATTGATTGGTCCACATACATCTGTATGTACCAATTCAAGTGGTACTGTTGCACGTACACCTTTGGCCGAGAATGGCCTTTTGGTCATTTTCCCTTCTAAACAGGATTCACAAAGTGGCAATGATTCATTTTCTAATGGACCCAAGAGCCCATCTTTGATCATTCTCTGTATCCTATTTTGGTTTATATGACTCAAGCGTAAATGCCAGAGGTAACATTGGTTGGAAGAAATATTTCTTTTCTTAGATAAATGTGTATGCTCATCATTATTGATCACTGTGTCATGCATAGAATGGATCATTGGACTTAAATGATATAAATTATCTTCCAATGTACCAGAACAAATAAGTCTCTTATTATGAAAAATAGAAACAGAGGATCCAAAATTTACAGTGTACCCTTGCTTTGACAAACAAGCTACTGAAATTAAATTTCTCTTAATGTCTGGAACATAAAGACAATTATTCAAAACTAAAGTCTCATTATTAAAAGATAATAAAACAGATCCAGTCTTCACTGCTGACACGAACTGTCCTGTCCCTAACTGCAGCTTGACGCTTCCTTCACTTATTTTCCTGGTTTCCTGAAACCAATAAAGTGAATTACAAATATGATTAGTTGCTCCTGAATCCAACACCCAAGTGTCAATAGGATTCTGAACTAAACAGGCCTCAATTACAAAAAGATTTCCCATACATGATTTCACAATCTTAGGGCAATCCTTTTTCCAGTGACCTTTCTGTCCACACTTGAAGTATTTGCCTTTCGGCTTGCCATCTTGCTTGGTAGACGGTCTCTTTTTCCCAGCTTTCTTCTTACCTTTGCCTTTCGGCTTAGGCCCAGAAGATGAACTTTTTTCAGTAATATTTATGCTTGCCAGAGATTTCTCAGTACGATAGATCTCTTCAGCAGAATGAAGTTCGTTCATCAATTCAGTTAAGGTCATGTTTCTTTTGTTCATGTTATAATTGACCTTAAACTCCTTAAATGTTTCTGGCAGAGATTCTAGCACCATGTCAATCTTTGAGTTATCATCGATTTGTGCTCCCTGAATCTCAGCCTCATTCAAATAGTGCATCATTTTAAGGACATGATCATGAACTCTTGTGCCCTTCCTCATTTTACTGTTCATAATTCCTTTCAGCGCTGCTTGTCTCGCAGAGCGAGTACTCTGCCCGAACATCTGTTGGAGACTATCCATTATTTCAGTGGCAGTCTCCAAGTTCTGATGTTTGGTCTGCAGAATATTAGAAATCGAGGCTAAAATGTAGCACTTTGCCATTTCATTGGCCTTTTGCCATTTCTCATAAAGCCTCCTCTGATTTCTATGAGCATCATCCGCTGGAACTGGAGGGCATGGCTGGGTTAAGACATATTTATAATTTTCTGCAATCAGGACAATGAATAGATTTCTTTTCCAATCTATATAGTTCTCTCCAGTGAGTTTGTTTTGACTCAGAATAATAGTAAGTGGGCTCAGGGAAGACATTTTCTGAAAAATAAAACATCCATGCATAAATAATTTGAAATAATATTCACAATAAATGACAAAAATGCATAAAACCATAAATGCATTTTAATTTATTGTAACGATAATCTAGTTCCGCTTTGACAAGCTATCCGGTGGGGAAGTCATGTCTATACTTACTAAACCCAATTACCCATTGGATTATTTACTTTCATGTAGAGACATGATAAATAATTATCGTTATCTTTTTGGGCCTAAATTTGTTAACAGAGCTTCGTTGGGAAGGTTAATAACAAATTGTAGTTGAGTATATAATCATTGTTTCAATTTACGTATTTTTCATATCAATAGTCACCGTTGGGGTGAACAATCGATTGAAAAATATTTCAATTTTATCTTTGAAGAAGTTCATCAAATAAAATATCTAATATATATACCCTCCGAAGGGAGCATCACCGTATCATGAAGTTGAGGTATATATATAATTTTATTATTGAACTAACAATAGAGCCTATGGGAAAATTATCTTGAATTTTCCCTCTCCCACTCAATATTTTAAAATTGATTTTTCCTTTTTAAAACATACATATTGTTAATTGCATGCTTCCTATAATATTATCTAGATGATATCAAATATTATTAAGCATATGCAAATTTCAAACAATATAATGAAATTCATTATTAATGAATGACATATATCATTATGCATAGAGTGGCACTACCTATTCTATATGACATGTGATTATGGCATGTTATCATCCATAATAAAACATATAGAAAAACAATTAAATAATCTTAATTCATGGCTTTCCTAATAATAAAAAATACATTAACCCTAAGCCTAATTTTCATTGGGCTTCTTGTCAATGTCCATCTTTCATAAGCTTGTCTTTGTTAACGGATTAGGAGAAAATTGGGCATATAAATTTATAATTGGTCAAATTTTAATTTTGAAAGAAAATAAATAAATAATTAAATTATTATTTTTTATTAAAATAACACTTTTGGACCAAAAATAAATTTTAATGTATTTAATTTTGTCTATGCATTTTAATCCATTAAGCCCAATTGAAATTGGGCCTAAAACTAGGATTCATTAAACTCAAAACTATATTTGGATTTAAACGCAAAAAATTAAAAACGTTTCTGTCCAACTGAAAAAATATGAAACTATAGGGACCTCCATGATAAAAACCATGGAACCCTAAAATCACTTTTTTCTTTTTCTCTTCTTCCCCAGCCGCCACCAGCACAAAACCCAGCCGTTGTTTACTGTTTCCACACCGGACAGCCGTCATCAACGCCGGAAAGACGCCAACCAAAATGCTCCGCGCCTCCAACCCACGTTCACGCTGCTGCTTGGGCGCTGCAGCTGCTGCTCGCGCGCTGCAGTTGCTGCGTGTGCAGCTCGCGCTGCGAGCAGCGTGGCTCCTGGCCGCTGCCTGTGCAGCGCGCGCTGCTGGCCGCGCGCAGCAGCGTGTGCTGCTGGCCCCTCGCTGCTGCGTGCGCTGGTTCGTTGCTGCAATTTCCAGCCTTCGTTGCATCAATTTCCAGCAAGTTTCCACAATTTTCCAGTGATTAATTTACAAATTTCCTAGGCCAATTTTGGCTTACAAAAATTCTATAGCAATAAACTAAATCAAGAGGGAAACATGGTGACAAAAAACCATCCCTCTTGTTACAGATCCAAACAAAAAATTACAACCAAAAATCTAACCATGAATTAAGACAAACCATAAACATGCTTTATTCATATATTAAACATATAATATATATCTGAATAAATTGTGCCACTCTAATACATAAATTTCAAGAATAATTTCATACGAAACTCTTATATATTAATATGAGATTGCTCTGATACCAATTGTTGGGAAAAATTAGGTTTTTAAATTTTTTTAAAACCTTTTGAAGATCGCTCTCATATAATATATAAGAATTTGTATTCTAGAAATCGTATCTTGAAAATCCGAGTTGGCTTTTTCCGCTAAAGTGATTTAGGCTCCTAGATCACGATCCGCCACCACCACTCCTGTTAGATCACGATCTGTCACCACCACGCTTGTTAGATCACGAACTGTCACCAATGATCTTCCAAGTTATGACTCAGGTTCGATCTGCACTTGACGTGTGGGCGCCTTTATCACTACCAAAGCAACTAGCAAGAGAAAAGTGAAAAAAAATGTAACTTTAGGTGGATTCTAGCAAAAAAATGAAGGAATTGTGTATTTTTTAAAAAGTTGTAAAAAATAGGTGGACGGTGGATATTTTCCCTTAATTAAATCTCATATGTGATGCTGTTCAATGTAGTCGTACTACATCAATAAATTCATACATGATTAAGACAAATTATTCAATGAATTTATTACAGTCTATACCTAAATAAAATGCCCAACTTTATTTATCAACTGCAAACTAAATTTATTTAATCATAAGATAACTTGTATTTATGTCTTCTGTGAATCCACATGGTGATCACATAAATACATATAATATGATTAAATGGACTTTAATACAAATATTAATACAATTAAGATATTTGAATAAAATACCTCATCTATTTTATTAATCAGAAAAATTGTTTATTACAATTAAATAAACACATATGCTTTTAAAGAGCATATTTTCCCAACAATATTTAGATAAAAGAATTTATTGTGCCAAACTCCCTTGTTTGTCTACAATAAATCAAAATATCATAATATAAAATATGTATAAAATTAAATAGAAAATAATTTATTTTATAAAATTAAAAAGAGAATTTCATTAAATCATATTTATTTCCTAAGAGTTTCACCTTCCCCCAACTATTAATATTTAGCTAAATATTTTTAAAAAAAGGAAATTACTAAAATTGAAAAACACATAATCAAAAATGGAATTTGAAAATTGAAATAAAATTAATTTTATTCATTGAAAATATATTACAAAGAGAGATGAGAAGAAGAATTTGGGGGGAAAGAAGAGAAGGGAAGGTGTGGAGAGGTGTGTTCACCCCCCTCTATTTATACTAATACATGGTAAATCCACACCAGACAAATAAAAAAAAACTAATTACATCTTAACCTTATATTTTTTTCACTAATAAAACATAAACCTAACTTATCCACTCAAGTATATCCAACACATTTCACTAACAATTACCATACCTAATATCATAAAAACTTATAATTTTATAATTACCACATTTACCGTGGTAAAAATGTAAAAAATTACAACAAAAGTCTTGAATCTTTCTCGACAATGACATAATTTCTCGGACTTCTAGAATCCAAATTTGACATCTATGCATTTGTTCGGAGCCTCAAATTGCATGAAATTATTATTTTTACCTAATAAACACACAAAAATACAAAAAATCAAATATTTAGAAAAATAATTAGAAATTCAAAATATGTTACACAATTACAAATATAAATTACATTAATAAAACAAAATAACATTTTTATCCTTTAATAAACATACAATTTTTAACACTAATCACATACTATAAGCTATAGAGGACACCCAAGGATCTATGCTTTCTTGTAGCGCTCTCTCAGTCATTCGGTCTAGGCGGGCCCACCCTTCTAACATAATTCTCTTTCTCAACAAAGTATGCCTCATACGGTTTATCAATTTCTGTCATTCTATCAAATACCGTTTGAAATTTCAGCGCAGTCATTAACATCAAATAAGTGAAATTCCACTTGGTAGTACAATCCAAAACAACAATTCCCTTTGGACAATTCACTTGCTCAACACATTGTTTAAATGTCCGCAGCCTCGTGGTGGAGGATCTCACGTACTTCACAACATTCTGAATAGCGGCAACACTAGCATGCAACTCATCCAACCCTGAAATAACAATCAAATTCAAAATATGTGCACAACAACGCACATGCATATATTGTCCCACCAATACAAGTGCATTATCATTTCTCCAAGCAAGCAACTGCATAGTGACATAACCAACAACAATCTTCAGTGTCCAAGCATCTAAATATACAAAATAATCATTAATAATCATTAATTCAAAAATCAAAACACAGAAATATTATTAACATAATCCATAAACAAAAATTAGTAATTTCAATTCAAGTTGTTCATACTCCATAAACAAAAAGTAAGAAATTCATGATTAATTAATTAATTTATAATATCCAATTACTCATTCCCCATAATAATATGATATTAATTGCCTATCTATGTCTTAATTCTTATTATAAACCCTTTAATTTCAAGCCCAAATTACTTGTACTTAATGACTTAACGGATGATTAGCATAGAATAAAATATTAATTGAATTAGTTAATTTTTTAAAGGTTGAAGGCTTGAACTGCACATAATCATATAACACATTATAATTATAAAATATATGTAAGACTAATATAATACTTAATTTTATTATTTAATCTACCTATTACCTAATATCCTAATTTTTTATTCGTAAAAAAATTAATTATTAATTGTTATTAACAATGATCAATTAACATTATTTCAATTATTAATAATTGACAAAATTTTTTATTTATAACAATTAATAAAATTTATTCATAACAAAATCATAAATACATCAATTTTTTTAATTTTATTACTAACATTTAATTTTTTATTTTATTACTAACACTTAAAAATATATAATTACAACAATTAAATAATAATCAATTACATAATAAATAACCAATTAAGCATATATAATAATATAACTATATCGTATATAGTTGTTTGGCAATTGGTGTGGGATCCGATTGAACAAAGATAATGGTCACTCATTATCAGGTTCTTTTGACGTATCCAATCCAATAAAAAATGCTATTAATCGGTCACTAAATCCTGCAAGAGATAAATTAAGTAAATCCAAACGTGATTTTATATACCATGAATTGAAACTTTCAACTTAGAAAAGTCGCAAAGTCACAAAGGATGAAAGGAGCAGCAGATAACGGCAAACACTCGGGTCGGGTTGGAGGCCGCAGGATTGGAGCAGTGGATCACGGCAATCGGCAGCAGATCGCGGCAGCAAATCATGGTAGCAGATGGAGCAGCAGATTATCACAGCAGCAGATGGAGCAACAAATCACGGTAGTCGGTAGCAGATCGCGGGATCGTGGCTGGCTGTTGGGTGTTAGTTTCTCACGAGTATTAAAGAGGGTTCACTGAGGGTTGTGTGGCTATGTGTGCGAGTTTGTTCACTGAGGGTTATGTTGTGTGTGCGTGAGTCTATTCTTTTGAGTGTTTGTAATTGTGACTGTGTGTGCTTGTCTGACTGTGTCTGGTGTGTGCGTGTGTAATGTGTGTAAGTGTGTTAAGTTTTTTTTTTCTTTTGGTGACCCGATCGGGTATTCGGATTGGGTCGGGTTTACAAGTTCCCATCCAATCGGGTTTGAATCACAACCCAATCCGACCTGAACTCGAAATATTTCGGGTCGGATTGAGTCGGGTATTTTGCCCACCCCTAATGCTAAGTATTGAGGTTCGCCATATTTTTTAAGCAAGATGACGCTCCTCTATCAGCTTAATTTCACACCTCAGCATATAATATGTATTGTTCCCAATTTGCTCTAATGCGTGAGCTTTAAAGACAAGCGTATTATCATCATTGGGTAAGGAATTTATGAGAACCCGTTCATATTAATCCCAGTCTGCATACTTGGTGTCTAATTTTTTATATTTTATTTTGTTAACGACCCCATATATATCTTCTATATTTATACATATAGAATGGTCTGGGTCTATCTTATAACTCTCTATTTTCTTCATAAGTTCTTCATTAGATAAATTATCATTAATCTGAAGTAAATCAATAGGTCCAAACTAAGCTCTATATGTCGCTAATACGTCTTTCTTAGTCCATAATTTTCTAGGGAGGCATCTAGGAAAAGTAATATAAAATTCATATTAATTATCATTAACAAATGACTAAACGCGAGATATAAACAAATTTGAGCCAATTTCCATGAAAAAATATTTTCAAGCTTGCTCTAGAGCAAAATATTTATTAACATATAATGCTCATCCATGAAACTATATGTATTTGATCTGAAATTTATTTAAAAAATAGAAATTCTGATTTTATGTTAAAAATGAGTAGAAAATTAAATTTCGGCCTAAACAGTGCCCAAATCAGAGTCCCAAATAGCAAGATACATGGAAAACATTAATTTGGCTTCACATCCCCACATGCAAAGGTAGGCACGTGTTATTCACAGCATTACAGTATGCTATAATATACGCTACAGTTTTGCAACAGTGCGCTACAATATTGTGCACTCCCCCATGCGCACAATTAAAGAGTGGGACCCACATGTCGCCTTTTTTGGTGTTTGGCTTGATTTTTTGTCTTGAATCCAATGGTGGCCTTATTTTTCAATCGGAGGTTAGAATAAGCCGGAATCGCTGAGAAACCAATTTTGACACTATTCATCATCTTCTCCAAACTTAGGGTTTTTTATTTTTTGTAACCCTAATCCGACCAAATTCTTGATTTGGCCATAACTTTCTTGTTTTAAGTCTATTTTTAACAAGTCACATATCATTGGAAAGCTCTTGAAAGGATCTTTCTAATGATATATTACTCACAATGCTAGATTTCCTAGATAAAAAGATATGATCAAATAAAGTTTCATGTTTCATGTTTTATTTGTTAGGGTTCATGCAACTTAAACCCTAGGCTATTTTTATGTCTTTCAATTCCAGAATTTTACAGTGATTCTAATGATAATATTTGATGACATTATTGAAAAGATAGTGATAATTTTACTTGGTGGAATGAATGATCATGAAAAGATAGTGTAAAATTTTAATTTGATTAAATAAATGATTTGGACTGATATGATTCATGAATGCTAGTTCATGATCACATTCCAGAATTTTATTGGATGTGATCATATCAGTCCAAATTATTTATTTAATCAAATTAATTTTAAACAAATAAATAGCCTAATTACTTAATTTTGTCTTTAACAAATTAAGCTCATTTGATCAAATCAAATGGCTAATTGTGAGCTTAGTTTGTGACATATTTTTATGCTTTTTCCTAATCCATATTAAGTCCAATAAAAACCTAAAATTTTGCATCCAAAATTGGTCTAAAAGTCCATAATCATTTATAAAATGAAACATGTCCAACATGATTATTTTACATGCTTGATCTTAAACCTAATGATTGATTAGGGATTTATGAAATTTATTTTGTTTCTTAAACTATTTATGGAATATCAAAATTTTTATCTTAAGTTGTATTTAAGATATATTCATTCTTTAAAGAATTATAACATAAATACTGATTTTTCTAAGATTAGGAAATTTAACTTTAATTTTGTAGTAACTTTTTTTTTTGTTTTTATTAGGTGTATGACCTTTAAGGTTCTTTTGTTATAAGTTAATAGAACTATTTTAATGATAACTCTTTATTCATTAAAAACATGCTGAACATTTTAGTCATCAATTAGAACCTTTCTAATGACCTTAAGATACATTGTTAATACCTTTTAGCAATAATGATCTTAAGTTTCCTACAAGTCATGAGTGACACCTAACAGTATTCATGACCATCCAAATAACAAGAATTATTGGATCGGCAGAACTTATTCCATTGTTTCTTTATATCTTGATCTTTTCATCATCCATGTTCAGAGAAAAGCATGACTTGTGATTTAGTGTATTAAGCACTTATGTTTTATCTTGAAATAAATCTAAATGAACTTGGCATGAAAAATATAATTTGAACTCTTTCAAATATATTTTCACCTTAACCAAGGATTTCTCATGCCAATCCATATGAATTTACAGGGGACATCCTTTGTCAGTAACAAATGACAGTTATTATTAATTTAATAGGTGTGGTATTGTCATCGAGACCAGTGAATACAGACAGTTTACTCTATAGTAATTCTGTGATTTGAAATTCATTAAGGGTGTTTGGGTGGAGCACTTGGAGTAGAATATATTTTTGTTTTAATTCTCTTCTAAACAAGATCGTTGTAAAATTTAGCAATGGGGCCTTGGCATTTCGATCGGTTTTTACTGGTTCTTTCTCCTATTGGGTATGAACTTGCTAAAGTAGAGCAAGGGGTGAATACCAAATTAAATGATGGGGACTGGTAGCGTGCTATTGGCAATAGTGATAAAAGTAAGGTGGCGGGCCATGGGAGTTCACTGAAGTAATGGTTGGGAAATGGAGCCTGCTAGAGATGACGAGAGTGCTCATGAGAAAACAAGGAAAAATTCGATTAAGTTGCCCTCTCATGCAACTCCTGATACTATTATTTGAGATTTTGACAATCAAGGTGTGTATTATGTTAAATGAGGCTACAAATTGGCTGCAACTCTTCATGATCTTCTATTGCTGGGTTTCTTGTTGGTGATAGCCCTTATAGCTTGGATAGAATTTTTGTTTGGATAGGATTGGCTAATATTCTTCTAGCTTTGGTTAATTTATTTCAAAAGAGGTATCTGTGAATGTGGAGCATGTTTTATATGGCTTTATTATGGCATTTATGGATGTAGGCCTCCTTAATTGGTTTGCAATCTCTGAGACTTTATTTTTTAAAGTAAATGGAGTGTTTTATACGAGGGAGACAGTCTAAAAAATAAAAGTTTTCCTTCTTAAAGCTCATTTGGAACATTTTCTAAAAATATTTAAATTTTTTTCATTAACAACTCCACTTTGTTTAATAAAAGTTATCTTTAATGTCATTATTAATTTTTTACTGAAAGTTTTAGTTGATAATTAAACAACCAAAATATTTGTTATTAAAAAATAAAAAGTTGTTTAGAAGCTTTATTAGGAGAAAATTAGTAGGGGGTGGAAAAACAAAACTTACAAACATCTTAAATAGAATTGATTCAATTATTAATTTTTTTTTTTTTATTTTTTCTAAATATTCAAATTTTTATCGTAACTTTTTTTTACTTTGCACTTTTTAGAACCAATTCAAACATATATTAAGACTCCATTTGATATAATTTCTCAAATATAATTTATTCAAATAGCCTTTACAATTAGAGTTTTAACCAAAAATATTTTGATTTGGCTAGTTAATGAGAGACTTTATAAATATATATATAGGATTCGCCTATGTTACCACTGTGGTAACGTACCACAGTTTTTGTCTTCTTTTAACACCTTCGTTGGATTTAAAATGAGTCGATCCAACGGTTGACAAGAGCCGGTGGATAATAATAGCAGCCAGTTGCTTCAAGTTACTGGGGGAAACTTTATTCAATTAATAAAGACCTAGACACAGTTCGCGTTCTTCTCTTAATTGATTTGCTTTGAATGACCCATAACCAAATGTTATCCAGAAGCCATAAATTGTTGAAATCTTTTCCACAGAAAAAAATTCTCATAATCCAAAGCTTTTCGAATGGAATCGCAGTGGTAGTAGGAGAAAGTATTTCTAAACGACGTCAGATAAATTAAAGACGAAAACATATTTGTGCCAGGCAATTGTAGCAGACATCGGGTGGAGCTAAAACTTTAGGAATTAGGCACATCTCATTAACTGAAAAAAAAAGAGTGGAAAGATGTGTGTTTGATTTGGTGATGAGGCTTTCAATCGGACGTAGTAGGTAACTCCTTACAACAAATTTAATATTTTGATCGAAATATTTAATACCGGTGATTTGCTTAGTAGACGGGTTATGTTCATGTGTTAGAAAGAGAGAAGACAAGAATGGTAAGAATGAATAAATGTTTAATTTCATTGTGGCAAGCACAAGATTGAAGAAACGTGAGGCAATTAAATTCTTGCAGAAGAAAATGAAGAATGATGCTGAATTTAGGTTTCAATAAACCGTGTAGGTAGATATTTTATTCTTTCCGTAAGGATCATTTGGTTTAATGGCTAATTCATACGGTGCAACTTGAACTGCATGTTTTAAAATGCTTGATTTATTGTATGCTCTTGTGGTGATGAATTGTATATTGAGGATATTGGGGTTACGAATTTCAATATCATTGTGACACTGGACTGCACCTGGTATAAACACAAATTGCTTGGTGACAAATATCATGAACTGCATTCACGATATTTGGGGACTAACCATGTTTAAACGAATAAATGTTGGGGAAAAACAGCAGAATATGTCTTGTGCAGAGAATTGTTATATCCTATTTATTTAAGCTCATGGACTGCTATCTGGTAGCCTTAACGATTTTCTGTTTTGGTTTTCTTGGTTCTCCTTTTTTCAGTCTACAATTGATTTGGTGATGATGTGACACCAAATAATATTATATCCAAGTTGTCGCTGCTTGTTCTACATTTTCCTCGCTTGAGAATCATCTGGTCTCGCAGTTTGCATGCAACTGCTGAAATATTTACTGCACTGAAAGCAAATCAAGATGAACCTGACGAGGCAAAGGCAATTAGAGTTGGTGTCCCCTCCGAAGATGGTATAGTCGAAAATGATGTGAGGTAAGTTTTCTTAATTTGAGTTTTTCATTTTTGAAAATTTACAGTTGCATTGTTCATGATCATTACTCTTAGGTGGAGGATGTTCTGCTATGCAGAGAGAAAAGCAAGGCTTATGCTAGGCCTTGTTGTGCCCTATGCTTTTGCGCAGGGATGGAACTTTCCATTATTAGACTCCCCCCATTAGATAAATGTTCTAGGAATTTGATGGCCAAGAACCTGCAAATGCCTCCTAGTTGCCCTTGGTGTCATGAAAATTAATGGTTATTTACTTTCTCCATTACAGACCCGAAAATTACAATACATCTACTGTGGAGTTCCTAGGGCGACTCTCTGGTGTGACAAATTCAAACTACAGGTCTATAATGGATGGATGTAAGAGCTTGGTTGATCTCGACCTTCTACCAGTAGAAAGGCTAGCTGAACTAATGGGTGAAGGTGAGAGGGGAAGCAATCATGATAAGAGCAAGGAATTATGTCATAATGCAGACTAGGGTGGTACGGAAATCAATAAAGACTTTGCCGTAAAGGAGTGTGAAACTGCACAACATATGGATTTAGTCCATCCGGAAAATACTGTAACCAGGTCTTGCGCGTCTGGACGTAGTATTTTACATTATACAAGTTCTCAGCATTATAATGTATGCTAAATTAAATTAATTAACAAGAACCCAGTAACAAGTCGCCCAAGTTTGAAGTATAATGAGATGGAATCATGCTTGAAGTTTTTTATAAAGTTTTACCATCTTCCAATGTATAATACAGGCACGAGCTTCTTGAAATTGCATTCATCATTACCATAACAATGGCCATCAAGGGCACAACTACATAATATTCAATAATCCAACAGCCTACAAAAACATCACTTGAACTGTGATTCAAAAGTTCCCAGTTGCTAGTTATATAAAATAAGAAAGAGATTTCCGCTGTTTCCATTGAATTCTTGTGCTATCTTTTAAACAGAAATTAAGATTAGCTTTTGTATTTGCTAATGGAAGTAGGAAATAATAAATTCTGCTTGTTTCTCCTTTGGGCAACATTTGATTATGGAGATTCAGAGCAGTTTGATGCCGGCAACTCCCGAGTGCAATACCATTTCTATTTCCTAGTTTTATCAAGATTTAAGCATCTACTGGTTCTTCATTTATAAGTGAAAAAAAAAATAGAATTAAAGTGGAAGAGGTAACCACTGATAATTTATAAAATACATGTTGCTACTTAAACTAATAAAATTCCAATTACGTGAAAAAGTCTATTCAACAGGTAAAATCGGTATGTACTCTATGGCCCAACTGCTTGAGCTCCATTATTTATAATTGTACTAAATAACAATCTTCACAAAATTGAATCTTCACAATAGCAAATATCCTGGGAATGCTTCTCACTGTTAGTTAAATGGTTGCTAACGTGCAACTTCTGAAGGAATCTTCAAGAATGTCTCCATTCAGATGATGACCTGCTAGATAAATTACAACAAAAATTTAAATGAAGGCAGCAGGGAGGGAAGGATTTTACTGAAAAATAATGCAGCAACACCACTAGACAATTACCTATAAAAACTATCTTATTCATATGTTTCTCCTCTGCTCTCTATTTTCGAGCTGGAACAATCTCATAAATCTCCTTGACAGCCTGCCAACCATTCAGAAACAAAATTTAGAAATGAGACAACATTCATCTAATCAGCTTGAGGCATCGCCATTTATTAGAATAAAGACAAATATGCATACATCGATGAATAATGGCGCCAATAATCAATGATGAAGAATTTTCAATTAAATCGGAGGCTCCTTCCAACTGAAATTTTTTTACAGTAAGCTTAACTAATATGATTAGAAACTTGATTTCTACATAGATTTTAGATAGTTCTCCGCTGATTCTAAGGTAGCTTCCCATTAATTTCGGTGAAGATTTCTTAATAATCTTGGGAATCCAGATTGTATTTCGAGAATTTTGCAAACTTTTTACATTACTATGAAACCATCCGAATCTATCTATACATTAATCGAGAGGTATATGAGGTCCCTAAATACCATTAACCATTTCACAATAGAGCTAACCACAGGATGAAATAAATTCTTGAAATTGTTGCCATTTCTTCTTCCAACTACTACATGTCTTGTTGCCAGATTTTTAACAATCCCTTAAAGAGAAACTAAAAAATGAATTAAGACTATTATGAATATTATCATAAAAACAGCTAAGAACCATATCATCATCCAAGAACAAAATCAGATGCCATTTTTCACACATCTCAGGCAAATAAAACTTCAAATCATTCAATATCAACAAGTATTTCGAATTGCTAAACTTTATATCAGTAGTATCTTTTGCAGCATTCTCAAGCTACTTCCCAATGTGAAACCTCTGCAAATTAGTGAAGTAAAGCTGCCTCAACACAAGGACGTATGACATATTACATATTAAAAAACTTACAATCCTCAACAGCCTCCGCATCTATATGTGCCCCCATTATAATCCTTTAATTTACACATAACCTGCATTGCCCTAATATTCATTTTATCGGTCCCAACATGAAACACATGTACCTGAGTACTCCCAAGTTGTTAACAACTGAATTCATAACTATCGAAGCTGCAAGCACATTAGCCAATAAGTTTCTATAGGTTTGGCCTTCCTTTCATGGTTGTAGCGCTCTAGAGGATCAATTTGGTCTTCTATCGACCTCGTACCAAAACAATACAAACTCTTAGGCGTTGATTTTGTAGCAATAAAATATAAATGAAGCTCCTTTCTTTTTCACCTTTTATCTGCTGACTCAATTTCATTATCTCTTCTACATCCTTTCCGAACTGTATTAATATTAATTCATCAATCTGTGAGAATTAAACTTCATTACAATCCCATATGTAGGTTTAGTAATAAGATCCATGTAATTTCTACTGAGATCAGCAATGATTCTAACCACCGTCGAGTTCTAAAGGTTGAGTTTACGCACGTAGGACGCATAAGCCATTTCGGCTTGCTTTCTCATCTGGCCAGCCATGGCTGCAAACGATATGATTTCATTGCCAATATAAATATCCCAATAGATCCAACTCCGTACGAGCCTGAATCCAAACCCTAGATGAATCACAAAAACAAACATTTTGTCAAAATATCACAACCATTTCATCACGCCGGCCCAAAACATTTTTTTTTTAGGTTTTCTCGCTAAACAAAAAATCAAGCATGACTAGTTCAAATGAAAATTGTTAATGCCATTTTTTGTTTTGTAATTGTACTTACCGACCGGTACACATCGCAAGAGTGACAATAGCAAGTGAAGAGTAGAGAGGAAATGAAGACGAAGAAGACAACGAGTGTGTTTTCTCAATTCATGTATCCAGATGGATCTGAGATCAAATTACATCCATCGTTGCCATACTAAGAAATTTCCCCACGATTACCAAACTTCCCGGTCACTGAAATGATACAACCGGCTCCTATGGTTGTAAGTTGCTGCTACAAAAATAAAAAAAAATAATTTTAGCTGTTAGATTTATCTCTCAATCATCCAACGGCTACATTGGGTCAGGACAAAAACTGTGGTACGTTACCACAGTGGTAACATAGGCGGATATATATATATATATATATTTACTTTAATAGGTAACTTTTTTAAAGTAATGTTATAAAAGAAAAGAAATAAGATTGTTTAAAATTTTAAAAAAATTTCTAACCTCTACTTATAAAAGTTCAAAATTTGAGTTTTTAATAATAAAGATAAAATAACTTATTTAATTATCAAAAGCTTTACTCAAAATATAACTAAACAACATAAAAAAATTTAAAAGAATTTTTTAAATTAAATAAATACTTTTAACCATTAAAAAACATAACAATTAATAAACGTTGCACTAAACCGATAAACCATTCGTTTCAAATGATAGGAATGAACTGAACTTAGGCTCTTGGCTTGGCTTTAGTTTCCGCGAATGTTTGTCAAACCTTTGAGAAAGAAATATATATAATTACTTTAATAGGTAACTTTTTTAAAGTAATGTTATAAAAGAAAAGAAATAAGATTGTTTAAAATTTTAAAAAAATTTCTAACATCTACTTATAAAAGTTCAAATTTTGAGTTTTTAATAATAAAGATAAAATAACTTATTTAATTATCAAAAGCTTTACTCAAAATATAACTAAATAACATAAAAAATTTTAAAAAGAATTTTTTAAATTAAATAAATACTTTTAACCATTAAAAACCATAACAATTAACAAACGTTGCACTAAACCATTAAACCATTCGTTTCAAACGATAGGAATGACCTGAACTCAGGCTCTCGGCTTGGCTTTAGTTTCCGCAAATGTTTGCCAGGACTTAAAGGCTCATTACAAGTGTATGCTTTTGGGTAGTTGGGCAGTCCATAATTGCCTATGGGCCTTGCAGAAGAGCCTATTCAAAAGCCCAACAGAGAAAATGGATTTTGTGCTTGAATTGATCTGGTTTGCTAAAAAAGGAAGAAGATTTGCGGTGGTCCAATTATTTGAAAAAATAGAGCATGTGGTCCAATTAAAATGGGACTTATTATAGTCTGTCCCACGATCCTCAACCTCCGAAACTAGCTTTATTGCCTGCTTGATTCAGTTTGAATGAGGTTCATACTTTCATTTGCAGTCTTCTTGTGCTCTTATTTTTTAATTCATTTAATTTAGGTTCACATCAGGCATTTCTAAGCTGAAACAGGCCTTTCCTTTTGACTAGAGTGCTTTTGGAAAGTGTTTTCAGATACAATCTTAAAATCCATTTCACAAGGGAAATGGCCCATTCAATAAGCTGATAATAACAGATGAACAATGAAGTGCTTGTGAGTAACATCAATACCATATCCCCATGCCCTCTCAATTCTGCATGACATATCTTCATCTTCATGAATGCCTCATCAATCCATGCAACCAACACAACGCAAGCATTAAATTCACCGACTCAATCAACTTCACCATACATAAACTTACTCGTCTCCTTTTAATTCATTCACATTGTTCTTGCGCAGTGCAAGAATTAGAGGAGATAAATTTTTTTTTCTGCTTATTAAATCAAAAGCCCCGTACTGAATCTGACCTCCCAAAATAAATAAATAAATAAAGAGCAATTTCAATTTCACCTAATAAAAGAAAGATAAGAATACACTGAAATATTTTTTTTTCTCTTCTAGTCTCTTTTCATGAAATAAATGGTTAAAAAAAAATTTTCACTTTATTTACTATAAAACTAACCCTTTTTTACTAAATTTGAAAGAGTAAGAGAGATTGGGGGGGGGTCCACTGAAGAAAGAATCACTCCACATCAGCCAAAGTACATTCACATGTCTTTGTTTTATTGTGGAAAAAAGATAAATCTCATCAACTTGTTGCCTCCAGTTGGATCTCCACCAACTACTACTTCAACTCTTTATCCACACAACCACAATACTAATAGTACATGATAATGCTTTGTTTATAAGCCAAACTATTTGTAGTGAACTGAACACTCTATGTGAAGTTCATCTCTTTTTATCTCTACAAAATCTTGGTACCATGAATCCCATTTTCAGTTTCTTGGTTATTTCATTTTTGTTTATTAATAACACACATTCCTTGAAAGTTCACCGTCCAAAACCCAATAATAGTAATGCTCAAATCACTGTAATGGGCTTTGTGTTTTGTGACATCTGCTCCAACAACAGCTTCTCCAGGCACAGCTACTTCTTACCAGGTAAATAACAAAACAAAAAAAATCTCAACAACCCATTAAAAGTTTCAACTGAATTGATTGTTTTAATATGTGCTACATTGTTGTTAAACCAGGTGCTGAAGTCAAAGTTGACTGCAAAATTAGAGCAATTTCACCAAGAATAAGAGAGCAAATATCATTCACTGTGAACAGGACAACGAACAGATACGGAATATACAAGCTGGAGATACCGTCGGTTGAGGGGATAGCATGTGCAGAAGCAACCATTGCATCTTCATGCCAGGCAAGTTTGATGTGGAGTTCAAGTACTTCGTGTAATGTTCCTGGTTACAGAACCACAACAAATCAGATTGCTATCAAATCCAGGAAACCAAATCTCTGTATCTACAGCTTAAATGCATTGACTTTTAGACCATCAAAGAGAGATATCACTCTCTGTGGGAATTAATTAATCTGAAAGAATACTTTTCAGCTTTTTCATTTTGTTGTCAATACATCTAATGTCGAAGTAAATATTTGCTTGCTGTGGTTTAGGGATCTCGTTATATTGGATGCGACTCTTGGGTTGATGTAAGTTAGAACATTTCATAACTTAGCCACACCGGAGACAAACGTAAATTCATTTTGTTTTTGTTGTCACAATAATGTATGAAATTTATGTAGTATTTGAAGAATTTATTAAGAAAATGAAATGAACATGTTTAGCATTTTGAGAATTGAATTAATTTTCAGAAGCTCTACATCAATATCCTGTCTGATTTTTAGGGACTTCTGTACGGTTCTGTAAAGTCCAAAAATATTTTCAGGATGTTGTTACACGGAGATGATTTTTAACTAGCTTTTAAGCTTTAAAAAATTTAATTAGGGTATCTTTTAAATTCATTAACCCACAAATATGCCATCCACATTTTGCAGAATTTCAGTCTAAGCTAATTCATGTATAAAGCATGTTATTAATTTTCACTTCATAAAATTTAAAATGGATTCCTTGTACCTTGTAGCACCGTTATGTTAGTCTTTTCTTTCCTCTACTCAATTATATATGATTAGTTCCAAAATATGTTCCCAATTGCATATATTAGAACACTTTTTTATTGTAAAAATATCAATGTCTTTAGTGTCATGCTGATAAGGACATAACCAGAAATTTAATTTCAGTTGGGCAAGAAATTCCAGGAAGAATATCCCGCTCAAATCTTAGTCATTAATGTGAAGGGTTAGTGAATTTATTTTTGATGCTTTCACATTTTAAGTTGTTAAACGAACAACAGATGCAAATAATCTCTAGATCATAAATGGGTACACAACAACAATATAACCCATCCACAATAAATAAATTAATAAAGAATGCAGAACATAATTTAAATCACAAGGACGAAACAGAAAATATTTGCCAGTAATACAGAGTCCAGGTGGACCTTCAATTCCCATGAAGACCTTTTATGAAACTTCCATCTTTTACAGGTTAACCTCTAGATGGTACTAGGCCTTGCATAGTGCTTTTCTTTTCCCAGAGCACATAAATAAACATAATTCACAGAAAATGAAATTGAACCACAACAATACAACATAATGAAAGTAGCATGCAGCATGATAAAAAATGATCTCGAATCTCTAGAGAGCCATAAGTTCCTGGAAGATCTTCATTGCAGAAGCAGGCAACCCCAGAAGCACATTGATGCTTTTCCTCTCTTTGCCATGAGATAGGAACAGACTCACTTCCTTCTCGGGCAGCGCCACCGGCCCTGATAGAACAGGCTCTCCCCATCCAAAGTCAGTAGTGTGGAAAGATAGCCTTGACCAAGTTGTTATCAAAAGAGTTGAAGACAGAGAAGGCCTAGCTCTTGTTACTTCAAAATAATCAATGGCAGATCTCATGTAACTGTCATTGACCATCTTAATGGCATCCTGAACTTGCCCCACAGCAAATGATAATGGTTTTTCCGTCAGCTCACCAGCTTGGCATATGGAGTTTGTCAACACAATTCCATTGCCGAAGTAGCCTTTCGGCAATGGTGGATTGAATTTTGACCTTCCATCAACAGCAAAGAGGAGCTTTGTTTGTTGATCGGGCAGAAACTTTAGTGCCTTGGTTCGAGCCTTCCACACAAATGCTGAGAGTGCTTCAAAAGTGCTGCACTTGTCAAGAACTTCATCTTCCATGGCAATCATTTTGATCTTTTCTAGCTTTTCGGAGTCAAAACAGAAGGACCTGTAAAGCATTTCATCTTTGTAGAGTTCACTAGTGCCAGACTTGTCTTCTATTTCAGCAAATTCTTGGTGCAGGTCCTCAATCTTTGGAGGATTCCGCGCTTTGAGTATGCTTCGGTCTAGGAATGGAGGAATCTTCAGGGGCAAGCCTCTGGCTGTTTCAGCCCATGAGTTCACAAATTCCATAGCGCCAATGCCATCGAACATGCAATGGTTCATGCTAAGCCCAAGAACAAATCCCCCACATTTAAACCTGGTCACCTGAAAAAGTTTCAACTAAAATCATACTTCTATTGCTGAAAAATGACTATGATGCTAACATAACATGAAGAGGAATGTGTTAAATTAAGTATAAAAACCTGAGCAGCAAGAGGAGGCATTTCTAGTATGTTCTTTGCACCGGGAATGTCATAAACCAGCTTCCCAAGAGTCTCAGGATCAGGCTTTGTTATGTCTCCAATCTTTTCAAGTGCACAGTTTGCTTCAGCTTCAACAAAAACAGCCCCTTCCCCAGTACAATTTATGATAAGCTTCCCTTCCGAGCTTATAGTTAGCCTGCCGGCAAGAGGGTAGTAATGAACAAGAACCTTTTCAAGGGCATTCTTGATCACTTCTCCAGCTTTTTCATTGCCTTTCTCATCTGACTTGAAGCAATAAATTGTTCGGACGATCACAGCAATGTTTTGATCAAGGTTCGACAGGAAGAAGAGACCCTTCTCTGTGTCCTCTGCAGGCTTAACCAAAGTTGGCTCACCTTGCTTCACGTTGAGCTCGATTGCATGGCCATTAGTGTTCTTCATCACTACCGTCTCTTCAAGCTCCAAAACCTGAAAGCACAGGTACAAGAAAGCAATATCAAATATGTTATATTATAAAGTGCACGTTGAGCATACAAGGATTTATTAAATGATTGTAACAAACCATGTGAACAAGCTGAAGAAAGACGAGAGAGTTTTGAAAGTAACTGAAGATAATGCTCAGAACTTCAAGGGAGAAATTCCCAAATTGATAATCAAACACACAAGGCTTGCATTCAAACCTGATGTTCAGATTTATCAGAAAATTTGTAAAGGTCACATAACTGGCCAAAGGATGGGGGAGATATATATGGAAAGTTTGTGGACCCTTGCTTCATATTTCTTTTGCTTATTTAGGCAAATAAAAATTGTATGAGAGGGACAAATGTTAGTGTCTGATTGGATTAGTACATCCATTATAGTTTTGGTAGTTGAATTAAATTGTAAAAAGAGAGAGAAAGATTTGCTTCTTAAAATACTTTTGGACGTGGCCCCTTTTTTTTTTAGTTTTAGTTTTGGTCATATGGGTGGGATTAGGCCACTTAATAGGACCTAACAAGGAGACAGAGTCTGTTTGTGCAGCCCCCTGTTTGGTGAGGTTGGCATCCCAATTTGCTTGATTACTGATTACTCTTTATTATCCTGGCAATCAAAATTATTGGGCAAGACAAAGTCATATGGACCTAAAAAAATATGCCTTAAAAAATTTACTAAGCTTAGAGTGATATGATTGATTCAAAATCTAGCTACAAGAATGTCTTTTTCTAAAATGATACGAGGAGTTTTTAACCATTTTTTTTTTTGGGGTCTCGGAAGAAAGGGTTTTAATTGAAATTAACATATTTATATGTAATTTTTTTATCAAAATCCTGATTCCACTACTCTTTAGAAGAGCTGGCAATCTCGAGTGTTAAATTAGCTCCGAAATTAAACCATAAAATGGAGCGCGTCCCTCCTCTAAGACAAAAGTTGTAAGTTAATTAGTTTAAAGACAAAAAAATTGGCAAGAGAAAGGTCATTTGTTATTACGAGTATTGTTGAATATTCTTGTTCAACACGAGGGGCAAATTCTGTAATATGGTGAGCACCAGGCCAGTGGCCGGTGCTGCAGATTTCAGTGTCTGTTAAAAAGAAGAAACGTCAGCTATTCAAGTTTATGATTGGTTGTTCATCTAACCATGATTTACTAACGAAGCAGTGTGCGTCCATATACCTGATTGCAACGTCTCAACGAATTTGGTGTACAAATTGAAAAATCAAAATAAAAATTAAAAAATGAGAAAAAAAAATAGAGTTCCGTAAACCAAATGCACTAAAAAAAAATCTTTGGCTAGGTTGACTCTGTTTTGATCCAAGAAATTTCAAAACAGGCTTTCAGTAGCCCCATTGATGAATCAACATAATAATGCATACAACTAGAAAGGTTTTTTAATTTTTGAGAGTTGAGACCTTCACAAATTTACAATCCTCCACAAGTTTTGTATTTTAGTTTGTAAAGTTATGCGCTCAAAGTTGCATACAAGAACAACCCAATGTTAGCTTCTTCTGCATTTTTTTTTTTTTTCAATATCGTGATTTGATAGCTTTTGGTTTAAAAATAATATAATTAAATTTAGTAAAATTATCTCTCCACCACTTTTCTTTTGTCATATGTACATCTAATTATTATAAAATTTTGACACATACTTTATACCACTTTTATTTTAAAGTTTATATCAATCAATCACTTTGACACTAAAAAATAATCATTTTATCCCTAAAAGACCATTTTATTCTACACAATTTTAAAAAATAAAAAACTATAATTATAAGAATATCCATGAGTTTAATAAAAAATAAATCTTAAATCCAATATGTTATTTTTTTATATAATTTCATTTAAAAATTACCATATTAATTTTTTATAATCATAATTTCATTTGATTTGTATGGGGAGTTTCTTAATATTAATTATAGGGAAGATTACAATAATTATAGGGAGCTTTTATCTTCATATTAATTTTTGTAAACTTCCTTATAATTAATCTTATTATAAAAATTAAATAAATTATAATTGCAAGATATTATTTTAATAATCATAATTTTATTTAAAAATTATCATTTTAGATTTTGAGATTTTTTATTTTTCAAAATTTTATAAAATAAAATAGTCTTTGAATTCATTTAGGAGTAGAATGTTTATCTTTAATGTCAAAGTAATTTATTGATACAAGTTCAAAAATAAAGATGGTGCAAAATATATGTTAAAATTTTGTGGTTGTTGCATGTACATATGACAAAAGAAATATGGTACATAAATAATTTCTTTTAAATTTAAATCATACAAATACATTGTTATAGATATCTTGTGTGATAGATGATTATAAACCTAAACTGCACAATTCAGCTCGCCAATAAAAAATTCACTTGAGGAATTGAGTTTAGCTTCTTAAATAAATAAAATGTTAGTACATCTTTAGCATTAGAAGTAAACTTACATTAAGGATGGTAAAATGTCAGGCTCGAGCTAGGCTTGCAAAGACTAAGCCCCGTCTAAGCATGACTTTTGTTGGGCCGGGGCAAAAAAGACCTAAATTTAATGTCGTACAATTTTTTTAAAGACAAATTGTTATATGTACAAATTTTTAGTTTATAATTTTTTTTCATTAGATTAAGTTTTAAAATTTGGGCTTAACGTATTTTTAAAATTTAAATATAAGTTATGAGTGGATTAAATAAATATTTAAAATTAAAATAGAATATATTTTTATAAGGCTTTTGGGCCGGGCTCAGATCTTTTAAGTGAAGTCCAAGCTCAGCCAGAACCATCTGGGCCGGCCCCGATATTCTGAAATCCCTAATTTCACTCTTATTGGGCCTAGATTTTTAGATACTACTCTCGTGAATTTGGACTAGACTTAAAAAAGAAAAAAGCACTAGAGCAACTAACACCCCTATGAAATTCTTATTAAACCCCGTTTCTTTTTTCTTTTTTTTTATAATTTTCTCATCACTAATTCAGAATGAAGATAAAATTTTCGCTTACAGTCTTGTTTTCTTACCCTCTGCACACACAATTTTCTGTTTATAAAAAAATATATTTAAGGGCTGTTTTCCCCTCTTACAAAAACCAACATCAATACTCAAATTATTCTTGAATTACAACCTAAGCGTTAAACTCCCAGATTAGGAATGGAGCCTAACCTAAGTCTGGGTGCATACTATATAAATATGAGTAATAATAGAGTTATAAATTTTTATACAAATTTATTTTATATAAATTGACGTGATATTAATTTATTGGTTGAATATAAATATAAAATAATAAAAACAAATCATGTGGTCCAAGTGATATTTAATTCAATCAATCTTATCATGGCACATGAGTTTGTACAAAATAAATTTATATAAAAGTTTGTTACTCTATTATTACTCTATAAATATTTGAATCGGGCTTAGACTTCACCCAAAAATTTTGAACCCAGTCCAAATGTCTAAAAGTACTTTAAAATTTTAAAAAATATACTATTTAAATTAAAATACAAATTTTAACATATACTTAAGCTACGCATAACATATATTTAGAATTTTAAAAATTTAAGTCAAACTTTTAAAGCCCTAATCCAACAAAAAACTAAACTTTATAAACTATAAATTTATAATACATAGTTAAAAAAAATTAAAAAAAGAATACAAAATTCAGGTTTTTGACGCGACCCGACGAAAGGCATGCTAAGACGGCTTTAGCTGTTGCCAAGCCTGACATTTTGTCATCCGAATCTGAAACCCACGATCCAGTAAAAGCGTCGCAATCCGAACCACCGACATCTAACATCACAAAGACAGCTTCTTAGGATCCTTCCCTCCTCTGCAATTTACCGTCATCGCAATGCTACACTTCAACCATGAATCCGCTTCTAATTAGAAATTCCCAACTTTAAAATAGTCAAGCAAAAGTTAAGAGACAAAAAAAAAAAAATCTGAAAAAAATACTCTACAATATAACATATATATTTTTGTCTTATTGTTTGTCCCTAACTTTATTAATCCCTAATTGAAAAATTATTCCTCAAACATTCAACCCCACGGCAATTAAAAAAAAAATGAATAAACTGGAAAAAATCAGATGCATGGATGAAGATGAACATTCATCAGTTAATTACCCAATCTTAGACTTGGAATTTGCTTTATTTGGAAGAAAATAACAGCAGGAAGTAAAACAATCGGGCAGAAACAGTCATAATCCAGCTGAGAGGCTGGTTCTAACCGCAGCTGATGCATATTACAACAAGCTTTGGGAATATACAAAATGAAAACCGTTCTTTATTTTCAGATTTCTGACCACAAGATTACACCAATGAGGCAATTGCTAATGCTATCATCTTCTGATATCTTTCCAATAGGCTTACAGATGCCAGCAAGGGATGCACCAATCTTGAGTTTCAACACAACTCGTTACAGCTCTCGAAAGACCTTTCTGATCTATTGATTTCTCTACCATGTTGTTGCGCATAATGCTATCAGAGATAATGACAACAATTAATAGCGTGACAAACTACCTCAGAAAGTCAAGACGAACCACACTTGCTTAGACAAGCGATTCCTTCTTCCAAGTAATCATCTCTACTGATCCAAAACTCAGGTGCATCCTGCATGATCATCCATCATATCTACTTCTTAGATTATAAATAGTAGGATGAGAATGCTAGAAACACTTTAGGTTGCAACAAAGCCGTGTAACTCATCCGCCTTCGTGTGTGAATGTGTGTGTGTGTGTGTGAGAGAGAGAGAGATAGAGAGATAGAGAGATGTACCTTCATAATCCCAGCAAGAACCGCTCCTCCAAGATACACCATATGCTTCCTTCTTGGTGGATCCTCAATTCGCAATCTCAACTTCTGTCACAAGGTAAAGAAAATGAGTTTAAAGATCAAGTCCTTTTACAAATTCAGCTTCTTTGCCTCATTTTCTGCAGCAGAATGAAAATCTTTAAGATCATTTTGCTCCAGGATTGAACAAATGGCCATCAACTTAAGAAAATTAAAAAGCTATTAATTTCAAAACCGAGTATGATATTCTAACAATTGATCACAGTAGTAATGAATCTTTGATGCAAGAAAATGTTAAACTGCAGCACCCTAACCAATGATATCCTTTAAAACAATGGTTAAGGGTTTCATCAGGCACCTAAACATAATTTTTTGTAGCTTATTGCACAAGGGATTCAGATCTTACCTTTAACCCATCTTTATTACCCTTTAGAACCACTTCGAGATATCGATCAAGGATTTCCTTTTCCAAGCTAAAAGGGGGGAAAAAAAATAGTCACTCCATCAAATTCTTACCATATGAAAGCAAACCAATGTTAACTGATGTTCCCTTGAGAGATGTCAAACTATTTTCTAGCATATTATTTGCTGACGCAAATGTCATTTAATCATAGACCTATAAATAGACCGGCTTGCACAACCAGGCCAAAAATTAAGAAGAAAAGTGATATATCATTGCCATGTGATGCTAGGTTCTGAAATCATAGAACAAAGACAGATAAGAACAGTATATATACATGAAGACCCAAATTTCTAAGAAGGCACGGTGGAATGTCATGTGATGCAAAGAAAAGTTCAACATAATACCGACTAGGTAGTCCTGGATACATGGTGCTCCCTCCACTTAAGACTATATGCTGGTATAGCTGCAAAGATAAACCAAATAATAACTGAGAATTATGAAGCAGTCAGTTCATATGCACTCACGCATTGAAAGCAGAAAAAGAAGGACATACAATAAGGTACACCACATTTATCCGGGCCTCCCACAAAGCTACATGGGTTAGCTTATCAATCCTATACTATTGCAACAATGAACATCCATATGCTGGTCATTTTAATAAGAGCATAAAACACAATACAAGCCATTTAAACAATCACATTAGTAAAATCACACCTGTTTCCTTCAATCATATCTGTACCCGACAAATAACCTAATTAAATTTACCAAAAAAACACAAAGAAAACAAACTGAAGGTACTAAATATGGCATGTAAATTGAAATGCATGGCCTCCAGTGGAAAAATTGGAACTACAACAGAACAATGACTTCATACATGACTATAAAAATTGTAATGACAAGCCATCTCAATCATCTAACCACCACCTATCGCATGATCGATACATCCAACTTATAGGAAAAAGGCATTATAAACTAAATTCTACCAAAATTTTAAGTAAATAAGAACGCAAAACAACTGCCAGTATCTGCATATTTAATCATTTAAAAAAGAAAGAAATTACATAAAGATAAGATCTTCTAGCAAATCCTTAGCTTTATTTTCAAATACGGAGGATAAGTTATCCTATCAACATATATTGACCTATAAGCAGAAATTAAAGTCAAATGTTCAAGGAAAGGAATGTATTTTGGATCCAATCATAATACCATCATACGATTGTCAATATCCATTTCCTGAATGCAGCGGAAAACCATATCAGCCATCCCATCACCTTCAACATCTATAAGTTCCTGAAAAGAGGAAGTATTTTAAATTCAGAAACTTCCACTGATAAATGTAATTCTCTGATACAAGTATATAAAAGTTAAAAAAAAAAAAAATTGACCTGTTACTATTACTTTGCAAATAATGAACAAAATGCATCAATCAACTTCTTCGTTTATTACATAAAGCACTAGTGCAACAGTTTTCCATTTTATCAGAAAGCATACGAATAAAGTGGCAGAGCCACATGGCCCCACAAGTACCACCAAAATTTCAAGGTAAAAGAAATAAGAACTTCTTTATACAATCAGCCCTCCAAATTATACTTTTATAGCCGGCCCCCACAAATAATGCTCTTTTAAATCATCAATCACCTCCCTAAAATGACAGATGGAACATAAACTAATAGCATAAACTAATAGGAGTATATAAAAATTCAAAAATAAGAATTGACTTGCTACTATTACTCTGCAAAAATAAACAGCAAAAATGCATCAATCAATTTCTTCATTTACTACATAAAGCAATAGTACAACAGTTTTCCATTTTATGAGAAAGCATACGAATAAAGTGGCAGAGCCACATGGCCCCACAAGTCACACAAAACTTTCAAGGTAAAAGAAATAGAGAATTTCTTTATACAATCAGCCCTCCAAATTTATGCTTTTATAGCCGGGCCCCCACAAACACTGGTCTTTTAAATCATCAATCACCTCCCTAAAATGACAAATGGTTTTATACTAACATAAACTAATAGCATATCATATATGTTCCATCTGTGCAGTAAACAATCTCAGTAAACTACCAATACTACCAATATAATACAAAATGATCTGGCAGCATGCTAATAATAGCATGTTCAGTTGAACATGACCAACGTATAGCATGGGTAAGTTTTAACGGATAGAATACAACAGAAAAGAAGTACAGGCTTACTGGTGTGAATAGAGCTTCAGGGGCCTGAAATCTCTCAGTTCCTACTTTAATGACTCTTCCATCTGGCAGCTGATAAACAAATATATAAGCTTAATACTATGTTAAAAAGAGAGCAGAAAAAAAACTACTGAAGTCACAGGATTTAAGGAAATAGAGAAACTCAAGCCAAAAATACCACTATTGATTTCTTATTTTCCGCGTGTTCATTCAGAGTGACCATCGCATAACATTACATGAGTGGTTTTTTGAGGAAAAAAAAAATGTAAGAATGAATGAGACTTCTATACATACCCCTAAACTGAGATTCTAAAATAAAGCCATCTCAGAGTATTACAAATTGAGCATTTATATGGAAAAACCATAAGATTCATAAAATACAAAAAAAATCAACTTACAGTATAATTCTTAACCAGGATGGTGGTCTCTAGTCCCAACTGATATTCCCTTTTATAGTCATAACTGCAGGAAATAGTTTCATGTTAATTATAATGCAATAAATTCTACAAAGATCACACAAGAGTGTACTTGATCCTCAACCTTATGTAGCACAGCTTCTCTTTGATTTGCCGAACAGTCTCAAAGTCTGCAGTTCTATTCATTGAATACCTACAGGAAACAAGATTTTACATTTAAAAGACATAAGTATTCTAAATCATGTTCATCTTGCTAACTTATTGACAATGAATTGATCCTCACCCTCTCCGTGAAAGTAAATCAACAAGATAGGATGTTATGTGCCGACCAGCTACATTCATTCGCTTAGTAAGATGTGGGAATGAGTAGCCATCAACAACAGGAACCTGGGGGGAAATGTTGAAATAATTATGGTTCAGAATTACCATGCAGAGTACCAATAGAACACTTTACATTTTCATATTGATAAAAACTCTCATTATTACTTTTGTGTCAGACTGACAGATTTTACTTTTATTTCAGGTTGACATATTTGTGTTCCATTAAGACAATTTCCTGTATCTTAAGTGATATGCCCACTATTCTGTGGATGAATACATGATTTAAACAGCAGGATAAAAAGCCATCTAATATTCAAACTTGAATTCTCCATTTAGAAAAAGTCCTGTTATAAGGATTATGGTATTTGTTGATTTATTTCAACACAGTCTTCCTCAAATCCTTCAGGAGAAGAAAAAATATCAGGTTCCAGTGTGAAGAATATTCCAAAAAATTTACTTAACAGAAGTGGAATGCTCCTTTTTTTTTTTTTTTCAAGAGGAAGGAAAAAGAGAAAAGTTTATCATTTAAAATAACTGGGATATTTATTACTTTTGCAAAGGGGAAAATAAGTGCAAATAATTGAAACTGACTAGTTATAAAATTCCCTCATAAAAATTCAGATGCTAAATTAAACAGAATGAATTCGCTCCAAAGTGCTCCATGATACAATGTAATCATATCATATGCAAGCGACAAACATGGGAGTTATCAGTCCAATCAGGGAAATGAAGAATTAAAAAAAAAAAGGGCAATAATCATTTCAAGAATCTGAAAATGAAGTTAAATTGGTTTCTGCAGTAGTTTACCACATGAGTGACACCATCACCAGAGTCAATAACTAGTCCAGTCAGCAAACCTGCGACAATTCAAGATAATGCTGAACCAAACAAGCAATGAGATTGAACAAAAAGATAGAACAATTGTAAAAATAGGGATTTTTTTTTCCCCAAACAAAGGGAAAAAAAATCTAGAAAGTCTTCACCAGGTAATATCAGTTTTCATGCCTATAGTTCCAAGGTCCTCACAAGTGTCAGTAGCAGAAACTATTTAGATATATGTTTGTGTACACATGTGCTCATGTGTCTGCTCGTAAATGTGCCTCAATCAGTTAATGGAATTTAAACCTTCAGGCATCTTCATAAGCACCTTGAGCATACAAAGTTAAAACAGCTTGGATTTGAATGAAGACGCCAGCAAAGTTGTATTTCTCAAACATTGTCTCGACCTGTTGTGCCAAGTCCGGCCAAATTCATGAGATCTAATTTTGATGTGACTGAATGTATTATTTATCACAATATTTAAGTAAAAAGAATTGGATTACACACCATTTTTTCACGATTTTTAGCTGGATTAAGAGGTGGGTCTGTGAGTAATATCTTACATTCTGGTGGGTCAATCTGTTGATAGAGAATGTAGAGGAGTTAGGGACTATCTAGAGAACTATATTACAGAAGAGAAGAAGGGAAAAAGAAAAAGATTTAAGCCATATATTATCAACAGAAGCAGCATAAAACTTACTTTCAATTCACTGAAAAAAGCATGATCCCACACTTGACCCATATCCTCCCAGTTTTGCACTATACCATTATTAACAGGATAAGATACATCCAGTTGATGCCGCAAGTCTAAAGCTGCAGCTCCAACAATAGTATCCTAAATGAATTTGAATCAAAGAATGAGAAAGAAGACCTTTCTGAAAAAGTTCTAAGCTGCAAGCATTAAGCATTGCAACAAATGTGGCATGACCTACTGCATGTTACAAAAATACACATTATTAAATTTGAGCAAGGACTTGCTTGCCTATCTTCAAAAGACTAATGTAGTTTCATGATAGAAAATTATATAGTGTCTGACCTTGAGCTCTTGTTCCATGAGTGATTCTTCGTAGCGTAGCATTGGCCTTCCCACAACACATGGGAACACAGAGGTAGGAAAATTTTCCCCTGCGAATCCGCACTTGACATACTGCAGTAAGTGATCAAATTATAACTTTGCATAACTTAATGAAACAACAGCAATTAACAAATCAATGTAAACATGTAGAGAAGTTTAGATTTAACATTCAATTTAAATAAGCAACTTCATAAAGTCAAATTAGCAGATTCTAACATTTAAGCAGATCTACAAAATAGCAACCAAGAAGAATCAAATTAGAAATTAAAGCACGTGCTTGTGTTAAAAAATAAATACTTTTATCGAAATTTGCTGATGATTGATCGATTTAGATGACAAAGCATACGCGATCGGAATGAAATGATAAAAGAGAGATACCCCAGTGCCATTGTCGCAAACGACGACGTTTCTGTTGTCCATTACACGGTGATGCTGTTGCCCAAGCGGAGGAGTAAGTGGGAGTGTTGCTGATTAGTAGCTGCTTTCTTCATCTAACCGCTTTCCATCAACCGGAGGAGCTTCTAAATGCAGCAAAGTATTCGTTACGCTACGCGAAATATACGAAATACGATACGCCCATTTGCTACTTCAAATGGGTAATTTTTAGGACCTTCCTGAGGAATGGGTAATTTTTAGGACCTCTCTGAGGTTTGGCGTATTAACAATTAAAGAGAATATATCTACATAATTACAAATATCTCCCTGTCGTTAGTATCCAATTTATTTAACTATTAGTATATTGCTAAAATTACAAAATCACCTTTCCTCCAAAATAAAAAATTATTTTTTAGATTGGTTCTCCATTTTCATTGAAATTTTCTCTCGCTTCGTCTCGTTTTTTTCTTGACCTCTAAACAAAACATATTTGATTTTTGTTAGATTTTGGAACGGGTAAGGAGGCAAAGATTACGGGGCACGGGAAATTATAAGTGAAACAAAAAAAAGCGAGGATCGTGAGATCTTCCTGGCTTGGGCGAAATCGATTGACGAATGTGAAAAGCAATATGGAGTGAGAATAGAGTTGGTTTGAAATCCGCGGAGTGGGTATGCAATATATTCAGCCATGATTTTTCTTTTTTATTTGAAAAATAAAAATCTCCAATATTTTTACATTCTTCTCCAAATTCTTAACATTTATCTCATTCTCACAACCATTGATAGAAAACAGAACAAAAATATTCAAACCAATAAATATTCAAACAATTGTTATGTTTGGCTCTTGCGAAATTAAAGGAGAAGGGAGGAAAATCGGTGAGTACGCGACTGAGGTTGAGAGAAATGTTTTATTTTGGGTTTTGAGATTCTTGGGTCATTTTTTTAATTTTTGAAAAAGTGACTGAAGGACAGAATGTTAGCGGCTACCCGCTTCCCATCCATAAACTAACCACATGAATTCACCTACACTCTAGAAACATATCGGTGGCTAGCTACTATAGTCGGCTAACTGTCGGTGCAATAAGAACAACACGAAAAATCCAGAGAGATAGTGGCTAGCCGTGCGGCTAACCGGATGCAATCACCTGCAATCCAAAAACATAGAGGTTAGCCGGCCAATAAGTATACTCGGCTATCCGCAGGTGCAATGGTAATATTAATCCATTCTAGAGACATAGCGGCTAGCCGGATGGTACATGCGGCTAACTGACCGTGCATTGAAAATTATGACTTGAGGATAGAAAGTTTGCACCTAATCGCCTGCAATTCACAAACATAGAGGCTAGCCAACTAATGTACGCGGCTAACCGGATGTGCAATAGTAATATTAAGCCATTCCACAGAGATAGCGGCTAGCTGAATGGTTTAGTCAGCTATTCTAGTTGAATTCACAACTGTTATTGTCTGTGTTTGTGTTCCAAGTTGGGTACCCTGTGTTACAAGTTCTTTAGTTACTCTCTCATTATCAGAACTATTGCTCAATAATATTACATGTAATATACCACATGTCACAAACATTGTAGTTGGGCTTTTACTGTCTCAAGTGGTTAACATTAAGGCACAAATTTTGTAAAAACGTTCCTAATAAAAGAATATATCTAATTAATTTAATTAGTATAAAATTATTTTATGAAAGAAATTAAATTTTAATTTTGAATCATTTTGACAAGAATTTAAGTTATTTTATGTGTTTATAAAAATGAGTTGTAATTGGTTTAATTAATTAGAAATAATGAATAAATTATTTAACAGAAAAAAAAGCAGAATGGTTCGTGTTAATTAGAAAAAGTAATGGACAAATTATGTAACCAAAAAAAAAAAGTAAAATAGCTTGTTTTGGATAAATTATAAAATTTCTCTTCACCAAAATTGAAAAAAATTATCAAAAATTACTAAATCATTTTTTTAACTTACAAAAATGTAAAAAAATTAGTATGTTTACATTCGTGCCCTTATAAATTGTAAATGTTAAAACTAACTAAAATTATATACTATCATAACTTAAATCATGTTCAATTGAATACAACCCTTTAATATTCTAAATTAGTATGTATTAATCAATTTTATTATAGTTTATGATATTTTTACATGAAAAATATTCATAAAAATTACGAAGATAAATAATGCTAGTTTGAAGAAAATAAAAAGATATAAATAATAATATATCATAACTATATTGTCACAAGTTATAGAAGTAGGTAATAATGTTAATTATTAAATTTTATTTATGTAAAGATGAAAATTGATTAATTAGATATGGATATTTTGGAGAATATTTTTTAATGATATTAACTAAAAAAATTGGCTTAATAACTTAATAACGACTATAAATTTTCATTAAGTTGAAAAATAAATAAACTTAATAATTTAATTGATTGAAATTAGTCAATTGAGTTACAAGGGAAAAAAAAGCACTTTACAATATAAAATCCTAATTCCAATTACATTTTTCCGAGTGATTTTTTTTTTCAATGGATGGTAGCCGAATTGAAATCAACGAAGAAAAACAATTTGGACCACGTGGAGCACAAGATTGTAGAGCAAGATTTAGATGCAAGAGCTTTGAATTGGTATCATGAAACATGTTGTAGAAAATCAAAGTGGTGTTGATGGATATGCCGTGGAGGTGTGTGTGTGTATGTATATAATATGTATATATGTATATATATAGAGTCAAGGGTTGGAAAAATTCAGATCCGCAAAAAAAAAAAAAAAGTGGATTCAGATAGGGGTAATATCCGTAACAAATATTCGGATCCGCAAAATTTAAAATTCAATAATTTAATATATAATTTAAAAGTTCAATAATTTACCTAATAATATCAAATAAATACAATCATAATTCAACAATTAATAATTCAACATGAAAAACATACAATAATCTCATAAATCTACAAATAAAATTTTATTTTTATTTTTATTTTGTTTTTAATATATATTTTTAATTTAAAATAAATTCAATAATTTACCTAATCATATGAAATAAAATTCAATCATAATCCAACAATTAGAAATTCAACATGAATAAGATACAACAACATCATAGAATCTACAAATAAAATTTAATTTTCATTTTTTAAACAATTTTCAATATATATTTTTAATTTAATTTTAATTTAATCAAATTCATTCATTTACCTAATAAGATAAAATTTCATTTAATTTTTAATATATATTTTTAATATATATTTTTAATTTAAAATAAAGTTTATCTGAATCCAGATATCCGGTTTCCGGATGCAATTGCATCCGAATATGGATCCGTGCGGATCCCAATTTTCCGTATATGAATCCAAATCTTCCGAATCCTTGCGGAATCAGGCTGAATCCGGATTTAATTGTCATCCCTAGGGGAGAATTGGTTTAATCTAGTAGTATATGGTAATTAGGGGTGGGTAAAACCGAATTGGAATTGAAAAAAATTCGGTTCAGTTCGTTTTTTTGGGTTTCAATTCAGTTTTTTTAAGTAAAAAATCTAAATTTATAAACACCGATCCAAATGGTTCGGTTTCATTCGGTTTTTGGATCAAAAATTAAAAAAATTCGAACCGAACCGAAATTAAGGCATTTTTCGTAATTTTGCTAGAATAGATATAAACACAAATTAAACATGTGCAGTTTGCTGCACTCTCTCTCTCTCATGCTTTCAGTTGCAGCACAACCACTTACCCAAGCCCTAACTCACATCTGCCTTCTCCTCGCTGCTGACCTATCGTTGTATTGCTTTCTTTACTCCGTCGCTAACTAGCCAGTCAAGTAATGGGCTTGTTTTCGTTTGTGATCAACTTTCTCTATTTTTTTTCTTCTTTTTTTAAATGGGTCTTTTTTTTTAAATAACTCTCTGATTTGCACTTATTTCATGTTTGTTTAAGTTATTAATAGTATTTAGTTTTATTAACTTTGCCAGGATATGAGTATGTTATTGTATTTTTTCAATTTTTTCGTTTGAATACTATGTTGTTGACATTGCTAGGTGAGAACGGTTGGAGTCGCGAAATGTTAAAGATGATAGAGAGATAATATCGTTTAGATCTTTTTTTTAATAAAATTTTAGTATGGCCCAATATTTAGGAAATGTTTGCATATAGGAATTTTTCATTTAAGATCAAATGTTTGACAATCGTTTCAAAGCTACCTAGAGGAAAAAATGCAAAGTGTAACTATTTTAAGAAGCAGTATATATGTGAAAGTATTAAAGAAACTTCTAGCTTAAGAACTCATTTGTTACAAAGGTGTCCTGTGTATAAAAAAATGAAGCCTAAAAAAGATGAAAATCAATGTGCTTTAGCTCGTGAAAATGGTGTTGGTAATGCTAAGTTTGTTTCTGTGGGTTTTAGTAAAAAAAAACTTGTAGGAAGGCACTTGGAAAGATGATTATTAAAGATGAGTTGCCTTTTAAATTTGTTGAGACTGAGGGGTTTTTAGAGTTTATGGCTACTTGTTGCCCAAAGTTTGATGTGCCGTTGCAGAAGACAATTACAAGGGATATTCTTCAATTATATGAGAATGAGAAGAAGATGTTGAAAAATATGATCATTGCAAATCGTCAAAGGGTATGTATCACTACAGATACTTGGACTTTAATTCAAATGTATAATTACATGGTGATAACAGCCCATTTTATTGACAAAAAATGGGAGTTGCATAAGAGAATATTTAGTTTTTCCAGATCCAGATCTTCCAGATCCTTGCGGAATCCGACCAGATTCGAATTTAATTGCCATCCTTAGGAGATAATTAGTTCAAGCTAGTAATATATGGTAAATTAGTAATCTTGGAAAAATGATCAAATATATTCTAAAATGAATAAATGTGATTGTCGAAATTCAAACCATACTCTCCATAATTACTATGTTATTGCCGTCATGTTTTATTTCAAATATGGTTACATTTATTTTATTGTCTCTTTTAGAGGGACCTTGAGGTATGCTTAAAAAGAAAATTAATGGACTCGAATGGGAATTGGGCTAGATATACTCCGATTTCAAATAAATAAATAAAAAACTCTACATAAAAATTGTATATCACAAATTCTAAAAAGTAATGTCCCAAATCTGTCATAGTTCGTGTTGAGATGAAAACTATGAATAAGTTCATGGTCGCTTCACAAGAGTTGAGATGATGACGATGATGGTAACAACAATCTATCATCACTAGAATAGAAATTTTTACGTAAAAGACTAGCGGTTGTTTACTTGTTTTGGCCTCAAAAAGATGATAAATGAAATTAGGAAAAATATCTACCGTCCACTTATTTTTTACACATTTTTCAAAAATACACAATTCCTTCATTTTTTGGCTGAAATCCACCTAAAGTTACATTTTTTTCACTTTTCCACTTCCGTTTGGAATATGTTAAGAAAACTAACGGAAACTTTAAAAAATGACCATTTTACCCCCAAAACGAAAATTATAATTTCACCCTAAAAATACCAAAAATAATAAGATTTAATAATGAATATCATTATTGGTACGTTAATGAAGTACAAAAAAATCTTAACTACTAGAGATTATAACTCAATAAATAATAAAACTTTACTTATCTTAAATTCAATTGATGGTTTGTGAGATTGGACTATTTTTAATACTACTATTATAATTTAGCATTCTAATTACCGACATATTTTAAAAAAAAACTTGCATTTGATGGTTGTGAAATTAATTTCTTTATTGACCGATGGGGAAAATTATTAGATTTAATTTGATTATTTTTTATAATTTTTAAGGTGAAATTGTAATTTTCGTTTTGGGGGTAAAATAGTCATTTTTTTTAATTTCCGTTAGTTTTCTTAACGGATTCCAAACGGAAGTGGAAAAGTGAAAAAAAATGTAACTTTACGTGGATTTCAGCCAAAAAATGAAGGAATTGTGTATTTTTAAAAAAAGTATAAAAAATGGGTGAACGGTGGATATTTTCCCATGAAATTATTTCTAAGGACTAAGACGGTAGATTACCTATCTAAATGTTAATTTTAGTCTTTTTATATGACTGCTATTAAAGAAAAAACATAAGTATATAACGAATATTATTTCAATTGCAATAATTATATTAAAATTAAAATAATATTAACACGACCTATGTACATCAATCTAATTAGTCAACGGTTGTAATAATGATTGAATTGAAATTGTAACTTTAACTATAACTAGAATTACCACTCAAATCCAACTTGTAATTATGATTACAATGGTAATGACAATTGTAATTGTAGTTAAAATTGAAATTGAGCTTATATTTGTAATTGGAATTGCAACTGTAATTGAAATTGAAATAATGGTAATTATAACTGGGTCACAGCTTACCTTTTCTCTCTTTGCTTCTTTTTTAATTATCCAACTATTGACTTACTTTGAATTAATATCGAACGATGCGAAACTTTTTTGTAATTTTCGAAAAAGTGACTGAAGGACATAAAGTTAGAGGCTAACCACTTGCAATCACCTGCAATACAGAAACCTTAGAGGCTAGCTGGCTAATGTACGTGGTTCATCGCATGTGCAATTGTAATATTAAGCCATTCCACAGAGATAGCGGCTAGCCAATTGGTTCAGGCGGCTAATTCGGTTGAATTCACAACTGCTCTTGTCAGTGTGTTTGTGTTCCAAGTTAGATAACTTGTGTCAAAAGTTCTCCAGTTACTCTCATGTTACCACAATTGTTGTTCAACAATATTACATGTAATATACTACATGTCACGGGCACTGTAGTTGAGCTTTTATTGTCTCAAGTGGTGAACATGAAGGCACAAAATTTGTAAGAAATGTTCCCAATAAAAGAATATATCAAATTAATTTAATTATGATAAAATTATTTTATGAAAGAAATTAAATTTTACTTTTGAATCATTTTGACTAGAATATAAGTTATTTTATGTGTTTATGAAAATGAGTTGTAATTGGTTTAATTAATTGGAAATAATAAACAAATTATGTAACAAAAAAAAAGTAATGGACAAATAGTTAGTCTCGTCCATTTCAGTGGACTGAACTCAAGTAGTTACTTGATTTTGCTTAAACTTTTACATGGAGTGCAGTGCTGCAATATGTTGTCTCATACATAAAACACATTTAAGGAGAGTTAAGTGCATTTACGTACACACAATATAAAATGTAGACACAATGTAAAATGTAGACACAATGTTGCAAATAATAGAAACATGTGAACAAGGGTTGTGTGCTTAATACAGAATGTCCCGTAACTAAAACAACAATGTAGCCAATGCAACTAAAAGCAACAACAAAATGTCAACCACAAACCAGCATCACATATTAATCACATAAGAGCTGAATTTCACATGTCCCAGACCCTCTGTGTAATTGTAATAGTTTATGCTGCACGATTTTCGATTTTCTCTTGGAGACAAAACCTTTACTCTAAATGGTGCACGTTTCAAAGACAATACCATGCATCAACAAATACTGGATTAGTCCTATGTCCTCTTCTTCACCCTGAATTCTCTTAAGCTTAATTTTTTTTATCCAATGGAGTAAACAATTTGGGACACTTCCACTTTTAGTTCATCCAAGAACTCCATCGGCGTATACAAGGGAACATTGCTGATCACAAAAACAAGAAATTTCAGTAAATGAAATTATGTGAGAAAACTTACAATATTAGGTACTTCAAATCCTGACCTTCTCTATCATCAAAGTTTCTAAGTTAGCTGAAGAAGTGAGGATGATAGGAATAAATGGCCAACCAGCTTCTCCAAACTGCACTTCCAAATACCTCAACTTAGGAAATTAAGGAAAGAAATTGTCGTATGCCTAGTCAAGTGCCTATTGAAATAAACAACAAGACAAATCATTACAAAAAATTTCCTCCACAAACAATTAACAAAAGTAAATTCCTTATTTTCAAGTTAATTGTAGATGATAACCCAACACATAACGATAGTGCGGTGCTGAGATTGAAACGTGAATACAATGCATAGGTTGTACAAAGTTTCAATAGCAATCAAAACTAACTTACATATATCATGCCAACAGATAAACTCAAAGATTTGCTGTTATTGACACCTTTGAGAAGGTTGAGAGCAAGGAGTGGATTAACTTCTGCCCATTTTAAAAAGAACATTTTCAAAATCATAGTTTGTACCAGATATAGTTGTTCCACTACATAGGATACCAGCACGTCATCAACAATATGGAGAAATTGCAGATTTGGAGTCATGAGCACAATTCTGTGATGACAAGGAAGAAAAGTAAAGTATTTTTCTTCTACCTTAATTGTCAATGCCAACCTCTTCAGGGTTGAGGAATAATTGATGACGTTCATAGCAAAATCATTACCTTTCAAATAAATATTAGCGTACAAATTTTAAACCGATGGGTAACTGGAAAGCAATTTTTTGACCAATTTATTATTCAGATATTTGAGCATGACACGTACGATCTTCACACATGGGAAAACACATTCCACCATTAGGAACTTTGATGTCAAAATCTAAATGAAGTTTGAGAACTTCCAGCTTGCTGCAGCTATAAATACTCTTAGGTAACTCCATGTGCCCTTCCGCCGCAATGTCAAGCTCTATCTCACGAACATTACACATCACTGCCGACGAAAGCCAAGATTTCAAGCTACCTGATGCAGTAAGTCTTGAGGAATGGAAACAAAAATTTTATAATTTTCCCGAGTTTGTTCGCTGAAGCACGGTGTGTACAAATCTCTTGAACCTAACCATAGTAGCATCACTAAAATCACACTCCCTTATGCATAGTCTCTCATCGAACTAAAGACTATGAAGCGAAGTCTATAGAAGCCTCCATCTTGAAGATAGAATTGAACTTGCCATGACATTGTTGGTGGGTAGAAACGATAGAATATGGCAGATGACTGAATCGGGTTATTGGGTTTATTGTTGTATGATGGTTTTGTAAATTACGTTTTATCTTGTTTTGACCTGATGCATACATACTTGATTGCATGCTGGATTTGACACGTAGTTTTACCTTTGAAGCTGCAAGCACCTGTAGATAAAATTTCTGATACCCACGCAACCGTTACCAAACTGGGGGTGACATTAATCGACGTTTTATCTATGCTTTTTAATAAGTCAATTTAAAACCTTGCCTTTGTAGTTTGTAGGATAAATTTTTGTCAGTAACATAATTGTACACAATACTAACTTATATGAATGATAAACATTTGGCTGCATTACTTTTCCCATTTCCGGGAAGCGCACTAGCCTTGTTCTGCGAAAAATATTGTCGCGTCTGATTATCTTAATTTTGGATTGTCATGTTGGTAAAACATTTTATAGAAAAAGTAGTGAGTGACAAGTTCTTGGAATAAATTCCAGTTGTGTTCTTCATGTGTATTTATTCATATATTGCAACTGCTAGTACACATGAAAAATCTTAAAACATATTATATCTTGTTTGTGATAATTATTTGTAACATCTTCGTTCAAGGAGCATAGTTGATTGTTACTTATAGGTGTTCAATAATGGACTTTAACTAACAAACTCAAGAAATGAAATATAATGAACTGAAAAACAATAAACCTCTGGCCATTTAGGTTGGTGAAGATAGGATAAGTCGTTTACTTAATTCAGTTATCTGCCACATTCTATCATTTCTACCCACCAACATTGTCGTGGCAAGTTCAATTTTATCTTCAAAATGAAGGCTTCTATGGACTTTACTTTATAGTCTTTGGTTTGATGAGAGATTATGCATAAGAGATGGTGATTTCAATGATATTAAGATTTGTACACACCGTGCTTTATCAAACAGACTCGAGAAAATTACAGAAGTTTTGTCTTCGTTCCTCAAGACTTAGTGCATCGGGTAGCTTGAAATCTTGGCTTTCGTCGATAGTGAGGTGTAATGTTCATGAGATAGAGCTTGACATTGCGGAGGAAGGGCGCATGGAGTTACTTGAGAGTATTTAGAGTTGCAGCACACTAGAAGTTCTCAAACTTCATTCAGATTTTAATATCAAAGTTCTTGATGGTGGAATGTGTTTCCCATCTATGAAGATCTTACATGTCATGCTCAAATTTTTAGATAATAAATTGATCGAAAATCTACTTTCCAGTTGCCCATCGGTTAAAGATTTGTGCGTTAATGTTTATTTGAAAGGTGGTAATTCTGCTACGAACGTCATCAATGATTCCTTAACCCTGAAGAGGTTGGAATTGACAATTGAGGTAGAAGATGAATACTTTACTTTTCTTCCTTGTCATCGCATAGTTGTGCTCAAGGCTCCAAATCTGTAATTTTTCCATATTGTTGATGACATGCTGGTATCTTATATGGTGGAACAACTATATTTGGTATAGATTGTGATTTTGAAAAAATTCTTTTTGAAAAATTCTTTTTGAAATGGGTAGAAGTTAATTCATTCCATACTCTCGACCTTCTCAAAGATGTCAGTAACAACAAGTCTTTGAGTTTATCTACTAGCATGATATATGTAAGTTAGTTTTGACTGCTGTAGAAACTCTATACTGCCTATGCATTGTATTCACATTTCAATTCCAGCGTCGCATTGTCATTATGTGTTGGGTTACCATCTACCATTAACTAAAAAAATGAGGAATTTACTTTTGTTAATTGTTTGTAAGGAAATTTTTTATAATGGTTTGTTTTGTTGTTTATTTCGATAGGCACTTGACCGGGTATACAATAATTTATTTCCTTCATTTCATAAGTTGAGGTATTTAGAAGTGCAGTTTGGAGAAGTTGGTTAGCCACTTATTCCTATCTGTTGAGTGTTAGAAAATGCATATTTATAAAGGAGAAAACCGTCATTTTACATTTCAAGTCTTACTAACAACCCTTACTTTTATGTATTTAACATTCTTGTGGTTTAATTACATGTGTTTTATTTTAATTAAGTAATTTATGTATTTTAGGGGCATTATAGTCATTTCACAATAAAGGAGAAATCAGACGGCAAAACGGACATCACTTTTGAACTCAGGACGGTTGAAAACCTTAGGAGGAGTATAAAAGGAAAAATGGCACTATTCACATGTACGGTACTATTCATGGGTACGGTACTGTCTACGTTACTGTTCACGACACTGTTCATATAGACAAATCGATGACGTGGCATTGACCGATGATGTGGCATTGACTAATGAGGTGTCACGATCCTGTTGGACTAAAATTCTTATATACTGTTGATGGTGACGTGGCAGCATATCAGTGGACGAAAAATCTCGCGTACGGTGCATGCATCACACAGGATTATTTTCAAACCGCGTTACTGTTCATCCGGGTCAAACCGTGTTACTGTTCATCCGCGTGGTCAAACCGTGGACTGTTGACTGATGACGTGGCGCAATCCTGAGCGTCCAAACTGTTTTTAATCCGATGGCCATGATTTACTCCATGTATCTATAAAAAGGGGGCCTCCCCCCCTAATTTGATATCTCTGAATCCATTTTTGAGATCAATTTTCTGTAATTCCCTCTCTATCTTGTATTTTTTTCGTATTTTAATAAATTCTCATTTTGCCCCTAGTTCAATTATGAGTGGCTAATTTTCTTTCAAGCTTGGGTTGAAGGTGAAGTCTCAACATGTGTCATGGGCTTTATTTGGTAAATTTATTTTCTCTTCCCCTCTAGTTTTTGTGGATGTTTTGACTTCTCGTCGACAAATAATACTAATCTTGTCTAGTACCGCCTTGGTTTCACCGGCCCTCTAGTACAAGGTTATTATTATTTGGCACGATAAGCCCTTAGCACCATATTTATTAGAGCGTGGTTCATGAGGTGTGGATTCCCCCCTCATGATTTAATTGGTATTAATACGGATTATTTAGCCCATGATGCATGTTGATACGGATCCAAATACCCAAGTACGTCAATTTAATAGATTTCCTCTTCAAATTATTCTCGCCATTTTAATTCCAATTTTAGAACTTATTATCGCCATTTCAATTCCAATTCTAGGGTAATTTAAATCACTCCCACCACAATTTCAACCACCCATTTACAAAATTAATTCTATATATAATTAAAATCAACCTCCTCGTGGGATCGACACTCGTCACCATTGATCTATACTACAATAGATTCGTGCGCTTGCGAGTACATTAAAATTTACACAACAAGTTTTTGGCGCCGTTGCCGGGGAGGTAAGTAATTTTAATTCATAGAATTAATTTTTGTGAATTATTTCTTTTATTATTTTTTTTTTGTATTTTTTTTTAATTATCAAAAAAAAAAAAAAGAAAAAAAAAGTGAATCTACATATAAAGGTTAGTATTTCTTTTCTTTTTCTCTTCTTTAAAATTCTGTAATTTAATTTTCAATTTATTTTTTCTTTGTAATTTTTTTTATTATCTTATTAATTTATTTTTAGTTAACTTATTTCACGTATTTTTTTTTTTGTGTATTTATATATTAAGGTTGTAATTGCGCAATAAGGTTAGTCTTGTAATTTCTCCCTCTTCTTTATTTTTATTTGTTTTGTTCTCATCTTTATTTTTATTTTATTTGTTTTGCATGCGTGGTCGTAGGTCATTATTACCTAATCTTGAACCTATAGACCTTGAATTAGAAAAAACACTTCGCACACAAAAGCACATTAAAAATAAATTTGGAATGGATCTACAAGCACCACAAGAGAGGCCATTTAAGGATTATTTTAGTCCCTTAGCTAATTTGAGCACATCATGCATAAGATACCCAAATGTAGCTGCTAGGAGTTTTGAATTAAAACCTAGTGTGCTAAATTGTCTCCCCACATTTTATGGCCTAGAAAATGAGGACCCATATAATCATCTGAATGATTTCCATGCCATCTGTCAAACATTTAAATATGAGAATTTTTCAGATGATGATGTAAAACTTAGATTATTCCCATTTTCTTTAAAGGATAGAGCTCGTTCATGGTTAAATACTTTGCCTGCTAATAGCATTTCATCATGGGAACAAATGGTAACAAAATTTTTGAATAAATATTTCCCAGTGCATAAAACCAATGCTATTCGCAGGGAAATCTCAGAGTTTACTCAGAGAGAGGACGAGCAATTTTTCGAAACGTGGGAGAGATTCAATGGGCTACTCTTGAAGTGTCCACATCATGGGTACGAGAAATGGCACCAGTGCCAATACTTTTTGGAGGGATTACTACCAAATGTGCAAGAATGGCTAATGGCAACAAGTGGAGGAGAGCTAATGTCAAAAAGTGCATCAGAAATTTGGGAATTCTTCCAGCGACAAGCGGACAATTCTCAACAACGGAGTCGATCACTCAGGAATACTAGAAGGATTAAGGGAGTAAATGAGGTTCAAATTGGCGAGTCAACTTCAGAAATTAAAGAAGTCAAAGCGATAATTGAAGGTCTCTCTCGACAAATAGCATCATTATCGACTGCTAAATCAACAGAGGCACATGACCCTGACTCATATCCAGATCAAGCCAATGCCATAGGTGTAATAAGAAAGCCATTAAATTACAACCCATACTCCAACACATATAACCCTGGATGGAGAGACCACCCCAATTTTTCATGGTCTCAAGGATTCCAACAAAATGGACCAGCACCTCCAGCTCCACCAATGCAACAAATTCCTCAAGTGCCTCAAGCCTCTCAGGCTCCATTCAGACCATACAATCAAAACCAGAACTACACTCAACCCAGACCATGGGAAGATTCATTCCAGAATCTCAAGAATCTTACTCACTCCACGATTGAGCAACAAAACCGCACCATTGATGGACTACGAAATGAGTTGAGAGCGGGCTTCAACTCACAAGCTCAATCAGTTTCAAGCCTAGAGAAAATGGTGGGACAACTTGCTTCTTCGGTTCAGACCTTGACAATGACTGTTGAGAAGGGTAAATTTCCAAGTCAACCAGTGCCTAATCCTAAAGGAGTACATGAAGCAAGTACCAGTTCACCACAACAGCATGGAGAGGTCAAAGCAGTCATGACCTTGCGAAAAGGAAAAGAAGTCGACAACAAAGTGGAGATGCCAGTGACAAAAGAAAATCAAATTGTACCTGTGAATGTTGAGGACTCACCACCGGAGGAGAAAGAAGAAACCAACCCACGAGAATATGTTCCCAAAGCACCATTTCCTCAAAGGTTAGCTAAAGGCAAGAAGGGAAAATCCACAGGTGAGATTCTCGAAATCTTCAAACAGGTAAGTGTTAATATCCCTTTGCTTGATGCTATTAAACAAGTTCCATCTTATGCCAAGTTTCTTAAAGATCTTTGTACTAAAAAGAGAAATATGCATGTTCAAAAGAAGACATTTTTAACAGAAAACGTTAGTTCTATACTCCAACATAAAATTCCTTTAAAATGCAAAGACCCATGATCCCCCACTATCTCATGTAGTATAGGGAACCACACAATTGAGAATGCTTTGTTGGATTTAGGAGCTAGTGTAAATTTGTTGCCTTATTCAGTATTTGTGAAACTTGGACTTGGCGAATTACACCCAACTCCAGTGGTGTTACAACTTGCAGATCGGTCCACGAAAATACCTCGTGGTATTGTGGAGGACGTGCTTATCCAGGTAGACAAATTTTATTTTCCTGTTGATTTCATTGTAATTGACACTCAACCAATACAGGATTCAAGGAAGCACATCCTCATTATCCTAGGCCGACCTTTCTTGGCAACTGCGGATGCTCACATTCAATGTAGAACTGGAAATATGCAGTTGTCTTTCGGCAATATGACTATGGAACTGAACATCTTCAACATTACCAAACAACCTCACAGTGCAGATGATGGAATTGTTGATGTGGATTTAATTGAAGCATTAGTTGATGACACTTTTATTTCAAACCTCAGTGATGATCCTTTACAAACATGTTTAACTCACTTTGGTTTGGATTTTAATATTGACAGATCGGTTGAAGAGGTCAACGCCCTACTTGACTCAGCACCATCTATGGACACTAATCAATGGAAGTCAAGAGTTGAACAACTAGCACCATCAGAGAAGAAACTCATCCCATCATCAGAATCACCACCAAAACTTGAGCTCAAACCATTGCCCAACACATTGGAATATGCATTTTTGGGGGAAGAAAGTGCTCTACCGGTAATCATCTCTTCATCCCTCAATGACGAACAAAAAGGTAAGTTGTTGGATGTTTTAAAAGAGCATAAAGGAGCATTAGGATGGACCATAGCAGACATAAAAGGTATAAACCCTGCAGATTGCATGCATTACATTCACCTTGATGAAAATGCTAAATCTAGTAGGGAAATGCAACGTCGGTTAAATCCTAACATGAAAGAAGTTGTAAGAACTGAAGTCCTTAAGCTATTAGACGCAGGTATCATTTACCCAATTTCTGATAGTTCATGGGTCAGTCCTGTACAAGTTGTCCCCAAAAAGTCAGGAGTCACAGTAGTTACCAATGATGATAATGAATTGATACCCACTAGAGTAACTACAGGATGGCGTGTATGCATTGATTATAGAAAGTTGAATTCGGTCACACGTAAAGACCATTTTCCTTTACCATTTATCGATCAAATGCTTGATAGATTAGCAGGCCATGAATTTTATTGCTTTCTAGATGGCTACTCAGGATATAATCAGATTCCCATAGCACCAAAAGATCAAGAGAAAACCACTTTCACTTGCCCTTTTGGCACTTTTGCATATAGGAGGATGCCATTTGGATTATGTAATGCACCTGCTACATTTCAACGATGCATGTTGAGCATTTTTTCTGATATGGTTGAACGTTTCCTTGAAGTCTTTATGGATGACTTTTCTGTCTTTGGTGACTCGTTTGATCAATGTTTACATCATCTAACATTAGTTCTGCAGAGATGTATCGAGAAGAACTTGATCTTAAATTGGGAGAAATGCCATTTTATGGTAAAACAAGGTATTGTTCTCGGTCACATCATTTCGAGTAAAGGTATTGAGGTTGACAAAGCCAAGGTGGATCTCATTTCTAATCTTCCTCCACCTAAAACAGTCAGAGAAGTAAGATCTTTCCTTGGGCATGCTGGTTTTTATAGACGTTTCATTAAAGATTTTAGCAAAGTTTCTAGACCCTTATGCAATTTACTTGCTAAGGATGTATCTTTTGCTTTGATGATTCATGTCTTGTTGCGTTTGAAAAATTAAAGCATTTGTTGACATCATCACCCATCATTCAGCCCCCAAACTGGAGCTTACCATTTGAGCTCATGTGTGATGCATCTGATTATGCAGTAGGAGCAGTATTAGGACAAAGAGTTGATCGAATTCCCCATGTTATTTACTATGCTAGTATGACATTGAATGATGCACAATTGAACTATTCAACTACTGAAAAAGAAATGCTAGCAGTAGTGTTTGCATTGGAAAAATTTCGATCTTATCTCATTGGTTGTAAAATAATTATTTCACAGATCATGCTGCTCTGAAATATCTTCTCACAAAGAAAGATGCAAAAGCTAGACTAATTCGTTGGGTGTTACTTTTGCAGGAATTTGACTTGGAATTCAAAGATAAAAAAGGGACAGAAAATGTTGTGGCGGACCATCTCTCTCGTCTACATTTTGATACAATTATAGAGCCATTACCATTGAATGAGTCATTTCCAGATGAACAGTTAATGAATGTGGAAGTATTACCTTGGTATGCTGATATAGTTAATTATCTTGTTACAGGTAAACTTCCAGAGCATTGGACCAAGCAAGACAAGGCTAAATTCTTTGCAGAGATAAAGAATTTCTTTTGGGATGACCCATATTTGTTCAAGTATTGTGCAGACCAAATTGTTAGACGATGTGTTCCAGAAAGTGAAATTCAGAATATCCTTTCATTCTGCCATGAACAAGCTTGTGGAGGCCATTTCAGTGCTAAGAAAACAGCGACTAAAATTTTACAATGTGGTTTTTATTGGCCAACTATATTTCGAGATGCTTATACTTTCTGTTCTTCATGTGATAGGTGTCAACGAATGGGGAGCATTACGCGAAGGAACATGATGCCACTAAATCCAATTTTAGTGGTTGAGATTTTTGACGTATGGGGTATCGACTTCATGGGACCCTTTCCCTCTTCTTTTGGCCATCAATACATATTGGTTGCTGTTGACTATGTATCAAAATGGGTAGAAGCAATTGCATGTCGAACCAATGATCATAAGGTGGTGATAGGATTTTTGAAAAGCAACATTGTTTCACGCTTTGGATTCCCTCGAGCGATAATCAGTGATGGTGGTGCCCACTTTTGTAACAAAGCATTCAAATCTCTTTTGACAAAATATTCAATCACACACAAAGTGGCGACCCCGTATCATCCGCAAACCAGTGGCCAAGTTGAGATCTCCAATCGAGAAATAAAGCACATATTAGAAAAGACGGTGAGGCCAGACAGAAAAGATTGGTCATTACGACTTGCTAATGCATTATGGGCATATAGAACGGCTTTCAAGACCCCGATTGGGATGTCACCCTATAGGCTAGTGTATGGAAAAGCTTGCCACCTACCTGTGGAACTCGAGCATCGTGCGTATTGGGCCATCAAGAAATTTAACTTTGACATGCAACAAGCCAGCTCAGAAAGAAGATTACAACTGGCAGAACTTGAAGAAATTCGCAATGATGCATACGAAAATGCCAAAATTTACAAGCAGCGATGAAAGTCTTCCACGACAAGTACATTATGAGAAAATCTTTCACTCCAGGTCAGAAAGTACTTTTATTCAATTCTCGCTTGCACCTATTCCCAGGTAAGTTACGCTCTCGTTGGTCTGGTCCCTTTATTGTTCATACTGTTTTTCCACATGGGGCAATTGAAATTAAGGACCCAAAGAACGGTGTCACGTTTAAAGTTAATGGTCAAAGATTAAAGCCATATCTAGAGTACCAACCACATGGAGAAGACACCGAAATAAATTTGAGTGACCCACCAGAGTTGAATTGATTTTTTTTTTCTTTTCGTTGATTTGATTTTGTTTTCTTTCTTTATATTATTCTTTTGCTAATTGAAATTATTTTTGCATAAGCGTGCTTTGTTTAACTATTACGTTTTCTCTTATCATTTTTAATCATGAGTACCTTACTTAGACCGTTCCTCCTGAACATTCTTAAACCACTTCAACGTGTCAAAACTCATCTCAAAAGGCAGATTCAATTTTGTAAAACACAACGCATTTGGGCTCTACAACCACCAGAGTTAGTAGCCTATGTTGAGGGTTTAGAACGCCAACTCAGAGACATTGAGAGAAGTGTTTACGACATCCAGTTGGAGCTTGAGGTAAATTCAATAAGAGGTACGATTTTAATTTTCGTTGTGTGTTTTAATTTGTTTTTTCTGTTTGTGTGCTTTAGTTTCTTACCCCGGTGAAGTGGCGGATAACGGTACTCCGTGACAATCAAGTCGGTTACTTCAGTTTCCCATAATAACTGACATTCTGAGGCGAAGGTATGGATAGAAACGAGATCTTAGCGAATCTTCACAAGCGATTCCCTTCACTTCCTCAGAATGCCCTCCTTACGATCTACAAAGCTCGGTCCGAACGCATGCGATTACTCATGAAGAATAACATACCTGCTGACATCCGTTGGTTAATCGAGGCGAAAGTACGATTGGCAGGTGAGTTACCTCAAAATTTATTGCATTCATGCCTGGTTGTGGTAAAGGAAATTATGCAAGAAAACGACGAGCTCGAAGAATTTCTGTTGCTTGTCATAAGTGTGCCAGAATGAGTTGCGGTAGAAACCCATGTTCTTTAGGAATGGTGTCTGATAACAGGGAAGATAAGATTCAATTCATTAGGGATGGCTTGAATAAGGAGTCATTAGACGATATCCTTTTGTCTCTTGAAACGCATTCCAGTGGATATGTGCAAGGAGCGATTCTCCAGTTATGGCCATTATTCCAGAAAGAGCATGCACGATATAGTCTCGGGAATCTGACTATAAACGACCCTGTTTGCCAGTTTATAAGAAAACTGGATGGGAAGCCTATCCTCGACCCATAGAGGGCGTTTAAGCCGTTTCTGGACGTAAAACCAGAGGAAGATGTGAGCCACAGTCGCAACTACCTGTAAATATCCTTTTACTTTATTGTTATTTTATTTCATTTCACTTTTGTTTTATTGTTTGCATTATTGTCTTTAATAATTTAATTACTGTTTGCTTTTTCCCTTTTACTGTTTCCTTTTTGACTCACGAGCCATATGCTTTACGTGTTATTTGACATTGACATGCTACCTCATAACAGCTGTGACCTACTGTCACCAAGACTCTTAAATGTGATTTCTTTTGTCAAGCACTCACAAATTATTTTTGAGAAGTATCACAATGGCAGCTACTCCCAATAGACAATTCAAGAACATTTGTGTGCTTTCTGGATTTAACTATGGCAAATATAAAGAGTTCGTGAAGGCAGCCATTGATCTTGGTCGAAGCATAACAGCGAGAAAATTACACTTGGTGTATGGAGGAGGTAACCGAGGGTTATCAAAAATGGTCTCAGAAGCAGCTTTTATAAGAGGAAGTCAAGTGTTAGGCATCATCCCAAGAGTCCTAAAACCATTGGGCAGTTCGTCTGACTCATCAACTGGAGAAGAGTTAGTCGTCTCAGGTATGCAAGAAAGAATAACTGAAATGCTTAATTATGCTGATGCTTTTATTTTCCTTCCAGGAGATCTTGCAACACTAGAGGCACTTATCACACTAGCATCTTGGGCCCATCTGCACATCCACCAGAAACCCATCGGTTTGTTAAATGTCAATAACTTTTATGATGGCTTTATCGCATTTCTTAACCATGCAATAAAAAACTACTTCATTCCTTCCCATGCGAAAAAACTTTTTATTTGTGCTCACACTGCTAATGAGCTACTTGATATGTTACAAGCTTATAGACCGGAGCCAACCCCTGGACCTTTGTGTTGGAGCGACCAAATAATGATGGTAACAGTAGCGGCAGTAAGAAGTACAAATTAGATTTAACTCTCCGCTTGTAAATATTTTCTTCTGTGTTGCACCACCCAGGTGATGTCTTCTAAACTCTACTTCTTTCATTTCAAATATTGAGGACAATGTTTCGTTCTGGTTGGGGGGAGGGAATAGTCGACAATTGTGGAATTTTGGTTAAGTTTTTACTAATTTTTTGTTGTAGAAACTAACTGTTGCTAACGTTTTGTGTTGAAGATGGCTGAATATGGAGTGTAGTGACTCTAGAAACGCATCTTCTTCATAAATAAAAAAAATAAAAACAAAAAAAAAATATTTATTTTTCTTTATTAAGTTTTAATGTTCATTTTCTTCTTCTTTTTATTTCTCCTCTATAAATATACATTTTCCAACTTTTGAGTCGAAGATGGCTGAATATGGAGTGTAGTGCCTCTAGAAACGCATCTTCTAAGTTTAAAAAAAAAATCATTTTTTTTCCATCATTTTAAGTGTAACTTTTCTAATTAGTTTTTTCTGTGTCATTTTCGCATTTCTGCATGCATATTTTCCTTTCATGCTTAGAATAGGTTGGAGGGTAGAATGTTGTTTAAAAAAAAAAAAAATGTGTGATTTGTTTTAATATTGGATGACATGATGAATTTCAAATTTTAGTATTTGTATTATCTTTGGTCTTAAGTGATGTTACACTATGTTTGCTACTTTACATGTTGATGTCGGAGACAAATATGAGTTGCTTGAAGGAATGAACATGTCATAATAAGTATCAAGTGAGTTTTTGAGCCTATTATTTTTCTTGGAGAGTAACCCTTTTGCCCATTCTTCATACAGCTTTGTAGTTTATAATTTTATACACAATCTCTAGTTTTCTTTTGAGTTAACCCTTAAAAAAAATTGTTGTAAAATAAAAAAAAAATGTGTGTTGCTACATTTGGAGGCCCATCTAACTAGTAGATATGGACGATTATTTAGAACCCTAAAAGACGATGGAAAGGCCATCTTTGATCCGTTTGAGCCTTTCTAACCATCCCTTTTGTGATATATCCATAGTTAACCCTTTTGAGCCTTTAAAAAAAAAATAAAAAAATAATAATATTTTCTTTGTCAACTTATCATCTTGACCCACTCCGATTTGGAGTATTACCCGATGTCTTATAAGTTACATCACCTATTTATGTTTGAGAAAAATGTAAATAATTATTTTGTTCAGTGAAGTTATGCCAAAAAAAAAAAAATCAAAAACAAAAGTTGTTGTTTCAAAAGAATTAAAAAAGAACAATAAAAGGTGAAATCCACCTTGCAACTTCCAAAAAAAAAAAAAAAAAAATCTCTGCATTTCTTTTCTCAAACATACACTTTGTTTTCCTTATTTCTATTCTTTGTTAACCATGTCCTTAACCTACATTACGTCCTAATAAAAGTCCTTCTTGATTTTAGGGAACTATAATCTGAAATAGAAGCTAGTTATATGGGCTAAAAAAGATGTAGTGATGCATAAAAAAATAAAAAAAAAAAGATGAATAAAGTGGGTTGACTAGCATTTTTATTTTACTTGAGATCGTATTATTTCTAAGCTGAGGGCATATTTCTTTCATCTTGGTGAGAGCATGTGATATCACTCCTTTATTATTTTCTCTCTCAATTACCATTCATTGGAGTGACTATTTTTATTGGGTTTAATTTCTTTGTGAGAGTGTCACTACTTCCAGTGAGAATTTGGGGTTAGACATGTCATTCTTGAAAGTAGCTATAACAAAGTCTACTGGGCTGATTCATGTGGATGGTTGATGAAGATGTGATGTTTCTTTAGACTAGAGATAATGCTTATACTTTTATTTGATTGCTATCATTAATCTGATTGAATAAATACGAGTGTTTCTAAATAAAAATAAAAATCATTTTGAATTTGAATTTTGTTTTCGCTTTATTTGCTAGGGACTAGCAATCAGCTGGTTGGGGGGTGTGTTGAGTGTTAGAAAATGCATATTTATAAAGGAGAAAAATGTCATTTTACATTTCAAGTCTTACTAACAACCCTTACTTTTATGTATTTAACCTTCTTGTGATTTAATTACATGTGTTTTATTTTAATTAAGTAATTTATGTATTTTAGGGGCATTATAGTCATTTCACAATAAAGGAGAGATCAGACGGCAAAACGGACATCACTTTTGAACTCAGGACGTTGAAAACCTTAGGAGGAGTATAAAAGGAAAAATAGGCACTATTCACATGTACGGTACTATTCACGGGTACGGTACTGTCTACGTTACTGTTCACGATACTGTTCAGATAGACGGATCGATGACGTGGCATTGACCGATGATGTGGCATTGACTGATGAGGTGTCACGATCCTGTTGGACTAAAATTCTTATATACTGTTGATGGTGACGTGGCAGCATATCAGTGGACGAAAAATCTCGCGTACGGTGCATGCATCACACAGGATTATTTTCAACCAAACCGCGTTACTGTTCATCCGGGTCAAACCGTGTTACTGTTCATCCGCGTGGTCAAACCGTGGACTGTTGACTGATGACGTGGCGCAATCCTGAGCGTCCAAACTGTTTTTAATCCGATGGCCATGATTCACTCCATGTATCTATAAAAAGGGGGCCTCCCCCCCTAATTTGATATCTCTGAATCCTTTTTTGGGATCCATTTTCTGTAATTCCCTCTCTATCTTGTATTTTCTTCGTATTTTAATAAATTCTCATTTTGCCCCTAGTTCAATTATGAGTAGCTAATTTCCTTTCAAGCTTGGGTTGAAGGTGAAGTCTCAACATGTGTCATGGGCTTTATTTAGTAAATTTATTTTCTCTTCCCCTCTAGTTTTTGTGGATGTTTTGACTTCTCGTCGACAAATAATACTAATCTTGTCTAGTACCGCCTTGGTTTCACCGGCCCTCTAGTACAAGGTTATTATTATTTGGCACGATAAGCCCTTAGCACCATATTGATTAGAGCGTGGTTCATGAGGTGTGGATTCCCCCTTCATGATTTAATTGGCATTAATACGGATTATTTAGCCCATGATGCATGTTGATACGGATCCGAATACCCAAGTACGTCATTTCAATAGAATTATCTTCAATTTATTCTCGCCATTGCAATTCCAATTTTAGAATTTATTATTGCCATTTCAATTCCAATTTTAGGATAATTTAAATCACTTCCACCACAATTCCAACCACCCGTTTACAAAATTAATTCTACATATAATTAAAATCCACCTCCTCGTGGGATCGACACTCGTCACCATTGATCTACACTATAATAGATTCGTGCGCTTGCGAGTACATTACAATTTGCACAACAAGTTTTTGGCGCCGTTGCCGGGGAAGGTAAGTAATTTTAATTCTTAGAATTAATTTTTGTGAATAATTTCTTTTAATTGTTTTCTTGTATTTTTTTTATTTTATTAAAAAAAAAGAAAAAAAAGTGAATATACATTTAAAGGTTAGTATTTCTTTTCTTTTCTTTAAAATTCTGTAATTTAATTTTCAATTTATTATTTTTTTTCTCTTTGTAATTTTTTGTTTATTTTATTAATTTTATTTTTAGTTAATTTATTTCACGTATTTGTTTTGTGTATTCTTATAGTAAGGTTGTAATAGCGCGATAAGGTTAGTATCGTAATCTCTCCCTCTTCTTTATTTTTATTTGTTTTGTTCCATCTTTATTTTTATTTTATTTGTTTTGCATGCATGGTCGTAGGTCATTATTACCTAATCTTGAACCTATAGACCTTGAACTTGAGAAAACACTTCGCACACACAAACAAGTTAAAAACAAATGGATTTGCAACCACAGGAGAGGCCATTTAAGGACTATTTTAGTCCCTTAGCTAATTTGAGCACATCATGTATAAGATACCCAAATGTAGCTGCTAGGAGTTTTGAGTTAAAACCTAGTGTGCTAAATTGTCTCCCCACATTTTATGGCCTAGAAAATGAGGACCCTTATAATCATTTGAATGATTTTCATGCCATTTGTCAAACATTTAAATATGAGAATTTTTCAGATGATGATGTTAAACTTAGACTATTCCCATTTTCTTTAAAAGATAGAGCTCGTTCATGGTTAAATACATTACCTGCAATAGCATTTCATCATGGGAACAAATGGTTACAAAATTTTTGAATAAATATTTCCCAGTGCATAAAACCAATGCTATTCGCAGGGAAATCTCGGAGTTTACGCAGAGAGAGGACGAGCAATTTTTCGAAACATGGGAGAGATTCAATGGGCTACTCTTGAAGTGTCCACATCATGGGTACGAGAAATGGCACCAATGCCAATACTTTTTGGAAGGATTATTGCCGAATGTGCAAGAATGGCTAATGGCAACAAGTGGAGGAGAGCTAATGTCAAAAAGTGCATCAAAAATTTGGGAATTCTTCCAGCGACAAGCGGATAATTCCCAACAACGGAGTCGATCACTCAGGAACACTAGAAGAATTAAGGGAGTAAATGAGGTTCAAATTGGCGAATCAACTTCAGGAATCAAAGAAGTCAAGGAGATGGTTGAAGGTCTTGCTCGACAAATAGCATCGTTATCGACTGCTAAATCAATAGAGGCACATGACCCTAACTCATACTCTGATCAAGCCAATGCCATAGGTGTAATGAGAAAGCCATCAAATTCAACCCATACTCCAACACATATAACCCTGGATGGAGAGACCACCCCAATTTTTCATGGTCTCAAGGATTCCAACAGAATGGACCAACAGCTCCAGCTCCAGCTCCACCAATGCAACAAATTCCTCAAGTTGCTCAAGCCTCTCAGCCCCCATTCAGACCATACAATCAAAACCAGAACTACACTCAACCCAGACCATGGGAAGATTCATTCCAGAATCTCAAGAATCTTACTCACTCCACGATTGAGCAACAGAACCACACCATTGATGGACTACGAAATGAGTTGAGAGCGGGCTTCAACTCACAAGCTCAATCAGTTTCAAGCCTCGAGAAGATGGTGGGACAACTTGCTTCTTCGGTTCAGACCTTGGCAATGACTGTTGAGAAGGGTAAATTTCCAAGTCAACCAGTGCCTAATCCTAAAGGAGTACATGAAGCAAGTACCAGTTCACCACAGCAGCATAGAGAGGTCAAAGCAGTCATGACCTTGCGAAAAGGAAAAGAAGTCGACAACAAAGTGGAGATGCCGGTGACCAAAGAAAATCAAATTGTACCTGTGAATGTTGAGAACTCATCACCGGAGGAGAAAGAAGAAACTAACCCACAAGAATACGTTCCCAAAGCTCCATTCCCCCAGAGGTTAGCTAAAGGCAAGAAGGGAAAATCCACAGGTGAGATTCTCGAAATCTTCAAACAGGTAAGTGTTAATATCCCTTTGCTTGATGCTATTAAACAAGTTCCATCTTATGCCAAGTTTCTTAAAGACCTTTGTACTAAAAAGAGAAATATGCATGTTCAAAAGAAGGCATTTTTAACAGAAAACGTTAGTTCTATACTCCAACATAAAATTCCTTTAAAATGCAAAGACGCAGGATCCCCCACTATCTCATGTAGTATAGGGAACCACACAATTGAGAATGCTTTGTTGGATTTAGGAGCTAGTGTAAATTTGTTGCCTTATTCAGTATTTGTGAAACTTGGACTTGGTGAATTACACCCAACTCCAGTGGTGTTACAACTTGCAGATCGGTCCACGAAATACCTTGTGGTATTGTGGAGGACGTGCTTATCCAGGTAGACAAATTTTATTTTCCTGTTGATTTCATTGTAATTGACACTCAACCAATACAGGATTCAAGGAAGCACATCCCCATTATCCTAGGCCGACCTTTCTTGGCAACTGCGGATGCTCACATTCAATGCAGAACTGGAAATATGCAGTTGTCTTTCGGCAATATGACTATGGAACTGAACATCTTCAACATTGCCAAACAACCTCACAGTGCAGATGATGGAATTGTTGATGTGGATTTAATTGAAGCATTAGTTGATGACACTTTTATTTCAAACCTCAGTGATGATCCTTTACAAACATGTTTAACTCACTTTGGTTTGGATTTTGATATTGACAGATCGGTTGAAGAGGTCAACGCCCTACTTGACTCAGCACCATTTATGGACACTAATCAATGGAAGTCAAGAGTTGAACAACTAGCACCATCAGAGAAGAAACTCATCCCATCATCAGAATCACCACCAAAACTTGAGCTCAAACCATTGCCCAACACATTGGAATACGCATTTTTGGGGGAAGAAAGTTCTCTGCCGGTAATCATCTCTTCATCCCTCAATAACGAACAAAAAGGTAAGTTGTTGGATGTTTTAAAAGAGTATAAAGGAGCATTATGATGGACCATAGCAGACATAAAAGGTATAAACCTTGCAGATTGCATGCATTACATTCACCTTGATGAAAATGCTAAATCTACTAGGGAAATGCAACGTCGGTTAAATCCTAACATGAAAGAAGTTGTTAGAACTGAAGTCCTTAAGCTATTAGACGCAGGTATCATTTACCCAATTTCTAATAGTTCATGGGTCAGTCCTGTACAAGTTGTCCCCAAAAAGTCAGGAGTCACAGTAGTTACTAATGCTGATAATGAATTGATACCAACTAGAGTGACTACAGGATGGCGTGTTTGCATTGATTATAGAAAGTTGAATTCTGTCACACGTAAAGATCATTTTCCTTTACCATTTATCGATCAAATGCTTGATAGATTAGCAGGCCATGAATTTTATTGCTTTCTAGATGGCTACTCAGGATATAATCAGATTCCCATAGCACCAAAAGATCAAGAGAAAACCACTTTCACTTGCCCTTTTGGCACTTTTGCATATAGGAGGATGCCATTTGGATTATGTAATGCACCTGCTACATTTCAACGATGCATGTTGAGCATTTTTTCTGATATGGTTGAACGTTTCCTTGAAGTCTTTATGGATGATTTTTCTGTCTTTGGTGACTCGTTTGATCAATGTTTACATCATCTAACACTAGTTTTGCAGAGATGTATCGAGAAGAACTTGGTCTTAAATTGGGAGAAATGTCATTTTATGGTAAAACGAGGTATTGTTCTCGGTCACATCATTTCGAGCAATGGTATTGAGGTTGACAAAGCCAAGGTGGATCTCATTTCTAATCTTCCTCCACCCAAAACAGTCAGAGAAGTAAGATCTTTCCTTGGGCATGCTGGTTTTTATAGACGTTTCATTAAAGATTTTAGCAAAGTTTCTAGACCCTTATGCAATTTACTTGCTAAGGATGTATCTTTTGTCTTTGATGATTCATGTCTTGTTGCGTTTGAAAAATTAAAGCAGTTGTTGACATCATCACCCATCATTCAGCCCCAAACTGGAGCTTACCATTTGAGCTCATGTGTGATGCATCTGATTATGCAGTAGGAGCAGTATTAGGACAAAGAGTTGATCGAATTCCCCATGTTATTTACTATGCTAGTATGACATTGAATGATGCACATTGAACTATTCAACTACTGAAAAAGAAATGCTAGCAGTAGTGTTTGCATTGGAAAAATTTCGATCTTATCTCATTGGTTGTAAAATAATTGTATTCACAGATCATGCTGCTCTGAAATATCTTCTCACAAAGAAAGATGCAAAAGCTAGACTAATTCGTTGGGTGTTACTTTTGCAGGAATTTGACTTGGAATTCAAAGATAAAAAGGGACAGAAAATGTTGTGGCGGACCATCTCTCTCGTCTACATTTTGACACAATTACAGAGCCATTACCATTGAATGAGTCATTTCCAGATGAACAATTAATGAATGTGGAAGTATTACCTTGGTATGCTGATATAGTTAATTATCTTGTTACAGGTAAACTTCCAGAGCATTGGACCAAGCAAGACAAGGCTAAATTCTTTGCAGAGATAAAGAATTTCTTTTGGGATGACCCATATTTGTTCAAGTATTGTGCAGACCAAATTGTTAGACGATGTGTTCCAGAAAGTGAAATTCAGAATATCCTTTCATTCTGCCATGAACAAGCTTGTGGAGGCCATTTCAGTGCTAAGAAAACAACGACTAAAATTTTACAATGTGGTTTTTATTGGCCAACTATATTTCGAGATGCTTAAACTTTCTGTTCTTCATGTGATAGGTGTCAACGAATGGGGAGCATTACACGAAGGAACATGATGCCACTAAATCCAATTTTAGTGGTTGAGATTTTTGACGTATGGGGTATCGACTTCATGGGACCCTTTCCCTCTTCTTTTGGCCATCAATACATATTGGTTGCTGTTGACTATGTATCAAAATGGGTAGAAGCAATTGCATGTCGAACCAATGATCACAAGGTGGTGATAGGATTTTTGAAAAGCAACATTGTTTCACGCTTTGGATTCCCTCGAGCGATAATCAGTGATGGTGGTGCCCACTTTTGTAACAAAGCATTCAAATCTCTTTTGACAAAGTATTCAATCACACACAAAGTGGCGACCCCGTATCATCCGCAAACCAGTGGCCAAGTTGAGATCTCCATCGAGAAATAAAGCACATACTAGAAAAGACGGTGAGGCCAGACATAAAAGATTGGTCATTACGACTTGATGATGCATTATGGGCATATAGAACGGCTTTCAAGACCCCGATTGGGATGTCCACCCTACAGGCTAGTGTATGGAAAAGCTTGCCACCTACCTGTGGAAATCGAGCATCGTGCGTATTGGGCCATCAAGAAATTCAACTTTGACATGCAGCAAGCTAGCTCGGAAAGAAGATTACAACTGGCAGAACTTGAGGAAATTCGCAAATGATGCCTATGAAAATGCCAAAATTTAACAAGCAGCGAATGAAAGTCTTCCACGACAAGCACGTTATGAGAAAATCTTTCACTCCAGGTCAGAAAGTGCTTTTATTCAATTCTCGCTTGCACCTATTCCCAGGTAAGTTACGCTCTCGTGGTCTGGTCCCTTTATTGTTCATACTGTTTTTCCACATGGGGCAATTGAAATTAAGGACCCAAAGAACGGTGTCACGTTTAAAGTTAACGGTCAAAGATTAAAGCCATATCTAGAGTACCAACCACATGGAGAAGACACCGAAATAAATTTGAGTGACCCACCAGAGTTGAATTGATTTTTTTTTTCTTTTCGTTGATTTGATTTTTTTTTTCTTTCTTTATATTATTCTTTTAGTTTTTTTAATTGAAGTTTTTTTGCATAATGCGTGTTTGTTAACTATCG